>OY734959.1:4203440-4773440 GCA_963457585.1 Spergularia bocconei
GCCGAACGAAAGTAAGACCAAAACAACGGAAACAGAGAAGATTGTACCCGCGCCCACCCAAACCACGGTGGCGGGCACGGAGGAAACCATCGCAGAGATGGTGGTTGGAGAAAAAGGAGCAACGGTGCAGAAACCGAAAGAGAAGGCGGGGACGTCGAAGCGTCCACGCGGAGAATCGGAGAAAGAGCTCGAACATGTATCCCTCGACGAGTCATCTTATGATGAGTCGGAGGACTACCAACAGGAGCTGGAGGCGGAGGTAGAAAAGAGGAGTGAAGAGATGGTGGCAAAACGATGCGAGGAGATGCGTGAGCAAATCCAGAAGGAATGTGAAGAGAAATTGGCAAAGCAGATGGCGGCTATGAAGGAAGAGATGCTGAAGGCTCTCCGGCCCTCTCACACCTCTGGCGGGCCTGAGGCGGTACCAGAGGGGTCCGAGACGGAACCGCCCACAGGAGATCCTGCCAAGGGACCCAAACAAGGGCTCGTCAAAGGTCCTGAGGAGATACCTGTGAAAGGGCCCACTAAGGAGACTAGTGAGACCCCTTCACAGAAGAAAAGGAGGTTGAGGAGAAGAGAAGCTTATGAGCAACAAAGGCGCAGCGAAAGGCCCATCGACTGGCGATCAGGGCCCTGGAGGCAGCAAATAACCTAGCAAAAAGGCCTATCACGTCAAAACGAGATGCAAGACACATAATCAACGAGAGAAAGACGATGTGAAGTATGATGAGGCACAGACCCTACTCAGCACCCCAGGGTATCGTACCAAGCACCAGACCGAGGGGACCCTGAAGCCAAACCCTAAAGGACCTGCCCATACCCACCTTTCTTGGAAATCGGGGTCACCGCCCCTAGTCAAGACATCGCGGAAGAGACCAAGGGCAGGGACCGAGCAAGATGGTTTCGAGTACGCACCCGAGGCCGATGAAGAGGAAGGTAGTGAGAAAGGGTCCTCAGAAGCAGAGACCCAGCTCACAGCAGCCGACTCTTGGAAACCCGACATATTCAGGTGCCATTGACTAGAAGGCTGGTGACCCTGAATGAATCTCCTTTTATCGACTGGATTGTCAGAGCCCGGGTAAAGAAGGGGATCAAGAAGCCAAAGATGACTGAGTACGACTGCCCGGACCTGATAAGGACCTTGGATAATTTGGCTGACGGGGGTCGGGTAGACAGGTACCTAAAAACCATTCGAGGCCAGAGAGACAGGCTCTTGGAAAATCGAAGAGGGAACAATAGGTACCAGGCTCCCGTAAACCCTAACAACCAAGAAGTGATCATGACCCTGGCGGGAGGTTTCGCAGCAGGAGGAGAAAGCAATAGGGTCCGGAAGATGAATGCCCGGAATATGATCAATTCAATTGGTCGAGGCACGGCTCCTCAATTCCGGATGCCTCATTTCCGGTTGGGACCTGAAGATGTCACTGGTATACACGGTCCACATGACGACCCTGTAGTCATCTCAATCAGAGTCGCCAACCCTATTGTGCAAATGGTGTTGGTCGACACAGGGGCCTCAGTGGATGTAATGACCCTAGATTGTTTGTATAAACTGAAATTACACGGCACATGACCTGGTCAGGATGACAGCTCCATTGGTAGCCTTCGGGGGCACTTCGGTGTGGCTCGTAGGTTCTATAACCTTACCTGTCCAGTTTGGAGAAGGAGACACGGTGCGAAAATCTTTTGTCAGGTTCGCCGTTATTGATTTTCCATGCCCCTATAATATCATATTAGGGAGGCCGGCATTAAATTCAATAATGGGCCTGGTGTTTATATACGGTTTGATGCTGCTGTACGCGACTGATAATGGAAAAGTTGGGATTCTGAAGGCGGACCAAAAGGCAGCGAGGGCCTGTTACAATATTAGTTTGAAGCCCCCCATGATGAATCCCTCGGAGGTACCAGTCGACTCAGATGTTCCTTACCCAAAGAAAAGAAAGAAGGAAGACTCGAATGAAGGCTCTAGGGGCACACCACTCCTTACCTATTGTTTTGAAACAATAGATGCAAGGGATGGTTTGGAAAGCCCCTCTCAGCCTCACGAGGCCATAGAGGAAGTGCAGCTAGTAGAAGATGATGAGGACCGAACAGTTAGAGTCGGAGCTAATCTTGAGGGGCCGGTCAAGCAGGCTCTTACAGAACTTCTTAGAGAGTATAAGGGTGTTTTTGCGTTTGCGGTGGAAGAAATGCCGGGGCTTGACCCCTCGGTCATTACCTACCAGCTAAATGCAGACCCTCAGATGAAGCCGGTCCACCAGAAGCAGAGGGCCGAGGCAATTAACGCGGAGGTAGACAAGCTTCTTAAGGCGGGCTATATCGAAAAATGCATGTATCCAATATGGTTGTCCAATGTGGTCCTAGTGAAAAAGCCTAATGGGAGTTGGAGAATGTGTGTGGATTTCACCAACCTAAATAGGGCCTGCCCAAAGGATAGCCAGCCCCTACCCAAGATTGACAGGTTGGTAGATTCTACATCGGGCCATGGGCTTCTCAGCTTTATGGATGCATATGCCGGTTATCACCAGGTCCCTTTGGCAAAGGAGGATCGGCCCAAAACGGCATTTATCACTCCTTAGGGAGTATATATGTACCGGGTCATGCCCTTTGGCCTAAAGAACGCGGGGGCTACCTTTCAAAGGATGGTGAACAAGTTATTCGAAGCCCAAATTGGTAGGAATATGGAAGCATATGTTGATGACCTTATTGTCAAGAGCAAGAAGACGGGGGACCATGTCAAGGACCTCAGAGAGACCTTTGAAACCCTAAGGAAGTACAACATGAAATTGAACCCGAAGAAGTGTGTATTCAGGGTCCAATCAGGAAAATGCTTGGGGTTCATAGTGAGTGAAAGAGGAATTGACGCCAATCCTGAGAAGGTACAAGCCATCCTTGACATGGAGTCCCCTAAAAACGTCAAGGAAGTCCAAAAGCTCACGGGGTGTGTAGCCTCTTTAGGCAGGTTCATTGCCAGGTCCGCTGATAAGTGTCTGCCCTTCTTTGCGGCCCTGAAGAAGAAGAAGGATTTTGAATGGGACCCAAAAGCAGAGGCTGCTTTCAAGGAATTGAAGGCTTACGTGCACGGGATCCCAAAAATTTCGGTGCCACATGAGGGCGAGCCCCTATACCTGTCTTTGGCGGCAAATACCGATGCTGTGAGCGCCGTACTGGTTACGGAAAGAGAGAAGAAGCAGAGGCCCGTCTACTACGTCAGCTGAGCTCTCACCGAGGCTGAGGTACGGTACCCTCCCTTGGAAAAATTGGTGTTCGCTTTACTGATAGCTAGTAGACGGCTTAGATCGTATTTCTAATCACACAAGATTACGGTATACACCAACTACCATTTGGAGAAAATCTTGATGAACATGGATGGACAAGGTAGGTTCCCTAAGTGGGCATGTGAGTTACGAAGCCACGGAGTAGAATTTGCCCCTCGCAAGAGTGTGAAGGGACATGCCCTTGCAGATTTTTTTGTAGAAGCTAGCTTCGGACCCGAAGTGGAAACCAAGGAAGAGGTATGGTTCTTGCATGTGGATGGTTCATCATCTTCGGCTGGAAGCGGGGCTGGTATGATTCTGGTTGCTCCCGATGGGAAGAAGACAGAATACGCCCTAAAATTCCGGTTCGAAGCTACTAACAACGAAGCTGAGTACGAGGCCTTGATTGCGGGGCTCAATATGTGTGTGGACCTTGGAGCCGTCAAAGTAGTAGCCTATTCTGATTCAGCATTGGTGTTCAACCAACTCAAAGGAACCTATGAGGCAAAGGAGCCTAGTATGGTGGAATACAAGGAGCAGGTTCAAAAGATCCTGACCAAGATCCCAAGTTTCAGCATCGAGCATATCCCCAGGTCCGAAAACCAGCAAGCCGGTGCTTTAGCCATGTTGGCCAGTTCTTCAGGTGGTGAGGACCCTAGGGTGGTGCAATGGGAACTTTTGAAGAAAAGATCCATTGATGCTTTAATGATAACGACCCTAGACAGGTCTGAAGGGTGGATGCAGCCCCTTGTCGACTACCTGACAGAAGAAAGACTCCCACCAGACCCAAAAGAAGCAAAGAAAGTGATGAAAAGGTCCGAATGGTTTACCATGTTCAATGGAAGGCTATACAAGAAGGGCTACAAGGAGCCATGGTTGAGGTGTATGACCCCTGAGGAGGGCAGACGTGTTCCGAGAGACTTGCATCAAGGAGTCTGTGCGGCCCATGCTGGTGGCAGGACCCTGGCAGGAAGGGCCGGGACCAAGGGTCTCTTTTGGCCCACCATGAGGGCAGATGTGGAGAAGTTGGTAAGAGAGTGTGATGCCTGCCAGAGGTTCGGGCCTTTGCTTAAGAGGCCATCAGTCCCCTTGATCCCAGTTTTCACACCTCTTCCTTTTGCAAGGTGGGGAATTGATTTCGTGGGACCACTGCCTACTGCTAAGACTCAGCAAACTCACCTCATTGTAGCGGTGAATTATTTCACCAAGTGGAAAGAAGCGGAACCCTTTTCAGCCCTTACTACAGAACAAGTCATTAAGTTCGTATGGAAAAACATCATCACAAGGTTCGGGATTCCCCAGACCCTTATCTTCGATAATGGGTCCCGGTTTGATAGCAACGGCTTGCAAGACTACTGTGTACCTTATGGCATCAAAGTGGGGCACTCGGCGGTCTATTACCCACAATCCAATGGAGAAGTGGAGGCGGCCAACAAAACCATTGTTAAGGGCCTAAAGACCATGCTGTTGGGTGTCAAGAAAGGATTCTGGGTCGAGAGGCTCCCGGGGATCCTCTGGGGTTTGAGGACTACTATCAAAGGAGCTACAGGAGAAACCCCTTTCCATCTGGTATACGGGTCAGATGCAGTACTCCCCTTCGAGGTGGCAATTAAATCTGACAGGCTCTCACTCTATGAACCGGATGAGAATGATAGGGAGTTAAGGGCCATGCTGGATTTGTTGCCTGAGACCCGAGGAAATGCTCTACTGAAGATGCAAAGGCAGAAGCAAGTCATGAAAAGGGACTATGATAAGGGCCGAAGGCCGCGGAAGATTGAGGTCGGAGATTTGGTCCTGATGAAGCCAACCGGAGCTGCCAAGCCAAAAGGTTTCAATAAGCTGAACCCTAGGTGGGAGGGACCCTACCTGGTGGTAGACCAGATCACTCCAGGGACCTACCGATTGTCTGATTTGGATGGAACGATGCTGAAACACCCTCAGAACATATTAAATCTCAAAAAATACTACATGTAATCCTCTTTGCGAATTGTGTTAGAATTCCGAAGCTTTAGAGAGTTTTGAGGTAATGAAATGATGCCTTGTAGCGGAAGCGTCTCAAATAGTAACCCTAGACCATGTATGTATGGTCCAGGGGACAAAGGAGTTTCTTTATGAAGAGGCTCTATAAAAACTCTCGTGTATCTTGAAAATTTCGATGAAATATAATGGATTTGCGGAAAAATTCTTTCATGTGTATGTCGTGTAACTCTTAAGTATGCGAGAAGTAGGGGGTCAGGGCCCATTCAAAGAAGTGGGCTGGGACCCTACTTGTTAATTGGAAAACCAAAGTGAGTGGTAAGGACGAGGTCCTAATATCCGACACTGGGGAAAGGCCCTAAAAATACGCTAAGAAACAAGTAAGACAAAAAACTCAAAGCAAGAAGCTGAGTGCTCTTGGGAAGGTCCAAGATTAAGCAAAGAAAAAAGAGAAAGTGATCGATGTAAACACGAAATGAAATCCCATTAATAAAACGAAACTGTCAAGTACAAACAACAAACATTACTGATTGTTCAAACGATGGATAAAAACCCAAACAAGTAAAAACAGAATCTGAAAAGCCAAGTCAAGTACATAGAGGGGTGCGCAGGCCCGTAAATTAATTTGAAAAATAACAAGTCAAGGGGCAGGAGTGCTGGACGAAACATGATCAGGCACGATCTGCTGAGGCTGGGTCGGATCGGAAAGAATCTCATCAGGCTCCTCAGGGAGAGTAAAGGCTGACGGATCCGATGCAGAATAAAACTCATCCATCATATGAGTTGCCATCTCCCTTGGATTTCCATAGCCTCTGCTTTCATAATCCGCTTTGGCCGCCTCCATGTTAGCTTCATTGAACTCGGCCTCCTCCTGGGCTAGCTGATCCATGAACTGCTCCAACGATGCTCCAGGCGGAAGCTTGTCAAAAGCCAGTTTGGCCAGGTCTTTGGTGGCAGCAACCCCTTTGGCCTGCTGAGCAGCGCACTTAAGGTCCACCAGGAAGCGGAAGTTTAGGGACCCAGTATAGGTTGACAGCAGTTGTAGCCTTCTGGACCCAACCCAAACGGTCAGTTCGGACCCTGCTCGCAAAGTCCCGGTACCACCTAATCATGCCTCGAAGACCGTCAACCTTCTTCGTCAAATTATCACGAACAATCTTCAGTTGAAGGATCTCAGCATCGGTTTTCGCCACCGCCTCTTTGCGGGCCTTGTCGGCGTCGATCATGCTCTTGATCCCGTCACGAACCTCAACATCCTTTTGGTGAAGCTCCTTCTCCTTGGCGGCCAGCTGGGCTCGGAGGGAGTCTATCTGGTCCTTCAGGGAGCAGTTCTTCCTCAGCATAGCATCCAAATCCTCTCTTCGTCGCTCAGCCCGAGCCTCTGCTTCATGGAATTGACGAGCCCCATCTTCTAGCCTCTTGGCCATAGCCTCCATACCCTTCTTCAGCTCGGCCACCTCCTTAGCTGCCTTCTGAGCAGCCTCGAAGTCTGCACGACCCTGATCCCCCATGCTGAATGCCACCTGGGACTGGTGGTCAGCAGGAACTGAGGAGGAAAGGGCCAGGTAGACCGCTGTGTTCAACTGCGGATGAAGAGGACAAGTAAGAAGCAAAGCGAAAGAAAGTGAAAGAAAGGAGAAGATAAAAAGACAAAATAAAAGGGAATACCTCGGCTAACTTGATTAGGGCCAAGGGCACGGCGACGCTCTGCATAGCCTGAACTTCGGCCCTTTTCAGGTGCTCAGCAATGGGACGAAGCAGGCGGAAAGCCATAGCCGCCTTTTCGACCCCCTTGGAATGGAGGACCGAATTAGGAGCCAGCAGGGGGTCGATGTCACCACCTATCAGATCCGACATAAAAACAGGGTCAAAATCTCTATCGAGCTTAGGAAACAAGGTTGGGGTTCCCTCACCCTGAAGAGAAGGTCCACCCCGATCCACACCCATACCTGACGGGCCTCCAGGAGTCACCTGGGTCCTGGTCAGAAGCTGATTGAGAACCAAGCAGTCGTCACCAGGAACATGAGCCTCTTCCACTTGCTTCTGCCTCTTCTGATGAAGGTGAGGAAAGGGGATCACCCCCTCATCTTCGAGACCCCTCTTCCTGCTCTCAGCCCCCTATGTTTGGTCGGGGTTAACAGGAACCTCCTCTCCTTGAGAAATGAGGGGTGAACATAGGAAGGCAGAAAGACACAAACCCTAAACGAAACACAAAAGGAAAAAGAGGCTACCTGGGATTGGTCCTCCTTAAGCATACTGCTGGAAAATTCTTCGAAGCGGGTTTGATTGTTGAGATCCAGGCTCCCTTTTGATTGGTCAATCTGCTGCTCAGGTGGGGTGCTGATGTATTGGTTGGCCAGGTCCGCAGAGGAGTCAACCTGTTGGTGGAACTCTTCTGCGTTCAGAACCTGAACCTCGGTTGAATTCGCCGGGGAGCCTTGATAATGAAGGGCCCTTTGACCCCTGGTTCTAGGTCTCTGTCGGATTGGCTGGTCCTCTTCAGTAGCAGCAGCATGACTAGACCCCTGTGCAGGAGAATCAACAGCGGCAGTAGTGGCAAAGGGGGCTGCATTGGGCCCTGCACCTTGGTTGCCCTGAGGGACCCTAGGACCCAAACCGGGAGCACCGAGGGCTCGATCCACCAGGTCTGTTAAGCCCTCCTGCCCAGCCAAGAAGCTAGCAAAAGACATCCCCGTTGGCAAAATAAGTCCCTTCCGAGGCTGCAAACGACCAAGAGCGACACCTACATTAAGGTAAAAGAAAATCAGAAGAAGACAACAATCAACATTTAGCACCAAGACTCCAAAGTTAGAAAAAGAAAAAACTCAAAAGGAAAAAGGGCCTACTACGAGGAGTAACTGTGCTTATGCCCGCGGCACATAGGTAGTCCTCATTTTGGATATCGACCTTATCAGGGATCCAAAAGCGGTTGCACCATGTTGAGGAACCATCCTCGTGTTCGATGAGGATCTCAGCAAAGTAATCCCGACAAGCAGTCTCCCAGTCCACCAGATCGGGAAGCTCACTCAGCTCTTTGAGATCCCTTAGGGGGCGGATAGCTGTAGGGCCCCCTAGCAAACGCAAGGACCCTTCGGGCTCTAACAGCACAAACAGCCTCTTCCATTGAGTAAGTGAGTCGGGCTTATGGGTCAAGACCCGCCAGTGGGAAGTAATTCCCTTCTTGTTTCGACGTTGACGGAGGCAAATGGAAATGGCCCCGTCGGTAGATAAGACAGGTTGGACAAGATGCAACGAATGGAATATGTTCACGGACATGGGTAGCCCAATTAATTCCGACACCATGATGTAGGCGGTGATATCACAAAAAGAAGACGGAAAAATTTGGGCCGGTGAAACTTGATAGTAGTTGAGGATGTCTCTAAGGATCGGATGATGAGGGGTCCTATAGCCATGGAGAATGGAGTAAAGGTTGATGGCCATCGACCCTGCTGGAGTCTCGAAAAGGGGCAGGTCCTGGGAGGGACCCTTCAGTTGAAACTTGTCATTGAAGCCCCTTTGACGCCCAAAATCAGCCAGGTCCTTAGCCCCCCATGATTTGACCTTCTTAAGGACATCTGCGGAAGCACCGAGCGGAATAGAATTGATGTGAACCATCACCAAACCAGACTCGGGAAAAGAGGCGAGTCTATACCCAACAGCCTGCGCGTGAGTAAAAGGAGTGTTAGGCGGAAGCTTATACACATAAGGCCCACGAGAGGATTCACATACCTCCGGAAGATTGCTAGGGTTCCTATACGAGGCTATAGTAACATTAAATGGAAGGGACACAGGGCCCTCATCAGATGAGTCACTAGGTTCGGGAGAGAAGACCCCGGAATGAGTAAAAGAACGAGGGATCCCTAGGGGGATAGGCTCGCCAGCCCAGTTCCCGGGCCTGGAAACCCAAGCCGAAGCAAGCAAGGGCCTCTGAGAAGGAGTCCACTTGGGATCTGACCATGGACACGTTTCGGAAAGGGTGTCATAATGATGACGATGGTAGCGGTGTCTAACCATACCCAAAAAAGGAAAAGAAAACTACAGCAATGTATGCAAAGAAAGGTTGAAGAGAAAGCAAAAACAATCAAAGAAAAAAGTTCAAGGAAGTACGACAAGTAACCGAAAAAGGAAAAGCGTACGGACAAGAAAAAATAAAATGGATTGAAAACTAAGGAAGGCGGCAAACGTAAAGAGTGCAGGGTAACCGCAAATAAAAAGAGAGGTGAACTCACCGGAAAAAGCGAAAGGCAACGGAGTGATCGACGGCGAAAAACCTTGGAAAACAATGGAAGATCTTCAAGAAGAAAGGGAAAGAAATTTCGGGAGAGTTGGGTGAAAAGGAAATAGTAAAAGTGTGATCAAAGGGGGGATATTTATAGAGGAAGGGCAAAGGAAGAGGAAAGATTTGGCAGTTGAGGGGTAGTGGGGCAATTTACCCGGTTGAAAATTCAAAAAACAAAACTGGAAAGGAAGTTGGATAACTTCCTTCAATTTCCAAAAAATATGGTAATGATGGTGAAAAGACACCAACCACTGCATGACGCACACGTGTACATTGGGAAGCGGAAAAGGCAACTGCCTTTAACCCACTACACCCACCTCCTCGATAAAAGAGGAACTGCTCATCAAGGAGAGTAACGGCCGCAGAGGCTCGGTCGCAGCCCCTTGTCAGTACGGACCAGATCCGAATCGAGAGCCCCCTAGACAAGGAGGGTCGTTGAGGCTCTTGCTCGTAGGGCCGATTACGGGTATAAAACCAAATGATCACCCGACCAGCGAGACCCCACAACAGTAGCCTCGTCGGAAACCGACTGGGACCCGATCATCAGGAGTCTGCATTCAAACAAGGGCCACAACTAGTTTTCAACGTAATGTTTGAAAGCCGCTACCCTCGATTGAAATCCGAACCTACGAAGGGTCGAGACTAGTACCATTCGAACAAGGGCCAACTAGTTGCTTTCAGCATTGTTCAAATGGAACTAGCCCCTCCTGCCAATCCGAAAAATGGCAGGTCCAATACCAACCAGTGAGGAGGCTACTTTAGCAGTAACGGGTAAACCCGAATGCTAAACGGTGGCAGTGGGGAATAGAAGCAAGCAAAAATCCTACCCCCATTCAAAGGCTGAATAGGAGGCCCCGCCGATGTCATGGGCACCCAGGCTCGAAACAAGAGGAGGGGCTGAGCCAGGATACCCATGAGAGGCTTATGTTGGGGTCAAAAATATCAGTGGGCCGAAAAGGCGAAAGCCCATGAACGAGAAGTAAACAAAAGCCCACGAAGAAAAAAAAAAAGAAGGGTAAAACAATCCTTTTAATGAGAAAAGATCCTAACCGTTGATAAGTGGTTACCCCTTCCCCAAGGGAGTAAGGACAGCCTTACACGTGTCAGGGGGCCCTTATTACATCAGTAACCCTACTCAGGAGGGGTTATAAATACCCCCTCCCTGACAACATTTAAGGCATTCAATCCTTTTTTTGACATCATCATTCTCAAGGCAAAACCTTACACCAAAATCAGTAAATTCTCTAAAACCTTTAAACACTTTTTATTACAACTCGGCACCTCGGTTACGAGGAGAGCCTACCCTTGAGCAACCTCTGATTTGAGCGTCTGAGGGTCCTCACCCGGGTAAAAACCCCCGGGTTTGGGACTTCTTTCTTTGTGTACAGGCCCGCCAAGAGTGACGTAGCCCAGAGCCGCAGCAGCCAACAGACCTCCACCTGACATCGGGAAAAACACCCCGAACAGTTGTGCCCCTCTTTTTAGACCTAAGGTCTGCTTGCGGGCTGATCCAGGCGGACGACATTGTCAGGTGGGGTGTTTGGCTGGGGCGACACATCTGTTATAACGCAGGTGTCCTAAGATGAGCTCAACGAGAACAGAAATCTCGTGTGGAACAGAAAGGTAAAAGCTCGTTTGATTCTGATTTTCAGTACGAATACGAACCGTGAAAGCGTGGCCTAACGATCCTTTAGACCTTCATAATTTGAAGCTAGAGGTGTCAGAAAAGTTACCATAGGGATAACAGGCTTGTGGCAGCCAAGCGTTCATAGCGACGTTGCTTTTTGATCCTTCGATGTCGGCTATTCCTATCATTGTGAAGCAGAATTCACCAAGTGTTGGATTGTTCACCCACCAATAGGGAACGTGAGCTGGGTTTAGACCGTCGTGAGATAGCTTAGTTTTACCCTACTGATGACAGTGTCGCAATAGTAATTCAACCTAGTACGAGAGGAACCGTTGATTCACACAATTGGTAATGACGATTGGTTGAAAAGACAGTGGCGCGAAGCTACCGTGTGCTGGATTATGACTGAACGCCTCTAAGTCAGAATCCGGGCTAGAAGCGACGCATGAGCCCGCCGTTCGATTGCCGACCCAAAGTAGGGGCTTCGGCCCCCAAGGGCACGTGTCGTGGGCCAGTCACGCGCGTCGAATAAGGCATGCGTGACCCTCTGAATTTATTTTAAGCGGCGGCGGGTTGAATCCTTTGCAGACGACTTAAATACGCAACGGGTTATTGTAAGTGGTAGAGTGGCATTGCTGCCACGATCCACACTGAGATTCAGCCCTTTGTCGCTTGGATTCGTCCCTCCCCCCCCCCCCAATCACCAAAAATTACTAGGGAGGGCAAAAAGGGGTTACACCTCCCTTCCTATGTCGAAAAACGGCTAAGTGTTAGGCTAATATGGTGCATGTACGTGCTTTGCCCGTGTACAAGGCACGGTCCGAGGAGCGTGTGTGGCCAAGTCTTGCACACACGATATATTTGTGTGTGCTAAGTCGTGGTCATGCCCCGAGTGTTCTATCTATATGGGTGTTGTTGCGGCATGTACTACTACTAAGTGTGTGTATGGTGTATGACCAAGTCATATATATATGGTGCCAAAGCGATGGAAATCGAGTGTTCATAGTGTGTATGTAATATCGGTGTGAGTGCCCAAGTGATGGAAATCGAGCATTCAAAGTGTTTATATAATATGGGTGGCATTGCCCAAGTGGTGGAAATCGAATATTGAAAGTCTGTATATGATATGGGTGACATTGCCCAAGTGATGCAAATCGAGTATTGAAAGTGTGTATATGATATGAGTGACATTGCCCAAGTGATGGAAATAGAGTATTGAAAGTGTGTATATGATATGGGTGACATTGCCCAAGTGATGGAAATCGAGTTTTGAAAGTGTGTATATGATATGGGTGAAATTGGAAATCGAGTTTTGAAAGTGTTATATGATATGGGTGAAATTGCCCAAGTGATGGAAATCGAGTTTTGAAAGTGTGTATATGATATGGGTGAAATTGCCCAAGTGATGGAAATCGAGTTTTGAAAGCGTTTATATAATATGGGTGGAATTGCCCAAGTTATGAAAATCGAGTTTTGCAAGTGTTTATATAACATGGGTGAAATTGCCCAAGTGATATAAATCGAGTAGCCAAAGTGATTATACAATATGAATGAAAATGCCCAAGTAATATAAATCGAGTTGCCAAAGTGATAGAAAAACGAGTTCCCAGAGTGTTGGAAATCGAGGTTGCCCAAGTGGTGGAAACCGAGTGTAAAGCCAAAGACATGGTTGGCTAGTGTGTTGGTGCCAAAAGACATGGCTTGGTGTGCCAAAGACAGGGTTGGCTAGTGTCTTGGTGCCAAAGACATGGTTTGGTGTGCCAAATACACGATTGGCTAGTGTGTTGGTGCCAAAAGCCATGGTTGGGCGTGCCAAAGACATGGTTGTACCTTGTCTTGGTGCCAAAGACATGGCTTGGTGTGCCAAAGACACGGTTGGCTAGTGTCTTGGTGCCAAAGACATGGCTTGGCGTGCCAAAGACATGGTTGGCTAGTGTCTTGGTGCCAAAAGACATGGTTGGCTAGGTTTGGCGTGCTAAATACATGGCTGCACCGTGCCATGGTGCCAAGTACCGTGTCTTTGTGTGCCAAAGTCACTAAAAGACATGGTTTGGCGTGTTTTGGTGCCAAAAGACATGGTTTGGCTAGGTTTGGCGTGCCAAAGACACGGTTTGGCTAGGTTTGGCGTGCCAAAGACATGGTCTGGGCGTGCTATGGTGCCAAGTACCGTGTCTTTGTGTGCCAAAGTCCCTAAAAGACATGGTTTGCTATGCCAAAGTCACTCAAAGACATGGTTTGCTGTGCCAAAGACATGTGCCATGGTGCTAAAGACACCAAAGACTCAACCCCTCGGTGCCAAGGCCTAGGCCAAAGAAACGCCCCCCAAAGAACCGACTCTGAATTGGCCCAAATTCTTTGGGGGGCTTCCAAAGGGTATAACTAGGCCATAGCAATCACATTTGAGGCACTTGACACGGAGTTTTGGTGATTTGACACACGCCAAACCCTCAAAACAACCCCGAAAGTCGCCCCCGTGTCAACACTGAGTCCCTTCCGAGCAAAGTCGGTTTTTTTCCGAGCAAAACAAAGTTTTACAAGTTAAAATTCATATTTGGGCCACTCCACACCCCTTGGACCTGTTTCACCCCGCCCCCATGCCCAAAACGCAGCCTTGGTCACAGATTCCAGTCACCCGGGATCGGTCCGCTTCCCGCCCCCGTTACGACCCCGATACTTCACATTTTCCGGAATGTTTTTTTCCATCATCAAATTCAAGAAGTTAGCTTTCCAGTGGTACCTCATGCGTCCCTAGATAATGTGTTTAAGGCTTTCAAGTAGCTCAATACATTTTGTATCGCTCTCCTGCACACCCAATATGTACTGTCAAAATGTGGGTAAAAGTAAAAACACTCTTTATGGGGGAGGTGTGTGCTTGGGTGTTCGGTCAGCCATGGGCGTGACCGGTAGCCTGGGCGCATCACTGATCGGTGAGACCCATCATGATCGGTCACCCGGTCACACGGTGACCCCATGCCCGGGGGTGATCGGTACAGGATTTTCGATGATCGGTCACGACCGATCATCGAACATCCCCACCCAGGAGTCCGGTAACGGCTTGGGGTGATTGGTAGGAATGATCCTTTGACGAATTCCCTTTCGGAACTTTAAATGATCCAATTAACGCAATAACTAATTTTAAATGGGTAGGATGGGGGGGCTGCTTAACAGGCCAGTGGCAATTTCTGCAGCAATTCGGAACCTGTGTTGCCAAGAGAGTGGAGGAGTTCCACCTCTGCAAAAGAGGCGATCCTCAAGGCTACCATTGTGCATGTACTCATAAACTAGACAGCCGTACTCTGGGCATGCTCCAAGGAGAAGCACCATGTTTGGATGTTGAATACAACTGAGCACCTCCACCTGAAAATTTTGCAAAGGAGCAATCTGATGTCATACAAATGGTTTAAGGACAGCAAAACCTATACATGAGAGCTTCACCTTAAGGTTATTGTCAAGCCTGTGGGTTTTTTATTAAAATGGGCAAACCGTATTTTGAGACATCATCCTAGTAGAATTTTGGATTAAATGCTAGTAAAGAGAGCTAAGAATGAAGGAGTTATCTCGGTTTAGTTTGCAAACCTCCTGTTGAAATTGTGACCTTCCTTGAGCAGCATCAGGCCGGAGCACCTTAACAGCTACCAATGTGTGATCTAGGTAACATTTAAACACGGGTCCATAACCGCCTTCTCCAATCTTTCTTGATTTTGTAAAATAATCAGTAGCAACTTCTATCTCCTCAATGTTGTCACTACGCCAAAAATTGCATATAACACCGGCATATATAACACCGGAAATGCTAAAACCGGTGTCATATATCAATAAGACACCGGTTGTCCATCACCCGGTGTGAAAAGCCATTTAAAAAAAAACAATTGCTTAAAGTGATGTGTAAAGAAAAGATAAAAAAAAATTAAAGATTTTGGGGCACTTTTAACACCGGTTATGGCAAAAACCGGTGTCGTATGTACACATAAGACACCGGGTGTATCTAAAACCGGTGTCTTATGTTTTTTTTTTTTTTTTAAAAAAAAAAAAAAAACTTCAATGTCTCATTGTAATTTTCAGCCAGTTAACCCGTCCCAATTCCCTTCTCCATTATACGTATCCTACCCTTCATTTCCTCCTTCAAAAAACAAACCCCCCTTATCTCTCTTCTCAATCATCAACCCCCTTCTCCTCCCTCAATTATCAACCAAACATCTTCATACTTTGATCCTTCTCTTCGCCATCTCTATATGTTGCTTCAACTGATTGAGGTAAGGGCTGTTTTTCGTCTTTAATTCGAGTTATTTTGTGTATTTTGTTTGAAATTGTGAATTTAACTATAGGGTTGAGATCCGAGGGAAATGATGTTGTAACATGTTTAATTTTTTTTTTAACTTTTGTTTGATGTTGCGTTGTTCTTCCAGATCTCCGAGGAAAGAAGTTTAATTTCCCAATTATCCTTCATGAATCTTGATTCTGGGTACGTTGAGTTGTTTTCGTTTTTAATTAATCACTTTTTCGATTTTAATTGATTTCTAATTCCTTTTTTATTTGTTACTTCTTCATTTTAAATTGTCCAAAACCCAGATCACCCATATTTTTTTAAAGATTACCATCTTTTTCGTTTTTAATTTCCTTGTTATTTTCTTAAGTTCGATTTTTATGATGGTTTTTTTTATTATGTTTAATAATGTTTTGTTTTACATTCCATGTATTTCTTGTAGAGGAATTGAAAAACTCGATGTCAAGATGAGATCAGGGAGAAGAACAAGAAGACGATAAGTAGGTTTATTAATTTCCTTGTTATTTTATTTGGTTCAATTTTTTGTGATTTTTTGTATGTTTAATAATGTTTTGTTATTATATTCCATGTATTTCTTGTAGAGGAAATTGAAAAACCGATGGCGAGATGAGATAGAGAAGAAAAAGAAGAAGGCTAGAAGAAGGTGAAGGTTTGGAAGAAGGGGATGTTGATGATGATGGAGAACACGATGATAAAATTGTTGATAACCAAGGAAATTTTTTTTAAATTGGTAACATAAGACACCGGTTGTTCATATACCCGGTGTCTTATGTGTGGAAAAATTATTTCATAATAAAGACATATGACATCAGTTTTAAGCCCAACCGGTGTCTTTTGTGTACCATTTAACACCAGTTAATTTTATAGTAACCGGTGTCTTTGCTAAAGACACCGGCAGTCCAGACACCGAGTATATTATTATTTTTGACCCGGTGTTAATGTGTTATTTTTGCTAAAGAGACTTGTCAATTTAGGACCCGGTGTTATATGTTATTTTTGACGTAGTGTGTATCGCCTGAATTTGCAGACATCGTCACTAACTACGACATCTTGAGTTTTTTTCCTATCTTCTTGCTCCTTCAGCGCTTTCATCTCTATGGTAATCCTCTTCTGTGCTTCAAAATCCGCAAGTCTCTTGTGGGCTTCTGCTGCCACAAAGGTTGCCTTAGACCTGGCTCTCTCCCTATCCATACCTGAGTATCTTGAGTCCTCAGAATTCTGTATATCTTCCTTTTTGCGATCCTCTTCTACCTTCCACCTTTGGAGCTCCATGGCCTGAAAATTAAACAATATTAATGCACTTTACAATATGCTACCAAATTCACGCTTGTGATAGACAAATTTTCATCCTTAATAACTCAAAGCCTAAGTTAACTCGAAAAGAACACCATTTGTTTTGCTGTAAGAGCTTCCTTGCAAGCATTACTATACTCGAGCCTCAGCCTTTTCATTTCGGTCTCCACATCGTCCTTCAAATTCGAGAAAGCTGATCACAATTCACATTATAGGGAAATGAAGTAATATAAAACAATAAGTGCCTAGTACAACATTGTTCTCACCATTGGTTATGCCTGCATATTGGACCAGTTGATGCTACCGTTGTCGTCAGATGAAGACACTATAGAGAAATCAGAAGGGCAGGGAATGACGTCTGCAGAGGACTTGCGCCGTGATGACTCGTCAGTTTAATCTGTGTGGTAAGAGCTGGATGATAGCATGTTACCATTAGAGATCCTCATGGACTCAGGAGGCTCGTACATTGGAGGAAACATGCGATCAACACTTGGCCTTCCTGAGCTTACAAATGAAATGTTTGTATCTGCAGACAGAAGCTCTCCATAAGATTTTACATGTGGATGTCTCCCTCCTCTGACGAATGGCGACCTATTAAGAACATCTAATCAGTAATGCTCCTCCAATTTCTAGGAGTGTTATTTAAGCAAGAATGAGTCAACGACAACAACAACATACACTCTGTGCTTCAAAAGCCGGCAAGAGTTGGTTTCAAAATTGGCACTCACTCTTTCACCACATTTAGATTGACACACAAAAGATATTGAGTCCCATAGTCCTAGGACAAATTAACAGAAACTAGCCAAGCTTGATCAGCTCTTGAGATATTCTTGAAGCTGTGTTTCAATATTAGCTTTTGCATTTCCATTAAGGACTTTACAATTCTTTAGGGATGCATAATCTTCTCTTCAATTCTGCAAAGATTCCTAGTGTGTATATGATCATGTAGATTAACCCATTGACACATGCAATAATCTGTTTTGCAGCAAAGATCTGCTTCTGATAGTGCTACACCAGTCAAGAGTAAACTTGTCAGGGATATCCATAGAGTCTTGATCGAGCCATTTCCGAACAGTTGAAGCTAACCGGATACTTAAAGACTACGTGTATGTGATTTTCATCATTATGTTGGCAAAGAATGCATAAGACATCTGTACACACTCCAATTTTCGTTAATATATCATGAGTTGCAATTTACCCAAGCCTACTACCCAACTTATGAAACAGTTATTTGGGATGCTATATGAACTCCATGATGATCCCCACCTAATTATTTTTCCACAACAACCACCATCAACATACAACTATCACCACCTCTATTACCACATTTTCACTACTCAATTTCAAGTTACCCTCTTCAACTCTCTTTTACTTGTACGCTTTTGTCTCATCATCCTTTTTTCTACTCCACAACTATACTATTAGAGCAATGATCATTGCATTCGTTTTTCTTCCAATATACGTATTTGTTGGGGTTCATTTTATTAATGAGGCCACAGCCCTTGGAAATAGAGGCCCAATGCCCTTAATAAAGCCCAAATGATGTCCATAAAGCCAGCAAATCTCATCCGTTGGATCTCAAGGGAGTGAAGGGTCAAGATGAAGGGGGAACCTCTTGGGTTATTCCTTGGGGGTGCCTCCTCCACTATAAATACCGCCTCATTTCCTCCACCTTAAGGTTCATATATTCTGGACTACCTTAACAACTTTCGAGCTTACTTATTACTTTTCTTGTGATAAGACTTTGCGACCGCACCCGAACTGACTAGAGCGTCGGAGGGGCCGTCGCCTGGGTAAAACCGGGCCCCCTTGACTGTTTGTTCATTGATCGCAGGGCAGAAGTTTAGACCCCATCTATCCCAAGTCGAATCGCACACCAACATTTGGCGCCATCTGTGGGGATAGATTGGAGTAGTCTGAATTTTTTACTGCGGATAAAGTCAAGTCGAGTGCGAAAATGGTAGTTGGGATGCGAAAGAAGGCTGATAAGAACTTGGTCACTGCGCACTCGGGTGCACCCCCCCCCCCCTTGGGACAATAACCCGCTTATAGGTCCTTGCGATCCCATAACGGGTGAGTTGCTGGGTCAGGCAACCGCCGCCGTTGCCGGGTCATCCCGGGTCCAAGATCCCTCGAGACTCATGGCCGCAACCTGTCCCGACCATGTGGTTGCGAGGCCGGAACGCCGCGACAACGATGAAGAAGCTGAGGAGGAGTATGCGGATGAGTACGAGGATAAGGAAGAGACTGAAACTGATAGTCAGGCTAAGTTGGCTCTCGACGCTACAGTATCCGAGATCAGAGCGGAGTTGCGCAAAGAAATGTTGGAACAACTGGACGATCAGTTGGAGGCGTTGCGCAAGGAGGTGAATGAGCGCATTTCGATGATCTCACAGTTGACGCGGGCGGAGTCATCTGGGTCCAAGAAGGGAAAGAAGAGACCTCCGCCGTCAATGCGCATTCGCAAGGCAGTAGAGCGCGCAGAAGTTAGGCAATGCCAAGTTCTTGGATACGCGTCTGATCATTGACGCAGGGAAGGCACGTAAGGAAAGAGAAAGGAAGAAGAGAGAGGAAGAGAAGTCGAAAGAGGAGAAGGAAAGAGAAAGAAGAACGGAGAAGGAGAAAGAAAAAACGCAAATTTCATACAGGAAGTTCTCGGCGAAGGAGAAGGGAAAAAGTGTGGTGGCGGAGGATCGCGTGTCGGTGTACGACAGGTTGAGACCGCACCCAGTCAGAAACAATGGCCCTATTCGGATTGGGTCTCGGTCGCCCCCACGAACACGAGGCGCAGAACCCACCCACCACTCGCGACCGAGAGCAGGAACCCCACCGGGCCGAGTAAAGCCGCGACGGGATCATGAAGGATCCAGAACAAACGGTTGGTCTGAGTCCGAGGATGAGACTGAGGGAGAGGCGAGCTTGAGATACTATAGCCGCGGGCATCCTGGTAGATCTACGCTGCTCTGCGATTCTCCTTTCACAAGCTGGATCCTTATCGCGGACAAGCCGCCGGGGGTTAAGAAACCAAAGATGACAGAGTATGATGGGGTGGGAGACCCACACGACCACATATTATCATACTTGCACAATATAAGTTATATCAATATGGATGAACCAACAATTTGTAAGCTGTTCCCATCTACGCTGTGCGGAATTGCGCAGAGATGGTTTGATCAATTACCACCAAATAGCATCGACTCATGGAGCGAGCTGAAGAAGAAGTTTGCTAGTCACTTCATGACCAGTAAGACAAGAAAGAAGACATCCATCCATCTGGCCACGGTGAAGCAAAGAGACAATGAGTCTTTGGATGAGTACATCCAGAGATTCCGCATGAATGCGACGCACGTGACTAACCTCACCGACGAGGCTGGGGTTGCGGCGTTGATCATGGGAATGGCAGAGGGTATATGCAAGTACGACCTGGTCGCAAAAGAGCCAAGAACGATGGTGAGCGCTTACCAGAGGGTGGCCGCGCATGTTAATGCTTCCCTGGTAAACAGCTCCGGACGCAAGGAGAAGACGGCAGCGGTGGCGCAGAACAAGAACCAAGAGTTCTTGTCTGCGCACCGACCCAACAATGGCTTGCGCAACCTAGGTCGGTTCAACACCTCAATCAGAAATATCTTCTTGGCGATCAAAGAGAATGAAATGTTGCCCGCACCCAAGCCAATGACCGATGCAGACAGGACACACATGCACCAGTATTGCGAATATCACCTGGAAAATGGGCATAATATACGAAATTGTCCTAACTTGGAAGATGTGTGTCATAATTTGGCTATCATGGCAGGTTGAAGGCATACTTGGCTCGACTGCGAGGGCAGTGAGATAGATACCGGCAACATTTCCAGGGGCGCGGCAACAACAACAACAACTACAACAACAACAACGGGTGGCCTGGGAACAGGCCGCGGCCACCCAAAGAAAGAGGAAATAGGGAACATAGTCCAGGTGTGATAAATACCATTTCAGGTGGTTTTGCAAGTGGAGGCCCGAGTCACCGCGGCCGAAAGGAAAATTTGAAAAATTTCGTCAATTCCATTGCGACACCACTGACAAGGACGATAAGGATCCCTGATATTACACTGAAGCAAGCTGATATCACTGAGGTGCGCACACCGCATGATGACCCGGTGGTGTCACTATGAGGGTGGCAAACAAAGACATAAGAAGATGCCTGGTGGACACAGGATCCTGAGTGGATATCATGACTTTGGAATGTTTGTTGAAATTGAAATACACGAGGAAGGACATCAAGCCACTCCATGAACCAATTGTTGCATTTGGCGGGCAAACAATCTACCCGCTGGGTTCGATCCGACTCCCTGGTGTTATTGGTACCGGGAGTGCGATCAGAACCGCGGTGGTAGAGTTTATTATCATTGACATTCCCTGCGCATACAATGTGGTTATTGGAAGGCCAATGTAAATGAGGTGGTTGGTCTAGTGTTTACTTTGGGCTTGCTCATGCTATATGTCACTGATGAAGGGAAGTCGGCAATCATTAGAGCTGATCAAAGGACAGCGAGAGAATGCTATCATGCGGGGCTGCGGCCACCAATGATCAATCTCGAAGATGCCGCACCCGAAAACCAACCCTCAAAGAAGAGGAAGGAGAGAGAGGGTGAGACTATTCGGGCTGCGACGACGTTTTCCATTGAAACTTTGGATGCGCGTCACGGCCTTGAGGGGCTCACCCAACCTCATGAAGAGACAGAAGAAGTGGCCCTTGAAGAGGGCAACGATGAAAGAAAGGTGCGCATCGGTAGGGTGCGCATCGGTAGGAATCTCGTCGCGGCAGAGCGAGATCAACTGGTCGCACTACTGAGAGAATACAAGGATGTGTTCGCATTCACGGTTGAGGAGATGCCGGGACTTGATCCCGCAACCATTACACATAAGCTGAATGCGGACCCCAAAGTCAAACCCATCCATCAGAAAAGAAGACATTTTGGGACGGAGAGGTCCGAGGCTATCAAGGAGGAAGTTGGTAAACTCCTTAAAGCCGGTTATATAGAAGAGTGTATGTACCCGACGTGGCTGTCGAACGTTGTGCTCGTGAAAAAGCCCAACGGGTCGTGGCGCATGTACGTCGACTTCACCAATCTAAACAAGGCATGCCCAAAGGATGGCCAACCTTTGCCGCACATGGACAGATTGGTGGACTCGACATCGGGTCATGCATTGCTGAGCTTCATGGACGCTTACGCAGGGTATCATCAAGTGCCCCTAGAGGAAGAAGACCGACCAAAAACCGCATTCGTCACTCCACTGGGAGTGTACATGTACCGCGTTATGCCATTCGGATTGAAGAATGCGGGTGCGACATTTCAAAGGTTGGTTAACAGAGTATTTGAGGGGCAGATTGGGCGCAACATGGAGGCCTATGGTGATGATTTGATTGTAAAAAGTGTGTTGGCCGCGGACCACACTAAGGATTTGAGAGAGACATTTGCTACCTTGCGCAAGTACAACATGAAGCTGAATCCCAAGAAGTACGTATACGGAGTGCATTCGGGGAAATGCCTGGGGTTTTTGGTCGATGAGCGCGGCATTGACGCAAACCCAGAGAAGATAAAGGCTATCTTGGATATGCCTTCCCCTAGGTGCGTCAAGGACGTGCAGAGGTTGACTGGTTGCGTGGCGGCACTCAGCCGATTCATAGCTAAATCAGCAGACCGCTGCCTACCATTTTTTGATGCGCTCCGAAAGCGCAAAACATTTGAATGGAATGAGGAGGCCGAGAAATCCTTTGTGAAGCTGAAAGAATATCTGACCAGAGTACCAAAGATTGTGGTGCCCAAAGAGGGAGAGGAGATAATGATGTATCTATCCGCAGGGGAGCGAGCAGTGGGAGCTGCGCTGGTAGTCGAGCGCGATGGCTCACAATGCCCTGTTTATTATGTGAGCCACGCACTCGCCGGGGCCGAGTTGCGCTACCCACCGCTCGAGAAGCTAGCATTCAGCCTGTTGATTGCGAGTAGGTGGCTGAGGCCTTACTTCCTGAGCCACAAAATTGTCGTGATGACTAACTACCGACTCCAAAAGATATTGGGAAGCCTCGACGGGAATGGTCCGTTGCCGCGTTGGGGCTGCGAACTGAAAGGGTTTGGGGTGGAGTACAAGTCCAGGAAGGCTTACAAGGGACAGGTGCTAGCGGACTTCGTCACAGAATGCATGTTCAGTGAAGAGTTTGTATTACCCAATACGCAATGGCTGTTGTATGTTGACGGATCTTCGAATTCTGGCGGCAGCGGAGCAGGAATAGTAGTTGTTCTCCCAAGTAGTGATAAGACTGAGTATGCTTTGCGCTTCGGGTTCGAAGCCACCAACAATGAGGTTGAGTATGAAGCTCTGATTGCGGGGTTTACAAATGTGTACAGCTGCGGGGGCGAAGAATGTAAAGGCGTTCTCGGATTCGGCTGTTGTGGTAAATCAAATAACTGGCAAATTTGAGGCAAAAGACCACATGGCCAAATACCGGGACGCAATCAAGGAGATGGTCAAGAGTTTTGAGACGTTCGAGGTCGAGCAGATTTCGAGGTCGGAGAATCAGCAGGCAGACGCGCTGGCGCGCTTGGCTAGTTCGTCAGTTAATGACAACCCAAGGATGGTACTGTGGAAAGTTCTGCCGCTGCGCAGCATTGATGCGACTCCGAACATCGCAACTCTTGACCGCGGCCCTGAGTGGATGATCCCGATATTTGCATATTTGAAATATGGGAAGTTGCCTGAGGACAAGAAAGAGGCAGAGAAGGTGAAGAAGCGCGCCGAGTGGTTTACCCTTCTGGGTGGTGAGTTGTATAAGAAAGGATATACTCATCCATTCCTAAACTGCGTAGACCTAATTAATGGAAATTCACCATGGTGAGTGCAGCGGCCACATTGGGGCTATAGCGATGGCTGGGAAAGCTCTGCGACTTGGGTTTTACTGGCCTACGGTGCAGAATGACGCAGCCGAGATCATGAAGAAATGTGACGGTTGTCAACGGTTTGGTCCGACCTCACACCGACCCGCAACCCCACTTAAGCCCATCACTGAACCACTGTCGTTTGCGAGATGGGGACTGGACATCGTGGGTCCTTTTCCTCGCAGTCAATGCCAAAAGCAATTCTTAATTGTCGCAGTGGATTATTTTACTAAGTGGGTGGAGGCGGAGCCAGTCGCTCGCATCCGGGATGTCGAAACCATGGGCTTCATGTGGAAGCATATTTTCACCAAGTTCGGAGTACCTCGCCGCGTCACTCTTGACAATGGGTCGCAATTCGACAGCGATCCATTTCACAAGTATTGCGCGGAATATGGGGTGAAAACATGTTACGCTTCGGTTGCCTATCCGCAAGCAAATGGTCAAGTGGAATCTTCCAATAAGTTGATTGTGGGCGCATTGCGCAAAATGGTCGATGAAGCCAAGGGAAAATGGGTCCAGCAACTGCCAGGGATCCTGTGGGCGCTGCGCACCACCACTAAGCGCGCCACAGGAGAAACTCATTTCCAACTCGTCTATGGCTCGGACGCGGTGCTACCAGTGGAGTGGGGAGCTAAGTCTTTGCTGATTAGCACCTATTAACCCGAGCCAAACGAGTTGGAGTTACGCATTGCACTTGACCTGCTACCAGAGTTGAGAGGCAATGCTCTGTTGCGAGTGGAGAGGCAGAAGCAAGACATGGCTCGCGCCTACAACAAGAAGGTGAGCCCAAGAAGCATAGATTCCGGGGCTCTTCAAAAACATCAGCAAACCCTTTAAGTACCCTCTGCATGTCCACAGATAAGTTTTCAGTGGGGAAGGAGTTAGGGACGTGAACAGCATGTAATTCAACATTCCCTGGGTTTCCATTAACTTCTCTGACTTGGATCATGGCCAACTGATGGAATTGGTTCATCAGTTTGCCCAGCTCCTTAGGTTGAGTCAGCTTAAGTTTCCCAGGCTTCTCCCCTTGGCATTCTAGGGACCTCCCCTGATAAGTGAAACTCATGGTCAGTTTTTGGAAGTCCCAGATGATAGGACCCAATGTAGCTAGTCACTGTACTCCAAGGACCACATCACAACTACCCAAGGGAATAAGGAAAAAATCAGCTTGGAATTGTGCCCCTTGTAACTGCCAAGTTAATCCCTTGCAGATTAGATCACAGGTGAGAGTGTTCCCATCTGCCACAGCCACTTCAATTGGGTTAACCTTTTCCACTGAGTATCCCATCTTCTTAGCTACTTCAGTGTCCAAAAAATTATGGGAGCTTCCACTGTCAATCAAAGCTTGTAATGACCTTTTCCCTTTTAACAAAATCACCCTCATTGTCTGACAACTGGTTGTACCATCCAAAGCGCAGGCTGAAATCATTGCCAAAACCTGTTCATTCCCATCAATAACCTCACCACATCCTTTCTCTCCTACACTATCCTCCTCTTCGAAACATCCTGTTTCCTGCACTTCCAAGGTATAAACTTGGCTTATCCTCCTGAATTGACACTTGTGGCCAGGTGTAAATTTCTCAGGGCACCAAAAACATTCTCCCTTCCTCCTTTTCTCATCCATTTCCTCAGTAGTAAGCTTATGCCTCGACACAGTACCCTGACCCGTGGAGTTAATGGGAGTTCTCCGTAGTTGATTGCCATAGGAAGTTGACACATTCTTGGGAGTGTATGAGGGAGTGTGGATTACCCTTGGGGGCGTGGGCAGTAAGGGTGGTTTACTCGAAAAGATTGGTGCTTTTTGGGGTTTTTTAGGTAAGTTATGAGCTGCCTCATGAATCTTGGCCAATCCATAAGCTTCTTGCAGGTTTTTGGGTCTAAACATCCTCAAAGGGTATTCCAAATGGTCATCCAATCCTCCCAAAAAGCAACTAACAGCGTATTCCTCTGATAAATCCACCCTATGCAATAATCTGTCGAAAGCTGCATGATACTCACTAACAGGTGTACCAGCTTGCCTCAAGTTAAATAAAGCAGACATTGGATCATCAAAAATTCTTCCAAATCTATTTTGTATGATCTTTTTATACTCCTCCCACTTAACAGGTTCTAATCCACTCCTAACCCTGGTTTTCTGAAAGGATTGATGCCACTCAATGGCCACCCCTTCCAAATGCATAGCAGCCACCATAACCTTATACTCCTCAGTCATATTATCACCCAAAGAAAAGAATTGATCACATTTAAATATCCAGCTATCCACATTTTCTCCATTAAATTTAGGAAATTCTACTCTAGCAATTCTGGCAGGAAAATTATTCATATTCTGATTAAGGTGGTTGCTAGACTCGCCTCGATTTTGGATCCTGTAGTCAAGCCTTTGCATTTCCGCTGACATTCCACCTATCATCTCTGTATACCTCGCCATCGTTTCCTCAGTTCTGCGCTAAAGGGACTCTTCGATTACCGCCATCCTCGTCTCTACTGTGCGCAGCATCCTCTCTTCCATCTGTTGACGAGCCTGGATCTCCTCGGTATTGTCAGTATTTGGGGGCTGGTTTCGTGGTGCCATATTGAGCTAAAGGTCAGAGGACCAGTAGCTCTGATAACAATAATACAGATTATTTAACTTGTAATGGAAGATAACAGTAATTAGAGCCAAAAGATAGTAACTTTCATTGATTTGATCCAGAAAAGAGATGAGACAATTCAGAAGAAAGTTTACAAGAGAGACTAAAAGATTGAATCTAGATGAGAAAACAGAATGTATGCAAATCATGAGTGATTACTTCTTCCCTACGCTCCTCTTATTTATACAACAAATCCAACCGCTCCAAGCTAATAGTACGATGATGAGCTGTTAGATAGGACCACAGAAATGCAGAGAATCTGGCGTCTGATCCTAGAAGCTGATGAGTCAGGTAGTAATCATTATTTGTCAGCTGGCAAAATTCCTCTGCCTTGGAACCTTCTAGACTTCCTCCTTTGCCAGTACACTCATCCTTTGACCTCATTCCTTCCACCTGGCCAGTTGACCTCACGTCAGCTTCTTCACACTGCTGAGTCACTGTCTCGTAGCTAGCTGTAGTCAAGTTAAGAGCCACATTCGTATCAAAGATTGCAAACTATGGCGGCTATTAGAAAGGGAACATATATTTTGTCAAGAGAAGGAATTATGTCGAACTCAGGAAGTGCTTAAGCTAATGAACCATATCAATATGCCTGCATTTTTCGAATAATAGTAATATTAATACAGCACCCCAATCGACAGCCAAACAGATTCTTCAACGTGAGCTATGCTAGAAGGTCCAGGTCGAGATGGTTCCACACATACCCGATGGCAATAAGGCGACATATTGCTCTGTTAAGCTTACACCCAGCATACCCCCTCCTAGATGTGTACCATGTTCCAGACTTTCAATTTAAAAAGTTAAATTTTCATTCATTAACTGTACTCCAACCTCAGCTGTCAAATCACTGTGCACCATGTATTCGGCACGGTAAGGACAATCGGGTGACAAAGCCTCAGGCCGTACAGGAAGCCATGAAATATACTGCCACAAATGTGACCATGGTAAAAGAAGCACCACCAGAGAAATATGTCTCTTTGTGATCTTTGAGGTCTGTTTCTAAGAACATTGGTAATCTAATCAAATTCTAAAAATGATATACATGGCAGTCATCTGCTTTCCAATCGGAATAGCAATGTCTAACAGTCCACGATTGTATCACAAAATTGGCCAGCTTCTTTCTGTCTATTACTCATAGCCTAATAACAGAGGCTACCAGTCAGTTTCATGGGTTAATAATTTATCTGCAAGTTTTCGAACCAATATCTCACAATTAACATACTGTTGGTAGCAACATCAACAACTATATCATATATCTAAATCTAACGACCATTTCATGCTCAATTACTACTCAACTAGTCAACAATCATCAAGCATAATGAATACGGAGAGGGGAAATATTCTATTGATTAAGCATGCTAAACAACTTCGACATACTGATACTTCGAGTAAAACATCTAAGGGTAAGACATATTAACACACTTTGAGCAAGAAGAACTAGGGAACTAGTTGTCAGTTTGACCCATGCAATTATAATAGCAATAATATTATTATTATTGATTTTCGTTATAATAAAAACATAATAACATAATAATAATAAAATAATAATAATCATAATAAAATAATAATAATAATAATAATAATAATAATAATAATAATAATAATGACGATAATATTACCCGGCCAGTTGTTGTTTCAAGCTATGCAAACGATCACAATCCGCTTTGGAAATTCTGGCATAAGGGGTTTGAGGGAGCGTAATCAAACCATTGTCGGTTTGACATCTAATGTTGAAGACATTTGCATCACTGAGCCTCAAAATACCTCCTATTTCGGGCACTGTTGAAAGAGTCCTACACCATGAAGGTTAAAACTGTTAAATATAGGGCTGCAAAGTCTTTAGAAAGAGAAAATTGTTAACAGACAAAACATTACCTTCCTAATAGATAGAAATCAGAATCCTCCAACATCAAAAAAGAGCCCTATTAAAACATCACATATTACAATTTTCAGTAAGTTCAGATGCACGACCAAAAAATATGCAATTATTCAAAAAATTTACTATTTGTATGAGAACTACCTCGACTTCAAGTATCACACTGAAGTCCCCTTCCTTCCTTAATTCCTCCATCTCTGGCGGTGTTGATTTCACTCCAATTTCAATTGTAGTCACTGCGGTTTTACCACAGGTACATGCTCCACTAACGAGGCACCAGGGCATATCCCAAGCTATGTCTCCATATTTAAGACTTTCATTTCCAAGCGGCCACCGCCTGCCGGAATGCATGGTGGTTTTGGGTAAGTTGGTGAGCATACGAAGCGGTATATGATACCGGGGGTACAGTGCTCTACGTACCCCCGGCTAAAATAATGGCCCAAAGCTCAAAGTTGGGCTTCTGTCGGGTCCAATAGCAACTAGTTTACAAACAAAAAGAAGCCGAACTCAAATTCTCTCTCCTCCCATTTCCCTCTTCCCCCTCCCTGACCACCCAGCCCCGCCATTTCTCGCCGCCTGGCAAACGGGTCAATCGGGTCGTGTCCGGGTCGGGTCTATTCGGGTCGGGTCACTTTTCGGGTCATATATTTCGGGTCTACTTCGGTTCGAGTCGGGTTTGTTTTGGGTTGGGTCTAGTTCGGGTGTATCAACTACGGGTCAAATTCGGGTCGGATCGTATTTGGGTCGGGTCGGATTCAGTTCAAATCATTCTAAAATGTTCAAATTTAAACATATTAATATCAAAATTTGTCTCATATTATCTTAACTTGAAATTTTATTGCTAATTGGAGTGTTTGAAGATATGGTATAGCTATCCAAGCTCCTTTTGTTCAATCGATTCATTTAAATGTTTGATTATTTGGGTCTGAGTCATTTCAGTTCGGGTTTGTTTCGGGTCGCGTCAATATCGGGTCAAACAGTATTCGGGTCATTTTTCGGGTTCGGGTCGGGTCATTTCGGTTTCGGGTTGATTTCAGATTACTAATTCGGGTCAAATTCGGATGTTCGGGTCAAGTATTTCGGCTCGAATGTTCGGGTCTGGGTCAGTTTTGACAGGTCAACTCGCCGCCACCTAGCTCCGGCCATTTCTCGCCGCCATCCAAATTTTGACACCACCGGCACCACTAGATGACCTCAGTCGTTATAACCACCATCAATAACTCCACCTTTACTTTCCCCGTCATAACCTCATACTCCCTCTTTTAAATCTTCCGACCACCACCTCCTACCACTCCGGCGACGTTTAGTAAGGGAGCGGCGAGTGTGAGCGTGAGGGAAGAGGGGTTGATTGAGGGCAGACCAAGGAGGTGCGCGGGAGATATGAGGGAGGTCATACCTCGTCGCAAAACATGGGGTCGGGGGACATGGTGGCGCACATGAGGTCGCCGGAGTGCTCATTGTGTGGTGGTGGTGGTCTCGATGTCCCCTGTGGCGGTCGGTGCTTAGGCTGTCTTGGGTTGTGGAGTGGGTAGGGGCCATGGGGATGGGGAAAGGAGAAAGGAAAGAGAGAGGCACGGGTGGTTGTCAGTGGCGGCTTTTACCCAGGGCAACATGGGCCGTCGCCCAGGGCCCCCACTTTTTTGGGCCCAATAACGGATAAGTAAATACATATAAAATAAGATGTATATGAAATCATAAATATCCATCTAGCCTGATGGAAGCATCAGTCAATAACACTCTCTTCGCCCAAGTTCGAATCCAGATGGGCCTTTTTTTTGCACCATTTTTCTTTCATTTCATATTTCTTGTTTTCAGCTAAGGACTCTTTTCTTACAATTTGCTTTCATTTTATTCTTTGAATCTTTGAGCATGCTTTTCATAAAACTCCAGCTCAGTGAATCAATAGCTTTTCAAATGTCTACCTTGATTAAACATCGAGGAGAGACATTTTTATGCTTATAACCTTTGACCAAAGCTTGAGAGAGCATGACATTATCAAAAATGCAGCTCCCTTTGACGAAAGCTGCTTGTTCCTCTCCAATCAGAACTGGTAGAATGTCTTGCATTCTGTTAGCCAAAATCTTGCTAATAGTCTTGTAAATGGTCGAGCAGTAGGAGATTGGCCTAAATTCCATGACAGTAGCAGGGTTTTCTTTCTTCGGAATTAATGTTATCATGGTGGTGTTGGCCTGCTTTGTCATTTTCCTTGTGTTGAAGAATTCCCTAATAGCTTGAGTGAACTCTTCCTTGATCAAATTCCAGTTTTCCTTAAAAAATCTCGCAGAGTATCCGTCCTGACCTGGACTTTTATTGGATCTATGTCAAATAAAGCTTTCCTGATTTCCTCCTGTATAACAGGTGTAATCAGCTGATGCCTATCCTCTTCATTAACCTTAGGCCCTTGATCTAGCAAAGATTCATCAATAGGCTCAACTAGGTGTGTTGTGCCAAGCAAGCTAACGTAGTAATCAATGAAAGTTTTAGTTATGCCTGGCTGATCATTATGAGTAATATCATTCATGTCTGCAATCTTTCCAATGATATTGTGATGTTTCCTTGCAGCTATCTTAGCATAGAAATATTTCGAACTGCAATCCCCTTCCTTAATATGTTGCAACTTAGCCCTCTGACTTAGCATGCTCATCTCAACCTTCTTCATCTTTAGAAATTTATCTTTCAGTCTCTCCACTTCCTTATACAACTCAGGATCATGAGTCTTTTGTAACTGATCTTGATTGCTAAGGAGTTCTTTTCTATAATTATCCACCCTTGCAGAAAGTTTGGAGAAGTGGTTTTTATTCAACTCTGTCAGGGCATGCTTAACAGATATAAGCTTGCCAAAGAGCTTCTGCATTTTTTATCTAAAAACCTCCTTCTCCCGGCTTTTCCCACAATTTGCTTATAATCCTCATGAAGTTCCCAACAATTCAAATACCTGAAAATTTTCTTCACTTTGGAAGTTTCCATCACTTTCACCAAGATGGGAGAGTGATCAGAAACCCCTGAAGGGAGAAAATAAGCATAAGAATTAGGAACATTAGTGACCCAATTGGCATTGACCAATGCCCTGTCTAATTTGCACCAATTTCTTGCATCTCCATCCTGGTTGTTAGTCCAGGTATAATAACATCCTTGCCCATTCATGTCATCCAATCCACACTAATTGAGCCAGTTGTTAAACTCATTCATATCAGATGTTATTGGAGGGTGAATGCATTTCTTCTCATTTATGTCCCTAATGACATTAAAATCACCCATAACTAACCAGGGTGTGTTGCTTAGATTCAAACCTTGAAGCTCTGCCCAAAGTTCTCTCCTCTTATCAGCATCATTGCTGGCATAAGTGATTGTGACAAAAAATTCTCTATTGGTGATGATGTGATTGACTCTACAATGTACATATTGAGAACCTGCTTTAGTTATATCCACTGAAATCTGCTGTGCTTGCCAAATAACCCAAATCCTCCCATTGATGTGATGGTTGAGTCCAGTAGCCGAAAGCATCACTAGCTTACGCTCTGACCATAGGTAGTAAAAACCTTGTAACCAGAAAACCTTCTCCTAATTACTTGCTTAGCCTTAGCCTCTTTGATTCTAGTTTCCAAAATGCCTAGTAAATTAATCTTATACTTCAACATGAGATCCTTGATCTCATGCTGTTTGAGGGCTTCATTAAGCCCTCTAATATTCCATGTTGAGACAATCATTGATCATGGGGATCAGGTGGATCCTCCTCCCCTAGGAAATCAATCCTTCTTTCAATGCCCTCCTCCTCAGCTTGATTTTCCTCAGTGACCAGGCTCGAAAAGCTATTTAAGGTAAGAGTTGGAATACTATGCTGCACAATTCTGCTCTTCTTTGTTGGCTGTTTTCGACTAACTACTTTGAAACCAACTTCCTCTGTAATCTCAGGGGAGATGAACTTAATCAGCTCTTGTTTCTGCTCCCTTGTTACACTTGGTTGTAGAATCTTAGTCCCAGTGTTGTCCTCTTTCCTGGGTGTTTGGATCCCAGGAGAGTCAACTTCTTTGTGGCTAAGATCTTCCAAGATAACCTGCTGCTGATGGGTATCAATTGCACTAGGTTCAGGTGCTACTGCTATTAATTAGTTATCAACATTATGTGAAACTCTATTAATTAAATAATCTTTTCAAAGTCCTATATAAACCTTAATCACTGGTCGATTAAGCCAAAGTCAAATTAAATCATATAGATATTCAATTTGCCTAAGCTCAAACAAAGTAAAAATATAATTACTCACACATGATAAATTGTGAAAGAACCAAACAAGGCAATTGGGCATGCAATACGTGATTAATTTACGTGGAATACATACAATTTGATTAAAGAAATTAAACATTAGGATTCTACGACCAAATAAAAACCACCGCTTAGTCCCATATGGCAAACAATATGGCTTTAACATAATAATTACTTAATAATAATTCCGCAATTGGGCAGACTTATAACTGAACGTAAAACGTTATAATCCTACGTACATCTATGAGTTTATAATAAATCTGTTCAATCTAGTGAATAACACCTCTCTTAATCTATCATACTCATAGTTCTTCCTAAACCTCGACAAACCAATAATCATTTTTTAAGGAAGTGGAGACAAGTCGGGATTTTTATTACATATTGAGCTAATTTTGTTAGAAAATATAAGTATGAAGGTATAATTCATACATTTACATATCCATGTCTACCAATTTATTAAATTAGCATGATAATTATTTGTTTAATATCTTACACGTAGTATTTTGATCTACATCTTAATTAGTACTATAAAAGACATAATAATATCACAAGTTATCCGATTATGGTTTATAATTATAAACACCTTTCTTTTGCATATGTCATTCTCACATTTTGAGACACTACTTTGACTTTATAATATCTCTCAAAATACAATGGTCTTAATTATGATATTTTAGACTTATGGAACGTTCTTCACCATGAATCTAATCATACAAGTTTCCTAATTGTTTTTTAAATATTTTTTCTTCAATTTGAAAATCAAACCCCAACCTAAAAAAACGAAAACATCATATATAAAAAAATTGGACGAATTATATATAGATGAGAAAAATCTTTATCATTTAGAAATTTTCTTACCATGAATTTTCTATATACAAGCATAAATTAGCTACCAAATTTTATTTTAACGCGTCTAATAGAAATCATTCTTAAGAGCCCCGTGAAACGCACGAGCTTTCATCTAGTAATGACTAAAGTAAGAAACAAGTATTTAAATATGTGAAATAATGACTCCAACTTGGAAAAAAAAAACAATCATTTTATGGTATCTAGGGGGTACCATTCATTGTGTACCCCCCGTTTTATTTGTTTACAGAGTCCATAGATTTATTTTTAAAGTCCAACCCTCTTGTAATAGATCAGTCAAGCCCAACACCATACTAGCAATTAAATAAAAACAAACAAAATAAAAACACACTCTCATTCTCTCTCCTTCCTCCCCAAATCCGACCACCACACATAACGTCTCAGCCGCCACCATCTCCGCCACCAACCACCACCCCAGAAACCCCCGACAACCAAGAACCGTCGTCGTAGTCGTCATGCGACCCCACCCCACCACCCCGTGACTTCTTTCATCCCTCTTCCTCCCCTCTCACCCAACCACTACCCACCCGCTACGTCCTCACCTCCGACAGACCCGGCCGTCATCAGTCGGCCGAAACAACCCCCACTCCGTCCTCGATCGGCCGGCACCCCAGCGACGCCACCCCACTCTGTCTCCCCCCTCGCGAATAATCCTCATTTTCTCTCTTTCTTTTCCTTCTCTCTCCGCTTTTTATTCTTCTCCGGCAACAATCGAATCTCCGGCGATGGGTGGTCGTGCAAGCGTCTAGTGAAAATGATTGAGGAAGAGAGTGGTCTAGTGGAAATGAAGCATTTCAAACGAAAGGGAATCGATCGTGGAGGGAGGAAGCGACGGCGACGGGCCGACGGTGATATGCCAGGAGTTCTCGCCGGCGACCGGAGACTAATAATTTCGTGTCGCCGGCTGGATAGCGGTGGCGCGCGGGGATGAGTATATGGAGGAGTGAGAGGAGGAATGGGTAAAGGGAGAGGAGACAGAAAGTGAAATAAGGTGGTTAGTGAATAAAGGAAAGAAAATGAAATAAGAGAATAATTTATTTTAGAACAAATATTGGTCATTTTATAACAAAAACACATTATTATATAACAAAACATACCCATTTTATGACAAAAAAAAAAGAATAATTATTGAACAAAAACCAACCATTCTGAGACAAAATTAATCCATTCCAGAACAAAAACTAACCATTCCAGAACAAAAAATAATCATCCTAGGACAAAAACGAACCATTCTGAGACAAAATTAATCCATTTCAGAACAAAAAGTAATCATCCTAGGACAAAAACCAACAATTTTGAGATAAAATTAATCCATTTTAGAACAAAAACTAACCATTCCAGAACAAAAACTAATCATCCTATGACAAACACCAACCATTTTGAGAAAAATCCATCTATTCCAGAACAAAAACTAACCATTCTAGGACAAAAACTAACCATTCCCATACAAAAACAAACAATTGCAGACTAATTTATGTTCTATAATGATTAATATACGTTCTATAATGATCTGTTTTGTTTCACAATGATTGATTTTTAGTGATCAGTTTTTGTTCAATAATGATGTATTTATGTTCTATAATGATCAATTGTTGTTCCAGAATGACATATTTATGTTCTATAATGATCAGTTGTTGTTCTATAATGACATAATTATGTTTATATAATCAATTTATATTCGAGAATGAGAGACTAATTTTTGTTTTATAATGATTAATATATGTTCTATAATGATCAGTTTTTGTTCTATAATGATGTATTTATGTTCTATAATGATTAATATATGTTCTATAATGTTTTACCGTTTATGCGACATTTAATAATAAAATTGATCTGGAATGATACGTTTTTGTCCTGTAATGAATGATTTTTGTTCTGGAATGAATTATATTTTGTCCTGGAATGAATCGTTTTTGTTCTATACTCCCTCCGTCCCCCTTTAAAAACACCCCGCTTTTCTTTTTTGGGTGTCTCCCTCTAAACACCCCATTTCAAAACTTACTAAATGGGGTAAGTTTTCACCACATATGAACCCTCCACTATCTCGAAAAACAATAAACAAACCTCCCATTATCTCCAAAAATAATAAAAAAACCACCCATTATCTCCAAAAATAATAAACAAACCACCCATTATCTTCAACAATAATAAATAAACCACCTATTACCTCAAATAATAATAAACAAATCACACCACCTTAATCCACGTAAAAAAGGGAGCGTGGTGTTTAAAGGGGGACGGAGGGAGTAATGATTAGTTGTTGTTACAGAATGACATGTTTATGTTTATATGATCAATTTATATCCGAGAGTGAGAGACTAAATTATGTTATATAATGATTAATATATGTTCTATAATGATCTGTTTTTGTTTCACAATGATTGATTTTTAATGATCAGTTTTTGTTCTATAATGATGTATTTATGTTCTATAATGATTAATATATGTTCTATAATGATCTGTTTTTGTTTCATAATGATTGATTTTTAAAAATCAATTTTTGTTCTACAATGATGTATTTATGTTCTATAATGATCAGTTTTTGTTCTAGAATGACGCACTTTTGTTCTATAATGATCAGTTTTTGTTCTAGAATGACGTATCATTATAAAGCAAAAACTGATCATTGTAGAACATAAATTTGTCATTCCGTAACAAAAACTGATCATTATAGAACATAAATACATCATTATAGAACAAAAACTGATCATTAAAAATCAATCATTATGAAACAAAAACAGATCATTATAGAACATATATTAGTCATTATAGAACATAAATTAGTCTCTCATTCTCGAATATAAATTGATCATAGAACATTAGAACATAAACTAGTTTTTGTACCCGTAATTTCACGGTTCTGTATATACGTCCTACTTTCGATGCGATGCGTATGCCTTAACGTATATAGAGCTTGTTGGGTTAATGTGTATGTAATAAACTCAACTTAGAGTTAATTAAGGAAATAGATACGATATAACCATTTCGAATAGTCGGTAATTCTCATATTATCTTGTAACTAACAATAACTTGGGACCCTAAAAAAAACAATAACTTGGGGGTATGTACAATAATAATGTATACTATTAGTTCATAACATCTAACTATGATTAATACATAAAATCACTAAAACTTCTCAATATACCTCTAAATTGTTGTAAGAGAAAATTACCTACACCACCATTTTCATATCTCCTTAATTTTTTTTTCTTCGGAAAATGCACGCGGTACCCCTGTACTTTAGGGGTTTGCACACGGTACCCCTATACCTCAACTTTCTGCACACCGTACCCCCGTACTCTTGAAAACTGCACAAGATACCCATTTTTGTTATTTCTGTTAGTTTACCCGTTAAGAATGTTGATAGGACTATAATTAATCTGAGTTAATCACAAATTCACAGTTAATAAAATGAAATAACCAACCCCACCCCTCCATTATCACTCGCATATGCCCCTTCCCTTTCATTTTCCCAGACCATCATCACGATATTACCTCACTACCAGTCAACTAGGACTCGAGGAGACACCCCCACCATTACTTGTTTGGCCACCACAACCCTACATCCTTCATTACCGGCCCCACTCCTTGGTCCGTCGACAATTGTGGCCCATGAGAAAAACATGGGAGAAGGAGAAGATGGGGATGAGTAGATGACCAGTTGTTGTTGGTGGCGCGCAAGGTGGGGGTTCGATTCGCCGACGATCCCCGATATGGGATGAGTAGTCGACGCCAGTAGTGGAGATACGAAGGGGGGCGAGGAGAGAGAAAGCTAGTGAGTTGGGTTTTGGACTTTTGGTATAAAAGTTGGTTAATAGGGAGTATTAACCGGTAAATGTTGTAGGATTATTGTTTAATTAAGGCTCTAAAACAATTCTCTAACATCGTTATAACGGAAGAAACAAAAATGGGTATCCTGTGCAGTTTTCAATAGTACGGGGGTACCGTGTGCAGAAAGTTGACGAACAAGGGTACCGCGTGCAAACCCCTAAAGTACAGGGGTACCGCGTGCATTTTCCGTTTTTTTTTTTCTTTCGACATACTGTCATGTGTTGGTGGCATGTGTTTTTTTTTTCCTACTAACTTCAAACAAACAACTGAGCCATATATATACTATGTCGATCTAATATGTAACTAACAAACTTGGCAAACGAAAAAAAAAAGAGACACAATATTCAATACCATTATTAAGATGTTGATTAATGACGAAATAATGACGAAATTTATGTTCTACAATGATCAGTTTTTGTTTTATAATGATACGTCATTTTAGAACAAAAACTGATCATTATAGAACAAAAATACGTCATTTTAGAACAAAAACTGATCATTATAGAACATAAATACATCATTGTAGAACAAAAATTTGTTTTTGTCGATCTAATATGTAACTAACAAACTTGGCAAATGATTCAATAATGACGAAATTTATGATAATTAAAATCAAATAAGTTGAAATGTTTTCTAAACATTTGCAAAGACAGCTCAAGAGGCTTGATTTAATATGAAACATTTTTATTAGCCTATTAATGTTACCTTAATAATAGATTGACCCACAAATATTAAAGGGTGTATTACATGGAGGAGAGATAAGGGAATTGAATAGTGGGACGACACGTAAGATTTGAGTTGAAATTTTTTTGCTTTAGATGCTTTCAAAGGCTGCCACGTAGGCGTTGAGATTAGCCTATTAAAGGTATAATATAGATATGTCATTCTGGAACAAAAACTGATCATTATAGAACATAAATATGTCATTCTGGAACAACAATTGATCATTATAGAACATAAATATGTCATTCTAGAACAAAAACTGATCATTATAGAACATAAATACATCATTATAGAACAAAAACTGATCATTATAGATCATAAATATTTTTAATAATTAATATATGTTCTATAATGATCTGTTTTTGTTTCATGATGATTGATTTTTAATGATTAGTTTTTTGTTCTATAATGATGTATTTATGTTCTATAATGATCAATTGTTGTTCCAGAATGACATATTTTTGTTGTATAATGATCAGTTTTTGTTCCAGAATGACCTATTTTTGTTTTATAATGATCAGTTTTTGTTCCAGAATGACCTATTTGTGTTTATATGATCAATTTCTATTTGAGAATGAGAGACTAATTTATGTTCTGTATTGATTAATATATGTTCTATAATGATCTATTTTTGTTTCATAATGATTAGTTTTTGCTTTATAATGATGTATTTATGTTCAATAATGATCAATTGTTGTTCCAGAATGACATGTTTTGTTCTATAATGATCTGTTTTTGTTTTATAATGATTGATTTTTAATGATTAGTTTTTGTTCTATAATGATGTATTTATGTTCTATAATGATCAATTGTTGTTCCAGAATGACATATTTATGTTCTATAATGATCAGTTTTTGTTCCAGAATGACATATTTATGTTCTAATGTTCTATGATCAATTTATATTCGAGAATGAGAGACTAATTCATGTTCTATAATGACTAATATATGTTCTATAATGATCTTTTTTTGTTTCATAATGATTGATTTTTAATGATCAGTGTTTGTTCTATAATGATCAGTTTTTTTTTTTGGAATGACATATTTATATTCTATAATGACATATTTATGTTCTATAATGATCAATCTGAACCACACATCCACTCAAGATCAATGGTCAAGATTAAATCGAATAAAAAAAACCCTCCCCTTCCTTTTTCTCTCTCCTCCCCCAACCCCCCAACCCCCTTTCTCGACCACCCTTTCTCCGCCGGCGGCTTACCCCGATCACCACCATTTCGGGCGCCGACATTGCCACCATTGTCGCGCGGCTACCGGTGACCTCACCCCACCCCCGTTTCCTCCCTGCACTTCCCCACAATCGGCGCAGCCCTCCTCGCGCGCTCCTTCTGTCCCCACATCCTTCCCTTCCTCAGCCCCTATCCCCTGAAGCCGCCGCCAAGAAACCCTCGCCCCCGACGATTCTCTCAAACATTGCTGCCGGAGAGGGAGAAATTTGAGGAGAGAGAAAGGGGAAAGAAAAAGAGAAAATGAGGTGGGAGCAGGGAAAAGCTATCGCGGGGGTGGGGGGTTGTGGTCGCCGGAGTGCTGCACCTCGGTGGTGGGTTTCTGGGGTCTGGGGTGGCGGTCGCTGAAGGCGTCGGCGGTGGGTGGGGGGGTTGGGGGTGGTGGTCGAGTAGGTAGGGGGTGGGGAAAGGGAGGAGAGAGATTGAGTTTGGGTTTGTGTTGTTATGGGCTGTAATTAGACTGAGTCTTTTTTTATTAAATTGGGCCTTGACATTATAATCTGGCACATGTCTTTATTTTTGTACAAGGCATCCGGGGGGTACCATTCTCTTGGTACCCCGGGGGTACGGTAGTATTGAAAAAATGATAACGAAAATTATTTATTTTAATCATTATTTTCCAAATTCCACTCATTACTTCTTAATTTTAACTCATTATTTCTCAACTTTCACTCATTGTATACCACTTTATAGTCAGTATTTATTTTGTACCAAAAAAAAAGTAGTCATTATTTATTTTCACTCATTATTTTTTAATTTTCACTCATTAATTTTTAGTTTTCACTCATTATTTCCTAATTTTCACTCATTATTTCCTGATTTTGAATCATTATTTCTCAAATTTAACTCATTGTGTACCACTTTTATAGTCATTATTTATTTTCACTCATTATTTTCTAGTTTTAACTCATTATTATTTTTCAATTTTCACGCATTATGTACCACTTTATAGTCATTATTATTTTTATTCATTATTTTCAAATTTTCACTCATTATTTTTCAATTTTCACTCATTATATACCACTTTATAGTCATTACTTCCCAATTTTCACTCATTATTTCTGGATTTTCACTCATTACTTCCCAAATTTCACTCATTATTTCTAGACTTTCACTCATTAGTTTTCATTTTTCACTCATTATTTCTGGATTCAACTCATTATATACCACTTTATAGTCATTATATACCTTCATTCACTATTTCATAATTTTCACTCATCATATATGATTTTATAATCATTATTTATTTTCAGTCATTATTTCCTAAATTTCACTCATTATTTCTCAATTTCACTCATTATATTCCATTTCATAGTCATTATGACTCCTATAGATATGACTAGAAAATGGTAAATAATGATTGGAAATAAGAAAATAATCATATCATATATAAATACAATAGCGGTAGATTTCACAGCATTTCAGGCTGTCCACGTCAGATGTGACATCATCGCCACGTCAAATCTGATGTCATTAAGTGCTATTTCCGGCAACAAAATAAATGTAAATGATATTAATTACCTTAATTAAATGGTAATAATATAGAATAAACAATGGTTTCCGTAAATAAATAAATCTACCGGATTTCTAATTCAATTAAATCTAGCTATAAACATAAAATATATTGAAGTGTTTGTATTCACACGCATAAAAATCTACCTAAAAAAGGAAAATACAATTAATTGACAGTATTCACACTATTAATAGAAAATTTATATTAGATATATTCTTCATGAAATTACATTTCCTACATTATATATTAAACAGAATATTTCACCCCATATTTGAAACTTTGAAGATCAAAACATATGTGTCAGATACATCATAAAAATTCCGTTAACCCATAACAAAAGCATATTAGTTATATGACATATTGTATATCCTATAATTGAGCATCTAATATCTTCTATAACTTGCAACAAGTATACAAGAAATATCACCTTTTCCTATAAAGATGCAGATGATAATTCAAAAAAGGACATTGTGTCCATGAATAATTTCTGATATAAATAAACTTTAAGAAATATTTTAGGTTAAATCATTATTAAATAAAGAATAGCTTGATATGACGTGATGTTAGGAAACTATTTGCTATAGTTGACCAAATCATCCATCATGGGAGTATTCCACGAATATAAAACTTCCATACTTAACAAAGTTTTTTTTTTTTTTTTTTTTTTCCTGAAGCCCCATCATCCTATTTAAATCCTAGGGTTTTGTTATATACTGTTATATATATATATATATATATATATATATATATATATATATATATATATATATATATATATATATATATATATATATATATATATATATATATATATATATATAGGAAATCTATCAAATGAGAAGTATCAAATTTCGTGAAAAGTGAGAAGTAATCTCATCCCTCCATCTAACCTAGATCAATGGTACAGATTAAAATAAAAAGAAAGGAAATAAAATAAAAAAAACAACCCCAATCCCCCAATTTCTCTCTCCTCTCATTTCTTCTTCGTTCTCCTCTTCTCATTTCCGCCGGGAAACAACCGCCGGTGTACGTCGACGTCCACCACCGCGAGATCCGTCTCCGGCGAATCTTCGTCGGCCTCAATGCCTTTCGTCTTTCCGATCACGCTTTCGCACTAATACCCGCCACCAGGGCTCGCCGTCGCCGTCGAACACCATTTCACCGCGAAAAACGTCTGCTCTCTCCTTCTTTTTCGCTCAAATTTTCTAGATCTGGCCGCCTCGGGTGTTCGCCGGTGTCGATCTTCCCCGTGGTCGGCCTCGTCCTATGTTCCAGCACCTATTCCCGCCGCCGTCACTCATTGTCGCCTCCGTAGACGAAACTGAAACTGAGTGAGAGGTGTGCAGAGAGAAGAAATAAGGCGGCTGGGATGGTGGATTCGGAGGTTGGAGGACAGGGAGAGTTCGCCGACTGTCCACGGTCAGTTTTCCAGCGAATGAGGTATGGGCGGGGTTGAGACGGAGCAGTGGCAGGGTGGTGGAGGGTGGGCGGGTTTGGGTGGTATGGGAGGAGAGAGAAAATGGGGAAGGTGATGTATTTTTCTGTTTTTTTTTTTTTTCATTTTTGGTGTAATGAATTTTTATTTGTGGAGTTAGAGTTACGTGTTTCAATCATTGGAGTTATTTGGAGTTACGTGTTTTAGTTAGTAGAGTTAAGTTGAACTTACGTGTTTAAGTTGAGTTAAGTTGGAGTTATGTGTTTTAGTTAGTGGAGTTAAGTTTGAGTTACGTGATTTGGGTTGTGGAGTTAAGTTGGAATTACGTGATTTAGGTTGTGGAGTTATTAGAGTTACGTGTTTTATTTGATAAAATTAAGTTGAAGTTATGTATTTTAGTTGATGGAGTTAAGTCGGAGTTACGTGATTTAGGTAGTGGAGTTATTAGAGTTACGTGTTTTAGGTAGTAGAGTTATTATAGTTACATGTTTTATTTGATGAAATTAAGTTGGAGTTATGTGTTTTAGTTGATGGAGTTAAGTCGGAGTTACGTGATTTAGGTAGTGGAGTTATTAGAGTTACGCGTTTTAGGTAGTGGAGTTATTAGAGTTACGTGTTTTATTTGCTGAAATTAAGTTGGAGTTATGTGTTTTAGTGGATGGAGTTAAGTCGGAGTTACGTGATTAGGTAGTGGAGTTATTAGTGTTACGTGTTTTATTATTAAAGGAATTTGTGTTGGAGTTACGTGTTTTATTATTAAAGGAATTTGTGTTGGAGTTACGTGTTTTAATTAGTGGAGTTACGTTAGAGTTAATGAATTTTCGTTGGATTTGGTAGAGTTAATACTGATACTCAAATTAGAATATTTACTTTATTAAGTTAGTTTACTGCAGTTACGCAATTTAGTTAGAAGAGTTAAGTGACTGGAGTTAAGAATTTTAGTTAGTGGAGTTACGACTGGAGTTATACAGTTTAGTTACTGCAGTTACGCAAAATCAATGGCTGAGATTACTTCTCACTTCTCACCAAATTACCACTTCTCACTGGATAGGCCCGCTACATATATATATAGGCGAGATCAGGTGCGAACTCCCGCTCGCGTGAGAACTGCGCACCGCCATAGAGTGACACTCGCGTACAATGACAAAAAAATGTCTATAGAATGACACCTACATACAATGACAGAGAAAGGTCTATGCAATGACATGAAAATTTAGAACTCATGTAGGAATCGAACCTACGACATTCGTGTATGTACACAAATGCTTTACCAAATGAGCTATCAAAACCACAATTCATACAATGACACCGAACAATAACACCGCGTGTCCATAGTGTCACTCTATGGACAAACATGTGACATTCTATTGAAAAACTGTGTCATTCTAAGGACAAACCACCAATAACACCGAAGTGCCCATAGTGTCATTTTATTAACAAACCCGTGTCATTCTATCGCACCCGCACCGGCAAGCACAACCACACAAGAGTTTTCATCCAATGACACCGACTACCCATACAATGACACACGACTGTCCATACAGTGTAACCAACATACAATGACACGAGAGTGTCCATACAGTGACACCATCATACAATGACACGAGAGTGTCCATACAATGACACGAGAGTGTCCATACAATGACACTAACTATACGTACAACGACACTACGACACGTAGTGTCGATACAATGACACCAATTATCCATACAATGACACCGATTATCCATACAATAACAAACACCCATCGGAACCGCCACAACCACCGCAACCGCACCCAACCACCACCACCGCGACCTCAATCAAATCATAAGATCTACAAATAAAAATCCTCAAAAATACAATTAGATCCAAAAAAAATCAAAATGAGCGAAACAAAACGAATCAAATTTCTCAATCGAAAAATCGTCGGCGTTATCCATGTAAATCTTAAAATCTTTAAACAAATCATCAGATCTACAAATAAATTGCCAAAAACAAATTAGAAAACCTAGATTTTGATCTAAACAGAAAAAAAATATGGTCTAATCAAATCGATTTGGTATAATCACATCGTTTTTATGAACATCGAGAACATAAAATCCGAATGAAAAAAAATCGTAATAATTTGAATTCAAATCTGAATCGAATGACATAATAACAAACGAATCCAACATTCATCAAATTAAAGTCATTGAAATTTCTAGAACATGAAAAATGGAGGAATAACAGAATTGGTGAAACCCTAGGAGAGAGAAAATGAGAAAAAAACAGATCGAAATTCAAAAATCGATGAATTGAAATCGAGACACTTGGACCTCTCATATCAAATCACAATCAATTAAAACAATGAAGAAGGAATAAAACAGATCGAAATCACGAATAATCTGAGAAAATTGCACCAATAGTTGAATTAATTGAAGAGGAAGGATGGATAACTAACCTGAGACCTCGCCGATGTCCATCACGTTGTCAGAGACTCGCCGAAAAAGCTTCTTCGAAACGACGAGGATACGTCGTCGCCGGAATTTATGAAAGAAAAAAGATGCAACACCAGCGGCGACGGCAAGATAAGGATCGTCGCCAGCAACGAGAAACAAAACCGACGGCAGCAACGAGAAACAAAACCAACGGCGGTGGTGAGGAGAGAGAGTGGTACAGAGAAGAGGCGGGAGAAAAAAGGAGAGCAGTGATAAAATGAGGATGAGAAATGAGAGGAGAGAGAAATTCAGATGAGAGATGGAGGTTTTTGTTTAATAGTGCAAAATTACATGATTGCCCTTTATGACGTGTATAAGCTAGAGACCATTGGATCATTATCATCCAACGACTGATATTTGGTGCGCAGTACTCACCTAAGGATGAGTACTCTTATGATCCTCACTCTATATATATATATATATAGGAAATCTATCAAATGAAAAGTATTAGTTTCGTGAGAAGTGAGAAGTAATCTCAGCCGTCCATCTCACTTGATCCAATGACCCACATTAAAAAACAGAAATAAAAGGAAAACAAAAATAAAAATAAACACAAACCCGAATTCACTCACATTTTCTCTCTCCTCTCTTATTCCCCTTCTCTCTCCTCGGCCCTAACCCCCCGCGCCACCACAACGCCGCCGTAGGTGTGCACCGACGACCACCATTTCCAACACCGACACCACCGCCAGACTCCGCCCACTCCGACGAGTCTTCGACGACAATCAGAACACCTCGTCGCGCATCATACCGCCGCGAAATACCTCTTCACCCTCCCTCTTTTCGCGCTCGTTTTTCTAGATCTGGCGGGCGACAACCATCGCCGGCTTTGATGCCACCGGCCGACCGCACTTACCTTGGCGAGTCTTCGTCGACCATCCTCGACCTCTCTCGGCCTTCACCACACGACGTCCAACGCCTTCTCTCTCCTTATTTTCGCTCTTTTTTTTCAAATCTGGCCGCCGACATTGATAACCACCGTCGATCAACCGATCCACCGGGGTCACCTCTCTTTTGCGCACAGATGACCTCGCAGCTTCTTGTTTTTGCCTTCGTGGACGGAAATGAAGGGGCGATGAGGTGAGAGAGAGGGGCGAAATGCGTGGGGGAAGATGGTGGATGCAATGGTTAGAGGGCGTGGTTTGGTTCGCGGCCGGTGGGCGCTTGATTTGGACGGCGACAGAGGTGTAAGGCGAGGGTGAGATTGTGCAGTGGCTGTGGTGATGGAGGGTGGCCGGGATTGGGTGGTGTGAAGGAGAGAGAAAATGGGGAAATATAATGTGTATTTCTGGTTTTTTTTTTCTTTTTTCATTTTTTCGTTTGTGGAGTAATGACTTTTAATTGTGGAGTTATTTGGAGTTACGGGTTTTAATTATTGGAGTTACGTGTTTTAGATAGTGGAGTTATTAGAGTTAAGTCGGAGTTACGTGATTTAGATAATGGAGTTATTAGAGTTACGTGTTTAATCTAATGAAATTAAGTTGGAGTTATGTGTTTTAGTTGATGGAATTAAGTTAGAGTTACGTGATTTGGTTAATGGAGTTAAGTCGAAGTTACACGTTTTGGTTAGTGGAGTTAAATTGGAGTTACGTGTTTTGGTTGGTGGAGTTAAGGTGGAGTTATGTGTTTTAGTTAATGTAGTTAAGTTGGAGTTACGTGTTTTAGTTTATGCAGTTATGCTAAAATTAATAGAATTACGTTAAAGTTGATAGAGTTAATAATATTATTGGAGTTATATAATTTAGTTAATAGAGTTATGTTACTGGAGTTAAGCAAAATAGTTAATGGAGTTATACGACTGCAGTTAGACAATTTAGTTAGTATAGTTAAGTGCCTGAAGTTATGCAGTTTAGTTATTGGAGTTACGCGAAATCAATGGCTGAGATTACTTCTCACTTCTCACCAATTACCACTTCTCACTGGATAGGCCCCCTATATATATATATCAATAACACACTTAAACAAAAGGCATTTATTCTTAAAAAATGTGTTTTTAATTCAACAAAAAAAACACTTTTATTCTTATAAAATTTTATTATTACAAAATGCACTTCTAATTTAACAAAATGCACTTTGTCGTTTTAGTTTTGTAAAATGCACTTCTAGTTTAACAAAATACACTTTGTCGTTTTAGTTTTGTAAAATGCACTTCTAATTTAACAAATTGCACTTTGTCGTTTTAGTTTTGTAAAATGCACTTCCAATTTAACAAAATGCACTTTTGTCGTTTTAGTTTTGTAAAATGCACTTCTAGTTTAACAAAATACACTTTGTCGTTTTAGTTTTGTAAAATGCACTTCTAGTTTAACAAAATGCACTTTGTCGTTTTAGTTTTGTAAAATGCACTTCCAATTTAACAAAATGCGCTTTGTCGTTTTAATTTGTCAAATTCACTTCTAATTTAACAAATTGCACTTCGTCGTTTTAGTTTTGTAAAATGCACTTCCAATTTAACAAAATGCACTTTGACGTTTTAATTTTGTAAAATGCACTTCCAATTTAACAAAATGCATTTATTCTTACAAAATGCACTTCTAATTTAAAAAAATGCACTTTGTTGTTTTAGTTTTATAAAATGCACTTCTAATCAAACAAAATGCACTTTGTCTTATAAAATGCACTTATTCTTATAAAATGCACTTTTAATTTAACAAAATGCACTTTGTCGTTATATTCTTATAAAATGCACTTTTAATTTAACAAAATGCACTTTGTCGTTATATTCTTATAAAATGCACTTTCAATCCAACAAAAATGCACTTCCAATTAAAAAAAAAAAAAGAATATAACGACAAAAATGCACTTCCAATTAAAATGCACTTTCAATCCAACAAAAATGCACTTCCAATTAAAATACATTTATTTAGTAATTAAATTCACTAATTTTCTCTCTCCTCCTCCCCTCCCCCTCCCCAAACCCTACCACCACAGAAACAACCCCAACCGCCACCACGACCGCCACTGACCATCGCACCAACCACCACGTCATCCCGCTCCACCTCCACCACCGTGGTCGCCGTCTTCCGACGAGCAGAAGCCCCATCCTCTGCGACAAATCCACCGCCTCTTCATCCCACATTTTCCCTTGTTTTCTCTCTCCTCAAATCACTCCCCAAACCCTAACCACCACCGAAAAAACCCCAGACGCCACCATGACCGCCTCTGACCACCACCAAAGCAACCCCCGAGGCCACCAGAATCTCCTCCCTCATCCGGCGAACCAAGTCGCGACCTCCACCACCAACTCCAGCCATCACCGCCACCACCACCTCCCATATCTTCTTCTCCATTCGCCGATTCGAGTAATCTCGCTCTCATTTTCGCGTTCGCATAATCCTACCATTAATTAACACTAATCACATTTTCATATTCTTAAAAATCATACATTTTCATTCCAAATTTTCCAACAATTAACACAAAAATCGATGATTCGAGTAATCTCGCTCTCATTCTCGCGTTCGCTCTCAATCTCTCTCCCCCTCGACTTCAGATTATGTGCGAAAACGAAAAGAGGTTACCGGCGAGCGTGTAGATCGACGGCGTAGAGGTAGGGCGGCGGCGGCCAGATCTGACGAAAACAAGAGCGACGACATTTAAATGGTGATTTCGCGGTGGTGTACTGGTCAAATTAGGCCGCCTATTTAGATGAGTCCATGAGTCCTCATCTGGACCGTTGGATAAAGGTAAAATGAAAGGTCACGATTTATCATAGAAAAATAAACACCCAAAATGAAGCAAGGGTTTGTAAAACCCCATCTCATTTCTACATGCTTCATTCTCTCTCTTCATTTCTCTCACTTCCGCTCATCTCATTCTCTCATTCTCTTTTTTTTTTTTTTACTTTCTTCATCCTCTCTCTTCGCCTAGCATTCTTCAATGTCGCTCATCACATCACATCGCCGATCTTCATACTGCAATAAAAGATCGAAAATTCAAAGGAACTCAAGGATTACAAGCTGCGATTTGATATGATGGATCCCCAAAACAACGTTCAACAAGGTAATTTTCTGAATTTCGAATCATTCAAGCTCAAATTGAATAGAATCTGGTACAAATTCGTACTTTTTTTGTTCATTTGGTTCATTGATTTCTTACGAGATCCTAATTTTGAAGAATTGCAAATTAGGTCAAACTAAAGATTCAATCAAATTTTATCGATTTTGTTGATCAAGCTTATTGTATGATTTCGATTTTGTAATGGAATTTGCAATCGCACTGTATTGTTTATTGAATCAAACAACTTTTTTTTTTCTTTCGATTCTGATTTAATAATTGAAATTGCAATCACACTGTTTTCGATATTGAATCACACTCGATTTTATGATTGGATTTACAATCACATAGATTCATTGCCGCACTGACCATTCACAATAGAATGGTTTGTCCATAATGCACATTTAGCTTGTAAGTGTCTGCCGAATAATTAAACTTTTGTTTAATTTATATGTCATGTTATCTCATCCATAACATCAGAGTGCTTTAGAATCATGTTAGCTCGCGATTATACTTTAGTATGATTCTATGTTTTAGAGTGTGATTCTATGTTTTAGAGTTTGAGATTCCATAAGATTGTGTGAGTGACTCTATATGTTGGTATATTTCATTAGTGTGATTCTATGTTATACAGTTTGTGATTCAAAGATTTAGAGTGTGTGATTCTACAAGATTGTGTGCGTGATTCTATTTGTTGGTGTATTTCATTGGTGTGATTATATGTTATAGAGTTTGTGATTCTATGATTTAGAGTGTGTGATTCTATAAGATTGTGTGTGTGATTCTATAAGATTGTGTGCATTATTCTATAAGATTGTGTGCGTGATTCTACAAGATTGTGTGTGTGATTCTATAAGATTATGTGCGTGATTCTATAAGATTGTGTGCGTGATTCTATAAGATTGTGTGTGTGATTCTATAAGATTATGTGCGTGATGCTATAAGATTGTGTGTGTGATTCTATAAGATTGTGTGTGTGATTCTATAAGATTGTATGTGTGATTCTATAAGATTATGTGCGTGATTTTTTTATTTGTTCTATATCCAGTCACTACTTGGTGTCTTGATTTTATTAGTTAGTGTGTGATTCGATTAGCATCAGTCGTCTTGCAAGATTGTAGAATGTCATTTTTTAGTAATAGCTGAGTTTATTCAAGTTTACATTAACGATTTTGCTTCATGGATTTGAGATATATTGCATTCTTGGACATTAATATCTTTGTAACTATAACTGTGTCCATTTGGAATGAAAATATTCACCAGTGTTTTCTTAAGTCTGCTTTTTGGTGTTTTCAATTGTATGTAACGACATTCTGCTCTTGTTTTTTTTGTTCATTCGAGGCAAATTTGACGTAAAACTGTAAAAGTATCAAAACCTCAAGGTTTGTGGTTGGAAAGCTTTGACAGAAGATTGTAAATCCTTTCTGATGCTGGTGCTGCAATCTAGTTCAACACTACAAGAGAAACACTTTTTGAAAACCAGTTGTACTGCTTTTCCAAAAGCAGAAAAGTAAACAGTCTGGCCTAAGAAAACTAGCTGGTTGCAGCAAAATGCTACAACTGGGCAAAACAAATCACAAGCTACTTCATCAGTTCCTATTAGATCAGCACCCAGCACTAAAAACATTCTTAGGATCTGTATCACCCAGCCTCATGGTATCCAAACAGCCTCATGGTATCCAAACAGCTTCCTGACTCTAACATCAATGCAGCGCACAAATTATGTTCCGGAACAGCCATAGTATAGGTGCAACAATCTGAGTAATAGCTGCACAACACAATATTGTTTGAAGCTGCACAACGCAATACTGTTTAGTTTGAAGCCGTATGTAACCTGTTAGCACTTAATGATAAGTCTTAGAATTCTCAAAGGGAATTATTCACTTTTAGTTGAATCTACATGCTTCGATTCTAGCTAGTTGTTGTTTGTTAATATTTGGCTGGGTTGGACAGGTTCATATTTGATGAATTTGTGTGATAATGTTCTTAAAGCCGGTTAGCTCAATTTGGAAGAGCATTGTGCAACGCACAAGATGTGGGTTCGACTCCCATATCGGCTATGAAATACAATAAAATCGGTATCATACTTTTCAAGGTTTAGCTAAAATGATAAGAGAAAGTCCGACATAAAATTGGTATCACCCAAGGACTTCAGGTCACCTATCTCAGGTCATTAATTTATCCAAATCTCCGCTTATTTAAAGTCACCCTCTAGCTTACCTACACTGTAAAATAACGAGACAGTATAACACACTGCACAGCATATGCAATGATTTTCAAGGATCAATTATAGAATTGTGATTCTATCACTGTCTAGCACCTTTAAGTGAGCTTGGTTTCTTATGGTCATATGTTTAGCACCTTTAAGTGAGCTGATCATATGACTAATATGAGGCAACAATAAAAAAAACCAGTATCTTGGCTATGTGGGAATCGAACCCACACATTTGTGCATCTTGCACACCGCTCTACCGTTGAGCTAATAGCCATGAGGGTAAATTATACTTAATCGATCACCTACATGTGATGGTAAAGCCATTTGACGAGTTGCTTGACAAGCAGGAAACAGTCAAGTACCAGGAACACAACTATGGAAAGTTTTATGGTACACGAAGAGTCAATGACTACAAGAAACTAAATGTTGAGAATATTCAAATTCATCAGTTCAAATTAGGAGATTTTGAGTTTTTGGGTAAAAAAAAAATAATTTCAGTACAAAGTATTGATGTCTGACTGTCTCACTAATGTCTGTGAAAGGAGCATTGACTTCAACATGTATATGCCCAACAAGTTACTGATTTCAGTAGCCAGGATATAAATTGTCTCAAGTTCTCTTTTCCCTGATACTAACACAATTAAGGATTAAGAGCATATCAATCCCAGACCAAGCCACTGTAGAGGAATCCAGTCTGCCTTTTATATTATCAAGTTTTATTTTGCCAGTGATCCAAGTCTGACTTGCGAAACTCATGTACAATAGCAATATCTAATGATTTTACCAACTAAACTAGTTCATTTCCGCAAACTGCAACTACAACTATGCAGTAAACAAGACAAATCTGCTCTAAAAAGTAAAAAAACAAAAAAAAAACAAAATCAAAGATGAGAGGAAAAGACAAACCTGAGAATATAATGGGAGAAACTTCTGCAGTCATAAAATTCCAAAATGATGGCACATGAGACAACACCTCCTCCCAACAAAAACAAATCCCAACAATTCTGAAATCTGAAAGTTTGATTGAGAGGAAAAGACAGACCTGAGAATATAATAGGAGACCTCATACAACAAGGTGATCAATGGGAGTATTTACAAGGACCTATTCATGAAGCATAATGGCACTTCATAACCTTTTCATAAAGGCCACTTAAGAGGCAGATTGTAACATCTTGTGTATGCGCTCAATGCTCAATAGCTAAACTTTCAGATATGCGCTCAATGCTCACGAACTCAGAAGTGCCATAGTCATTCAAATTTTCTCGAAAACAAAATCAATCAAATACAATCACACACGATGCCAAATTTAATAACATACTAGGAGATTGAATCACAGACGATAACTAATACAATCACACACTAATAGATTGAATCACACACTAGAAGTTTATGGTCACTTTACAACGCTAGATTTCAACAATCTTACTAAATTTCGCAAACTTGTTCAATTTTGCACACATATGTAAACTTTGCTTTATGTATGTGCCAAAGACGTAATCTTTTCATATATGCTGATCAATTTTCGGTAATTGGGGTACAAAAATTAATGTGAACTTGCTTCTATTATGATACTCGACAAGTCCTATTGTTGTTCGGTTAATTGAGGCGTATTTTTGAGCCGGAATTTGCGAATTGAGACAATTTTGACACCCTTTTGATGCTCCTTAGTATAAGATGATAAGATATGTTTATTAATTACTAGGATTTTGGCATGATCTTGTTCTGTTCACTTTACTCTTAAACTTGCATTTTTGTTCCTTTTTCGACAAATGCGTTGTATATATTATTCATCTATTCATTTTTGTATTACCCGGTTGAACGAAAGCTTGTTACTCAATATCTGAGTAAGCTTCTTCATATCTTACCATATGAACTAAGTTGATAAGATATGCTTTCTGAAGTAATCACGGAGATTGACATCATTAGAGTGTTGAAATTCCGTTGTAGTATATAGAGCAAAGTTTAGTGGTGATACTAATCTGTTCTTGAAACAGGACAGCATTACAGACTTACTAAGTCATCCATTCTAGAGTAATTTTTAAGTCAGAATTCCAACTGTCATTTTGTTTAGTCGTGTTTAGGCCGGTTGTTGCTGAAACTGGTTGATATTTGTTATGTTTGGATTGTGATAGAGCGAAATCTTTATAGATGGCTGATGTTTGAAGTATGTTGTTGGGTTTCAGATGGCGAGCACTTCTAGGTGCGGAGTTATGGAGCCTTTTATAGTTGTTTGTTGTAGATACTAGTCAGTTACTCTACTTGTTTTTCGTGAAGTCTGGTGGTTGATGTTATGGTTAAAGCTTATAGGCAGAGTTATGGAATTGATCTCATGATAGCTTTTCTTTCGTCATTGTATTGGAAATTATTTTGAGCAATAATTCTTGATGGATGTGATACGGTGCCTGATAAAAACTAAATTAGTAGCCTGGTTGTGAAAGACATTATTTTATTTTTTTGGTAACTTGTCAAAGACATTATGACTTGATTGGTTGCTTTGAACTGTAAGCATTGGATATAATGCTGAAAGTTGGATGATTGTGCCCAGCTCAAATTTCATTTGTTAGTATGCCATCAAGGCAGGCACCAATCATTGACAATTGAAAAACAAGTGATGATCTTGGCTTCTCTTTAAAACTGAAACTTGTTCGTTTTATATAAATTTTGTGAAGTAGTGTTGGCATGGGATATTCATGATGCAGACTTTAAGAAAAAATGAGGAGGTCAAATATGGTATTCAACACGGTCCATCAAGTGTCACACCATCATCTTCTAAAGGTTAGCTTGTCACTTTGTCAGTATCCACTCGTACATGTGTCGTGACGACAACAAGGTGAGAGATGCTTGCAAATTGTTCTTGAGAGTTTGTATGTTAGTCGTACATGGAAAAGTTGTTTAAGCAGAAAGCGTGTGAATATTGAAAAGGTTTCAAACTAATGGTACATTTTGAACTGGTTATCTCCTGTAAATCCTTTTTATCCGTCAGTAAGAAGATTCTGTACTTTTTAATCGAGGTTGAATTATAAACAACCTCTATACTTGAAACGGAAGGTCAAAGAAGGGATAAACCAGAGATTTTGTACAAAGCTAGGTATAAACCGATGACAAACCCGGTTTCGTGAGCCCTGTTGAAATCCTTGTCTATGATGTTAGTCTTCTCTTTCACTCTTCTTCAACTTTTGTTTCTCTTCAATTTTCTACTGATATTCAATTGGATGATTATCTGAGGATAAGAGCTTTACCTTTAATGTGAAGACTCTGCCTGCTTTTGTTCTTCTTCTTAAAGCTGAGGTTCTTCATCTTCCTCATCCTGCTACTAATTTTCTAACAAATTTGCTTAATTGTTGTGAAGTTAAGACTTATAATTTATAATGTATGTTGCTGCGTTTTTCTTATTATATGGGTAGTTCATATTCGATTTTTGAGTTTTTAGTTTTGGTCATCTAAATGTGACTTAAGAGGTTATTATATCTTGCTCCTTATTAATTAGTATACTTTGAATTGCCTTATCGATCTTTAGTTTTGCAAGACTTTTTTATAGGTAATAATGACTTTAATGGTTAGTTAAGAGGCTATTAGCTTAATGGTAGAGCTGTGTGCAACTTTCGCACTAAATGTGTGGGTTCGAATCCCACATAGCCTAATGAAGTATTATTATTATTATTATTATTATTATTATTATTATTATTATTATTATTATTATTATTGCAAAACCGGCCAAATATATAGCACATGGCGTTGCATTAGCTTGAAACTTTGGAATTTGAAAGTCGGAAGCGTTGCTTTAGATTTGTTGCGTTTGGGATACCTATTGCAAGACTGGATATTAGCTAAGGTAACACTATCACATTCAAATGCAGAGGCGTTACAATAGACTTCAAAACCCGTTACCTTAGGCCTAACGCAGCGCGAGTATTTGCAGCGCCTATGCGCGTCACCATAGGTCTAATGTAACGGTTTTTTGGGTCTAATGTAACGATTTGGGGTGTTACAATATGGCAGTAATGTAGTAGTGCTAAATTCTATGTCGGATGGCTATCAAACTTGGTATACGGACTCACGAACACTCGCACTACCCCCGAGCACTCCGGGACGCGTGGTCCAACATGTGAAATGACCAAAATGCCCCTACAATCATATAAAACAACAAAACAATACCCAAAGCATAATATCCTCAAATAAAACTTATTTACAAAATAAGTTAGACTAAAACTATTATATATACACTATAAACTGTATTAAATACCCTAAAAGTACCTATAAAATAGGCACTTATCAATCACGAGAATCCTTCACGTTCATCTTTGTTTCGATTCTTTGCTCGTATTCTCTATTTTGATTATTTATCGCCTATTGATATCAATTGTCTATCGTGATCACCTTTTGAACATCTATATTTATTCCTACATTGACTAGTGTCTTGATCATCTCTTGCATATCTTGTTCCGGCTTTGGCCGTTTATAAATCAAAGCTATTATGCGCGAATAACGTATTTAAGACGGATTAAAGATGTATATAAATGTAACTATATGCGTATTATGATAATTAAACCACCTAGAGCGATTAACCTCTGATCAAGGTATATGTAGCTAGACCGGAGATCAGCTACCGGTCTCCTAAACGACTTCCTCTTAGGGACTGTGCGTCCTACCGTCCCCTTAGGAGGGGTGTGCACACTCGGGTCTTTAGGATCGTTTTATTCTCGATGCTCTAGTGTTGGATCGGTTTGGGGTAGGACCCTTGCGCAATAATTTATAAAAAGAATGCTAAATAAGATTATTGTGGTGATGAACACCCCCTTCTGCGCTCTACACGACCCGTGCTCTAAGCACACGAGTCGTGCCCGGTTCTCCGTTGTCTTGTTTTCTTGGTGTAGTTTGTTCAGTTACTTTAGCTACGCGCCATTTTAAGGCGCGTATCTTATTTCCTTTTTGTTGCTCTTTTCTCTTACTCAGCCTATGCTGACGTTCTTTTTGTTTGGGTTTGTTCCCTACCCTATTCTGGGGCTTACGTCATTCTCGATGGCGTAGTTGACAGGTCTTGAAGGTGATTGCTTGTCTGTTGGGTTTCGATTGCATGGCATGGGATTTTCCACAATAAATTCGTCGAATATTTGGATTTTATGAACGATTGTAATCTATTTCATTTGGTTCGATTTTCGTTTGTAAACTTAGCTATAAGTCTTCCGCTGATACTTTATTGTTTCGTTATGAATTTCGATTTAATAAGTCTTGTCGTTGACTTGGTAGTCCACGGCGGCATAACAGTCCTTAATTTTCTTATTTAAAATTGTCGAAAATTTAGGGTTGTTACACAGGGAGGAGAGCAAGATCAGAGGAGAAAAGGAGAGGATAGACGAGTGAACAATTCCAGAATAATTTGAACCACGATGGGACCTGGGCTACACGTGTAGGAGGAGAGAGAATCCGCTTCATAAATCCGAGGAGGTTCCATCCTAAAACCAATTGGCAATAGGTGGAGTAACTCCTTAGATTATAAACATATGAACTATCTCCTATTTTTCCAATGCGGGACACTCACAGGTGGAGCTCACTTTAACACTCCCTCTCACGTGTGAGTTCCCCTTTTTACTAGTTGACTGGGCTTAGGACTAACCGGGGCTCTTTTTGGCTCTTTTCGGTTCCACATATCTTGCTCGTCTGCGCACACTGGATCTTCACAGCCTCATCGGGGTTCTTCTAGCTCTCTTCGATAGTATCGCAAACTGGGGATCTCCTAACTCTCTTCGATTGAGAAAACTTGATCTATCTGCAACGAGCCAGTTCATCTTCTTGAGTCAGAGGTCTTCACCAATCGGCTCTGATACCATATTGAACCACGATCGAGCCTGGGCCACACCTGTAGGAGGAGAGAGAATCCGCTTCATGCATCAAATGAGATTCCATCCTAAAATCAATTGGCAATAGGTGGAGTAACTCATTGGTTTATAAATACTCCATCCGTTCGGCTATAAAACGCGTAGGGTCGGAACACAGTTTTTAAGAAAAGTAGAATAAATAATGAGTTTTAGGGTCCACTTGGTGTAAAACTACACATAGGGGTATGTCATACTTCCACTTTTAATAAAAAAAGTAAGGGTGTTTTGATATTTATATGTACAAATAAGGAAATATTCCAAGTATGAAGTTTAAAGATAAACACCCCTAAATAGAAAGTAGGAAGTTTAAAGCCAAACGGAGTGAGTATATCAACTCTCTTCTATTTTTCTAACGTGGGACACTCACACAAGCAGCCCACTTTAACAAGAGATGATGTAGGAGCAAGAAAATCCCGTGGTACGGAATACCACGTCAGGAGAGAGGGACATGAGCAGAAAGCAATGTAGAGAATAGCCGGGTAAGATTGATTCGTGAGAAAGAAAAAGAAATGACTTGAAATGTCAGGAAGAATTGAGCCGAGAGTAAAAGAGAATTGAAAATGTAAGAGGGAATTAATTTGTCTATGATAATAGATGTTGAATTTGAAAATGAGAGAAATTTGAGAAGATACGAGAAGACTAAAAAATATTGCTGAGGAAAAGATTTGAGAATGATAATAGAAGATCATAAGAGAGAACCGGAGAAGAAATCAGATTATTGAAGAGAAATAAGAGGAGAAAATTATGTTGGGGTGTCAACCCAAGTCCCACATTAAAAATCAGATTATTGAAGAAAAATAATAGTATGAGGCCTTTTGGGTAAGATTGACCCACTTTCCAAAAACCATGCGGGCTGGTAGCTGGGCCCAAAGCGGACAGTATCATACTAATTGTGGAGCCGATGGTTTAACAGTCCACAACAAATTAAATTTTTTTGACAATGGATCGACGAAAGAGAGGAGTTTGGTCACAATTTTTTTTTTTTTTTTTTTTTTTTTTTTTTTGAGAATAAGTGAAGATAGGAAGGAGTAAATTTTGATAACATTTGACAAAATGAAAAATTTTGTGAGATGAAGAAACGAAGACAGCAGATTCTAGATTTTGTGGGAGAATGGAATATTTGAAGTAGAGTGAAATAGTAAGATGAGCTTTACGTAGGAAGAAAGGGGAGAAGGAGATGGAATGGTGATTAGATCAGATAACAATGGAGAGGAAAAGGAGCCAATGTCACAAAACACCATTTGAGGCTCATAGAAAATAGAAGGAGACATAGAATTAGACGAGGATGAGAAATTTTGTGTTCACAAGAACAACAATTTAGGGGGGAAAGGAGGGTCGTAGGCAAAAATTAACGACCAATTTCATTATGAAGCTTTCATAAATTTAAAAAAGTGGAAGACATTGGAGATGGCCGAAGATTTTGAGCGCGTCGAAGGATCGACTACTCTGACTGTTAATAGGATTTACTCTACCTAATTTAGCCGTTTGTTATTAGGATACACATTGTTGCATCAATACAATCAAACTTTTACACCATCTCATACATTCCTCATTATTTGTGCAAAAGCCAAGTATCATTCAGTCGCAGAAACAATAACATGCACATAATAAGCTCTACATGTGCATCCACATGAAATACAACCCTTAGCAGTCTTCCTGTTCTTCCATAGTATCACACAACACCTTTCCCTTCGTCTCTGGCAAGGTCAGAACTAAAAGGCCACACACAACGATAGTCACTCCATAAATTGTATTAGAAAGTACCTCATCATTTCTCCTCCCTATAACCACCAACACAGGGACAAAGATGGACGCAAAGGACAGTGCCTGCCGTGACAATGAGGCCGCAGTGTTCCTCACACAGGTCGGAAACAGCTCCACTGTGTACATGAACAAGATGTTGAACGCCATGCAAGCGCAGAAGAGTGCCACCATCTTTAACACAACATGTCCACCCTTGTGATGCAGCCCCGCTACACTTGAAATGATGCTTGCAGCACCACTGACTGTGCAGAACCCAAGCACTGAGCTGCGTCTGTTACATCTTTGGATCCAAAACAAGTATGTTATCAGAGAAGCTAGGAGGAATATCAGGGCGTTCAATATCGAGCTCAAGTAGATGTCGAGGCCTAAGCCTCCAACACCTAAAAACATGCCTAAGTACATCATTCCTACTCCGAAACTGAGCACCATTGTTACTGTCAGTCTTTGAGCTGCCCATTTTTTCTGTAATAAAATCTTGACTGAAGAGAATGGATTACCTTTGTGATCAGGAAGAGGTTTATCAATTTGGAGGCTATTTGGTAAACCTGAACCTATTTTTCCAAGCACATTGAGAGCATCAGTTTGACGGCCCTGCATGAACAGCCATCTAGGAGACTCTAACAGGAAGAAATGTGTCACCACAGAGTAAATTGCTGCAGGAATTGAAGTCCATATGTAGAGGGTTCTCCATGATGACCTTCGAGTCAGATAAGCTATGGCAGTTAAGGACAAGGAGCCGAAAGTCAAGGAGGTAAAACCCATCAAGACTATCTGCCCTCTCCACCTCTTGCCAACCCTCTCTGGTAGAAGGACACAAGAGCAGATTGTAATGGCTACGCGGGAAGCACCACAGATGAACCGAGTGACACAGTACAACCAGAAGTTGGGTGAGAAGGCAGAGGCGAATGCTGCCAACGACATTGTCAGGCAGGAGATAACAAGAAGGTTCTTTCTGCCAAGTGATGTATCACCAAGGGACGCTAACAGAAACCCACTTGAAAAGGAGCCGAGAAAGAAGGATGTTGCTGGTAAGCCCTTGATGAATGAGCTAGAACATTCCAGGTTCCAGTCTGATATGATTGTACTATGCTTATATTCGCTCCAAGCCCAATCAGTCTTGGAGAGACTGCACATATCAGAGAAGGAGCTGCAACTGCTGTGATTTCTAGTACTGTTGGTACAATGCCATGGTGGCTGAGCATCCGTAAAAATACTGATCAATGACTGCTGATTGTCAAAAACAGGTCCAATACTTGCAAAGATGGCTTGCAGAATCTGATTCCAAGTCATCTGCCCAAGGCTGCGCTCAATTACCTCCTCCACTGACACTGGTGTCTGATGGGTTGCTGCCTCTTTCGAGGTTTTCATCTCTGCATGCTGCTCAGCCATGTACACCTTACAACTCAAAGCAACTCTATGATTCAGTGTAGAAAAGTTTGTAGGAAGAAGTATATTTACTAATTATAAAGTAGTGAAGCTTACCACTTTTTTCGGCTTTTCCTACTAACGGCTACCCAATGATGTTGTAAACAATAACTTCCGCAGACAATCAAGTTAGTCGAAACAACATGCAAGATTATGGTTACATAAATCAAAACTCCACTTAGAGCCTTCTCGATTCCATATTATCTGAGTTAGCCTTCATAGATCACAAATTAGTGCCTATATAGTATATACTGGGATGAAACGAAGTAAGTTCCAAGAGCATTATTTGTCTATGAATAATGCTATTTTATAGGCCTAGAATCCAACAGATAACTGAGTTGCTTTAATAAAAGGAAAAAAAGACCAACATAAAGTTAAAGAGGGTATGATATATGAACATCACAAAACCACATTGGTCAAGTTATTACATAGTAAACACAAGCCTGACAAAAACAAAAACGAGATGACTTTCCCGGCATCTGCCAAGATTTTCACTGAGACCAACATATCTATGAGTTTATCACTCTTAGCTCGTTAAGACCAATATGATTACGAGTATGTAAAAACTGCGATACATTCTTATTAGTCCATGAGAAAAATTCTTGAGTTTACTTTCACAGTAGCATCAAATTATGGTATCTGAACACTCAGGGTACAGTAACACCTCAATGCCTACCTCCAATACTTAAAGTTTACCCTGTGATCGCCAAAAAGACATCAACTTTGAGGCTAAAAAGATTTGACAGTGGAAAAAAATGGACATCAGCTGAAAGAAACTTTCCTGTCAAAATGACATAGCGAGCACATATTAAGATATTCTGCAGAATGTTTAGCCATTCTTGGTGAAATAGTGGAGGGTACTTGATGAACTAGTGAAAGAGCTAATTATTGATTGTAGCCATTCTTGGTCAGCCAGTAACTTACTCGACACATGACATAGCAAATTCAAGCACCGAAAAATCTTGGTGATCAAATGGAGTAATCAATATATCAGTTCTACCTTTTTAGCTATTTTCGACGCTCTGGTGGAGTACTGGACATGGCAAAGTCAGATTGCAATAAGGTAAATTTTGGTGAGCTAGTGGAGCAGTTACATATCAGTTATACTAATTCCTGTGAAGATACAGACTACAGTCTTCTGAAAAATCAGGTTGCTGTAAGATAAATCTTGGCAGACAAGAGTAGTAAATATAACAGTAGTTAAACTATTTGTAGTCTTCTTAAGTCTGCTGAATAATCAGGATGCCTCAGGGAAAATCAGGAACCGCATATCTATGGTGAACTAGTGCAGTGCTTGATATATCAGTCCTACCTATCCTAGCTAGCCTTCAGAATGAAATCGTGGACTAATTGACAGAGCAAAATATCAGGTGATAAGGTCCAGTTGATATATTTGTTATACTGACTTTAGCAAGTATAGTAGTGATGTAACGCGATAGTACAGACCCTGAAATATTCAGAGTTCCAAATTTTTGATGTAGCTTGTTTCAAGTTGAAGTTTTCTACGTACTAATCTTGCAGAACTGGTATGTCTCTAACTTACTAGTTAACAATTTAACATCATCGAATGTAGAGGAGAAGAGTGGGTATTTTTGAAAAGAAAATATCATCAGGACCTAATGTCATTAATGACTTTATCTTGTTCAGTCAATCAATGCATTGAAAAAAGAAATGACTTTAACATCAGCACGTATACAAGTTAACAAAATAAGATTAACATATTATGATTCCATGAACCACAAGTTGTAAGCTTTGCTTTTGATTATGGCCTTGCTTTATGCATTATGACTATTGAATGCATACGATAACTTACACTTTACTCTTTTCCATGTCTGTCTTTCGTTAACGCTTGCTTTGGTTTTGGTCGTCTTTAACGAAGGGTGTTCCAATATAGCTGAGTGAAAGGAAAAGGACCAACTGTATGGAGGAGATGAGGAATTATGTTGGTGAATAATTAAGAAAATATACTTATCTAGATGTAATGGACAATGACTTATCTTGTTTAGCCAAAGAGTGATAAAAAAAAAAAAAAAAAAAACAAGGACTTTATTTTGGTTACCTAAACCCCAAGTTGTAAGCTTGCTTTTGATAATGGCACTGCATTATGTATTATGAATATATTGATTAGTCATTCATTACTCTTTTGCTTGTTTCTTTCATTAATACTTGCTTTTATGTTCGTCGTCTTTTATTATGAACGGTCTTTTAGTATCTCTTCTATTTTGGTTCATGGTTTCTCTTGGCTATATGGTTCATCCAGGGAGAGATTGATCTTCAAGAAATAGTGAAAGGTCTTATCAATGTACATTTAAAAGTTTCTTATACGAAATTGCAGACAGATATTCCTAGGAGGAGATGAAATCAAAAACCATGAGATCAAAAACCTTCTTTTAAAACTGTCATCAATGGGTATTAGCATAGTCTAGGCATGACTTTCTGTTCTTGTATCTGTATCAGTCTATGGCGTCGGAACGTTTGTTTTCCAGCTCTACAGTCCATAGAGGAAATGCTTGAACAAAGTAGCATTGGAAGCATAAAAATCACTCAGATTATGTAAGCCATCCATATGTCCCTTCCCCCATTATTTGACAGCCAACAATCTCCAAATTACTCATATTCCCCTCTCGTATAAAATGGCAAGTTCGAATAAAAGATTTAATGGCGGTCTTGAGATGACTTAAAAAACAACCTAAAATTGTCTATTTTATGTGTCAATTTGCAAGAGTTATCTGACAGTATTGGTATCTTCATGCTATTCATTCATAATTGATGCCTTGTAACATCACTTTATAATTGGAGTGTTGTTTGACTGCATCTGATGCAAACTGCTCAGATAAGGCAGTCTTGAATCTGTGTACTTATGGAAGTGAACCTTGGAAAAATGAGCATCACTGGTCACAGCTGATCAAGTCTCTTCACCTGGAACCACTCGAGCTGATTGTGATTTGTGAACGTGTCTGCCTAAATTCTATTTTTGAAGCAAAGCTAACAGCACTCTGCAGCATTATCAATTCTGACTGATTTTGTTTTACAGACACATTTCCATTGCATCTAGCACAAAATGCTTACAACTTTTAGTTCCATCGACTGAATGTTGCATGCTTTTGTTGGGTTAGTGTTGTTTTTTGATGTTGAGTAGCAGACAAAGCACGCACGAAAGTTATGCCAATTCTTAATATATCATTCTGAGTTTTTGACTAAGTGAATAGCTATTCGTCGCCCATATTTTACTATAATCGCCCAATTTTTCTACACGTTTTCCAATTATACCCTTACTTGTATAAGGAAGGATTATCACGTTTTCCTCCAAATTAGCACATCTCCTAGCTAAGATTCATATGATCATATCAAGTGCCAGCTATAAATTATTCATCGGTAGTTTGACTAGTTTCGCATCCACGCCCACCACCACAACCACAACCAGTCAACTACCACCATAATTGTTGTCGACCATCGTTTTTTTTTACGGTAATTTTTTTTTTTGACGGTATTGTCGACCATCGTTATGGATGGAGGAAAACCTTCAATTGCTCAAATATATAATCCAACAACTATACAGTGCTCAAAATCATAAAAAAAAATAAAAATTTTGAATCAAATCATTTTATAGTCGTGAAAAAGAGCTCAAGCACAAGATGCAAAAATGCCGATTTGGTGTATGCACACGAGCGTACATAGGATGAACAGTTGGGTTCGAAACAACAAAAAGGGATGCGGATCATAGGAGTAAAATTACATCAATCATGCATGATGCTGATAATTAAATTATGGTAGAGTACTGGTTAATTATGCTAATGGTAAAGGAAAATTTCTTTTTTTTTTTTTTTGAAAGGGATACACGGAATGTGATCGGGGTATTGTCGGAATATAGTGGGCGATACTAGTAATATGATGGGCGACGAATAACACCACTCCATAATAAAGGCACAGTATGTTAAAGTTTGGATTCTGGGGAAACTTGATGAGCTTTATATTTTATTTCTTCCCTGATCTATAGCCTTTACTCTTTCTAGCAACAAAATGTAGATTAACATTCTGCTCCGGCTTAGCTACATTACGAACCCTGTACGATGTCTTCTGAACTACTGTGAAAACATGGTGATAATACTGTTGTGCTGCTCTTAAGGTGACTGATAGTGTACGTAGATTTGGTTCTACTTTTTGTTTGTTTCTGATCAAACTCGTAGACCTGGCTTATGTGTATTATGCCATGACAAATTGCCAATATATACAACAGTTTATACGTGCGTTTTCAGGGGTTGCAACTGGACTGGGAAGTCAGAGTCGGAGATACTTGTGCATCAAGTTTGTATTCATGCTAATAATCAGAGCAAAAATAGTTCTCCTGCTGTCTTGTTGCGCTTACAGTATCTACCTAATAATCATTCAGGTCACTAGGTCAGTAAGAAGTGGGTTACCTGATTAACCAGCTGTTTGCGAACATGGCAAGGCACGTGCTATATTAGATTGAAGATGATTGAGCAGAAAATAGGTTTGATGGTCTGACAAACTTGATCAATTTCAGACCAAATCTCTGCATATTATCATTCCTACTTATTTTATTAGCAGCCTTAATTGACTGCGAATAATCAAAGAATGCAACATCAGTAGGATTTCCTTTATAAGCCACGTAATTAGTCTGTAATGATATGAATGTCAAGTTCCTGAAGGTTGATCAGGTCTTAAATCTTGCATTTGTCTTCATTGATCTGTCAGACATGTTTTAATCTCTTATTCAATTAATTGCAAGACCAATAATGGGATATTGCATAGCATGTTATAGAGATAGGGACTACCTCACCCCAGACAGGTAGTTTTTGTTATACTTAAATAAGCATGATTTTCCTGCTAGAAGACATTTTTTTTAAAGTAATACACGCGAAGATTGTGTTATTTTTCTAATTTCGCATTCCAAATAATTGCGTTGCATAATTTCTTCTGGCTATAAAGATTATGCTTCTGCGCCGTAGTTGGTCATCTTGGTACATAGAAGACTATGCCTGCTGCTTCTTACATCAAGGTAAAAACAGTCTCAGGCTTGTGTTTATCAGGTATTAGTATTTTGGAACTAATAAACATCTGTGTTCCTCTTGGTGAAACTTGTTGGAAAAAAGCAGTCAAATTTTTTCAGCTAAACTAATCATGGAGCAGAATGAGAGTTCACCTACAGAAGATGTCACAGTTCCGCTGATATGGTCTGTGGAAGACATGATCGAGCAGAGTATTGGAGGCATAAACTCAACCCAGATCTTGCAGATCATCCTAGCTTCACTACCCACTTTCTTTGAAAGTCAACAAACATTCAACAGTGTCTTTGCTCATGCACAACCAACATGGCATTGCACCACAAGTAACAACTCCTGCAACTCCAAGTCCAACATATGTAACCTTTCAAAGGGCGAGTGGGGTGGGATTCTGGTAATATTCACAGTTCAATCGTATCAGAATGGGATCTTCAATGCGCCAGCTCTCTTATTGCAGGCTAGCCAGCAACATCCTACTTTGTTGGCTGCCTAATAGGTGGGTTGATGTCGGCAACTCTAGGTGATTCATCCCTAGGGCGGAAAAAATTGCTTTGCATTTCATCCCTGGTAATGTCCTTAGCTGCTTTTGCTTCTGCTCTTTCTCCAAATTTTTGGGTGTACTCAGTGATACGTTTTTTCTGTTGGATTGGCCGCGCTCCTATTGCAATTTGTGTCCTGGTTTTGTTAACGGAGAGAGTTTCAAAGAGGTGGCGTGCCCAAGCAGCCATGTCTGGGTTCATGTCTTTCTCTCTAGGCATATTGGGGTTGACTAGCATTGCCTATTTAACCAAGGGCTTCTCATGGAGAACTCTGTATTTATGGACTTCCCTTCCTGGAATTCTAAGCTCAATACTCTGTTACTTTTTCCTGTATGAGTCCCCTAGATGGTTATTCATGCAAGGGCACGAAAAGGATGCCATGGCCGTCCTCAGAAGCCTACGAACTACAAGCTTAGTTAGCCCGAGCTTGCCAAACATCAACACAGAAGACAAGGCACCTAAAACCAATAATCCTTTCATTTCTCTCAAAATCTTACTCAGTAAACAATGGGCTGTGAAACGATTGCTAGCATCGATGTTTCTAGCTTTTGGCATCGGGCTTATGTACTTTGGCATGTTCTTGGGTTTCGGAAATTTGGGTTTCAACATCTACTTGACCTCGGTGTTCAATGCATTACTGTCCTTATCCTCGTATATGCTCACATTCCTTTGGTGGATACAACACTGCAACCGTAAGACCTCCTTACTACTTACTAGCTTTTGCACAATCAGTGGAGCGACATGCATTGTGTTTTCTGTTATAGGCAGAAGAAATGATGTCTTGCTTGTAGGACTAGAGCTAGTGTCTATTTTGTGCCTGCATGGCCTACAATTTGATACTGATGTACATGGTGGAGCTCTTTCCAACATGTGTTAGAAATTCCGCCTCTTCTTTGGTAAGGCAGGCCATGATCTTAGGCTCGGTTTTTGATCCCTTGTTGATTCAACTCGGAAGGGAAAATATGGCTTATTCTTATGGGGTATTCGGATTGGGAATGCTTCTCTGCGGGTTTTTGGTTCCATGTCTACCGGAAACTAAAGGTAAGGTGCTATGTGATACTATGGAGGAGCAAGAGTTCCTGGACAGTGACAAATCGCTTTTATTTTGATATTCGTCCGATTTTCCGCAAGTTCAATTGTGCTGAATACCTAGCTTTCTAAGCTTTTGCTGTCCAACTTTTTCAGTTCATAAATAATATGGCATGATCCCAAAACAATGTAATTTCTTTTCCTATCATGAATTCATAATTCATAATAGTATATTTATTTATGCTTTTGGGTTTTTTGCCAGACCCCACATTTTAAATTTCCGATTTTGACAGACACCACATTTTAAGTTCAAAAATCCCAAACACCACCTTTTAAGACTATTTTCTTTGACAGACACCACCAAAAACAATTCCGCCCACATTTTCTCTTGACTCCGGCGTTGACTTACCCTATCTTTTCTTCTTTCTTCTTTTTAGCCCGATATTCTTTCACTTCTTCATCCTTACTCTCTCTACTCAACCATTGCTTAGATTTCTTGCTTTATTATCATCCTTAGTCTCATATGCTTCCCCTTCATTTGACTAGATAAAATTTTAGCTTTGATTTGCCTTTTTGCGTGTGTTAGGGACATGATTGGATTGAATAGCAAAGAGATATGATCCATTCTCTTATTGATAAGAGAAAAAGAATTGAAGAGTACATAATTGTGCTATTGACCCATTGTTAGATGAAGTTGATTAATTAAATGTGAAATTGAGTGAAATTAAAGTTTGAAAATTGGAAAAAGGATAAAATGGTGTTGTTCATAGCTTTAACAATGATTAGGGTGCATGTTGATTACAATTGTCGAATCCAAAACTCCATTAGAGGTGAGGAGAAAGATAAGAGAGATTCATAAAATGGTGTTGTTCATAGCTTTGACAATGATTAGGGTGCATGTTGATTACAATTGTCGAATCCAAAACTGAAAACTCTATTAGAGGTGAGGGGAGAGATAAGAGAGATTCTTGATATGATAGGGAAAAAGAAGTAGAGTGAAATAATTAATAAGGTGGGATTATCGAGCTTAAGAGAAGAAGAAAAAAGCAACAGAAAATAATGGAGAGTGAGCCAATGCCGGAGTCAACCAAAAATGTGGCTGGACTTTATTTTGGTGGTGTTTGTCAAAGAAAATAGTCTTAAAAGGTGGTGTTTGAGATTTTTGAACTTAAAAGGTGGTGTCTGTCAAAATCGGAAACTTAAAAGGTGGTGCTTGGCAAAAAACCCTATGCTTTTTTTACCTATAAACTTCAACTTATGTACATATTTTTAAGTTGCAAAAATCTTAAGTACCACAACAGTCCACAACTTCAAGAATCATGGTTTACGAGCTCTCAAAACAGCTTTAACATTGTACCATAATACTCCCTTTACTCCGATTAGTTCCAAACCAATTGATGACTTGCGAGTTTCAAGTTTCAACCTCATGGTACATGCTATTCCCAAATTCGTAAACACCACAAATTGATGAAACCAATCAATTCAGAAAGTAGCATAAATCAGTGAAGCCATTTATCGGCTAGCTTATAACAAAACGATGTGACTAGACGGAAATCTTTGGTGGAACATAGATACAACAGTACAACACACAGTACCACAAAAGAAGACTTGCTGTCACATGACAATTTTAGTCAAGAGTTTAAGAAAATCGAAAAAACACATTATTGATCTGATGTACCAGAAGTCCAATGTTACAATGATAAGGAGGTCTTGAAAGCTTCTCTCCCTCCAGTAACATGATCTTAGCCTGAAAATTACATATAAGAAACCCATGAGACTCATTTCTACTAACTTTGCATGCAAGAACAGAAGACAACTTTTCCAATACAACACCAACATGCTGATAGTAGCACATAAACAGGAACAGGTGACTAAAGTCCTCAATCCTCAATCCACAAGTGCATACTTCAAAGTAGCAGTAGTACATTAACCAGTAATGTCAAAAGAAGATAAGTTCATATTAATGCGCTATACCACTATAGTTTAACAGTAAGTAATCTTCTGTTTTTACATCCTCAAAATTCAAAACGATGATGATAAGAAAGGTTCAATAAGATAAGATGGTTATATTGCCTATTTTCCACTACCATTAGTTTATAACCACTATTCACCAACTTTCTGAAGCAAAACAGAAGGCAGATAGGTCAATAAGGAAACGCATTGTATTATCTCCCACCAAACAGATCTTAAAATAGTGGAACTCCATGATCAGCCAACTAATATCTTTATTGTAAGGCTCATATGAAGGTTCGTGCTTTTGTGTGGATCATGGAACTTGAGGAGAGTTACACCAATGACATGATTCAACAAAGAAGACCTACTTCGGATCTGACAGGATATGTGTCCTGTGTTGGCAAAGCATTGAGACAGTTGGACATCTGCTTCTACATTGTGAGTTCATTTGACACCACAACAACAACAACCAAGCCTTATTCCCAAAATGATTTGGGGTCGGCCAATGATGATACGAAAACAAAGCGGTGCAATCTTGCGGAAGCGGAAGAACGATTGGGAAAATGCTATTTTTGTGTTTTTCGGTTTTATGGGGAGGAAATAAGAACAAATAAAGCAATAAAGGATATGGATGAACAAGTTAGACCTATAAGTCTATAACTCGTTCAAACTATGATCAATCCTTAGACTACCTCGCCTAGTTTTAATCTTTGATCACTTGCACACAGCTAGTAAATCAACAATAGCTAAAGTACATCTTAGCTAAAATTCACACAAGAATTGAAGGGAACTCTCCTTTCGACTCTTTTGCATTAATCAAATTCTTGAAGTCTAAAATCTCCTTCGTTACTGAATCAAATAAGGCATATGACCACTTTTCGAAAAGCTAAGAACATGAAATATCTTATGCAACAGGAAACAACACGAAAAACCTTGTAGTTTCGGAGATATTTCCTTGTAAAGTCAGCAGCACGAACTTGTAGTTGTGAATTGACTCTTACTTGCCAAATTAACATGAAAGCTCGCTTCTCATGTATCAAATGAGTTCATTTGACATCCTTAAAAATAAAAATAAAAATAAATAAATAAATAAATAAAAAGGAGAAAGAATAGAACAATGTAAGTTTGCTCAATGGAGACATCTCAATGGTGTGAGAGCAGAGCACTGGGTTGACCCTAATGCTATGTTTGGGAACAAGGAATTGGAATTCAATTCCAGAATTGGGCGTTTGGGAAGCCCAAGGAATTGGAATTGGCCCAATTCCAACCCGATTCCAACCCAGGCTGAAATCAACCCAATCCAATTCCCCCCAAAAAACCCGTCATTTCATTTCCTCATTTCTCTGCTGCGCGACATTCCTCTTCTTCCTCCACACTTTCTCTCTCCTCATCTCGACACATCGCCGTCGCTGCCACTCATCGCAATCGCCGGCCTCTTCTTCTCTCTCCTCTCCGATTTTCAACTCAGGTAAATCTCTTTCTCTCTCTTACTTAGTTCGATTTTAAAGTTTGATTGATTTGGGGGAAATTTGAATTGGGTAATTTTCCTTTTTGGGTATAATTAGAATTTGAGTTTGCAGTTGCGTGTTGATTACGGTTCAAATAATTGGTGATTTTAGCGGTTCATTGATTTTCAAATGATATTGAAAGTTAAACAAGATAATTAAATTGAGTTGTCATCTTTTTTTAGTGCGCAATCTTCTCAAGGAAGATGTGTATCAGTTTATGATTACTTTATGGGGACTTATGAATTGTAAAGTTAATACCTTTTTTATTCAGATTAACCTACCTTTTACTGTGGAAAGATTGAAATTGGGGTTGAAAATGTCATGTTTTTGAAGGGGAATTACTCTTGAAAATGTCATCTTGCATAACTTGAAAGAGACAATTCTGTATGTTGTATGTTTGTCATGGACCTAATTGATTGGGAAATCGTGATTCACCTTCCAATTTCTTTCTGGATTCAAGACTTGTTGTGAGCTGATTTTTGTTGTGGTAATTTTGTAATGAATTGAGTTAGCGGTTGCGTAATCGGAATCCATAAGATAATAATTTATGCTACAAGCTTGGTTGTTGGTTTTAGCCGAGAATTCGGAACATTGTGTGATTTTTCAGAAGTTGTATGAGGTGCTAAATGTGGTATTGATTGCTGAAAGTAATTGAGATTATGTTTGAACTATTGGTGTTGGTATCACATTGGTTTAGTTGAAAGATGATCCTCATACATGATGATGATGGTGTAGTTAGCTAGTAACTTTGTTTTATTATTGAACCATATTTACAGATTGTTAATTGTGTACTAATGTGTAAATATTTACATATTTACAGACGCTTTCGGAAGATGAGCAGTTAGATTGGGTTACTAATGTGTCTCAATGAGAGTTAAGCAAGTCGGACGAAATCTTATTTGTTCGGTTTTTTTTTTTTTAAATGAAACATTTGTATTGAATCTCATCATCTATGAAAAAAAGTATCGAAGCTCATTTCGGCCACATGTAAATTGTTTTAAAAAGTTCAAAATCCAATTCCAATTCCAAGGGTATCCAAACATTGGTGGGGAATTCAAATTCCTGAATTTCAATTCCAAGGGTTCCCCAAACAATTCATGGGAATTGGAATTGGAATTAAAATCTAGGAATTAAATTTCAAAAATTGAATTCTAGAAAATGAAATGAATTCCGGGTTCCTAAAAGCTACCTAAAGGGGTTATGGGGCACATGCAAATCCAGTTTGGTGTACTTGAGAGTCAAAAGGATCATAAGATTCTACGGAAGTGTGCTTGTATAGCAATCCTTTGTTACCTTTGGTTGGAAACAAATTCCCATGTGTTTGAAGGAATTCCTCACCTTATTTATAACCTTTGGGGTAGGATTGTTTACTTTACGTCCTAATGAGCTTAGTCTACTAGATAACGACTTTCCAATCACGATTCTGCAACATATTTAGGGGAGCCTGTAGTTAACTCTTTAAGTTTTAGTTTTGTATCTATTTTTTTTTTTTTCGGGGTATCATACAATTTTCCTATCTAAACCTAAAATATTCAGATATATGATAGCTCACTTTTAACAGTGAAACAAAAAACATCATCAAGAAGTTTGATGTCGTGGAAAATTATGTCTTCTACCAATGTCAGAACCTGAGGTCAGAAGTTTTACTTGCATATCAGGTAAGCGCTGAAATCCTGGTAGTACAGAAACAAGTGAGCAGCTTGAAATATTTACCCTAATGATTGTAAACATAGTGCAAATTTAATTTTGTGCTAGATGGATGCTACGCAATTCTTTTAGAAGACATAAGAAATATCACCAGCCTAAACTCCATAAGGTTGGGCAAATGAGCCTTTCCACAATGACAGGCTCTGGCTGTAAATGGGGTAGGGTGGAGAAGAAGCGCAAAGGGTCGTGAGGAGAACCCAAAAGAATAATATATCTTTGGCTTTAGCAAAATGAACTGAAATGAAACCAAAGGCGCACATTGCGATAGCAGGCTTAGTTCAAAAATTAATAATTCGCTCCACATAATCTTTTAAATGAATCAACCATCTGAAACCATTTGGTGTAGGGGCTAAAATATTGAAGCCCTAATGTGTTGGAGCTGAGGAAAGAATTAATTTAGCCCAAGTGAGAACATACAAGAGATGCATCTCAATAACTAACTAATCCCGTTATACATATAATATAACTACTACCCCAACAAAAACCAAACCTGCGACAAAAGGAAGCTGCACTGCTTACTTTTTTACTATCACAAATCCAAATGGAACTCTAAAGCTTTAGATTAATCCACCAGCTGAACTCCTTTTGAAAACCTTAGACCTTGTTTAGTAGCATGTATTCTCATTACAATGTGATGAACCTATTGTTCAACCTAAACCCATGTAAACACCTTCACACAATTTGGTGTAATCAATTACTCTCTCCTTATTGTGTCCCCTCTCTATCCTTTTTATTTCCAACTAAATAGTAGTAGGATTAATTCAATTACATTGTAGGTGATCCCTCCAACCAGACATGCACTTAACCACTTATTAGTATAGAAGTGTATCTACTTGGACTTTGTTCTTATATCAATAATAACTATACACGAACCCCCAAAAGAGAACTTATGAAACAATCCATATAGTAATAATGAAGTAAACAATTTAAATTCCTTCAAAAATCACTCCCATTTATTCTTCAAGTGTGTTTTTTCTGATAAGGTGTGGAGGGAAATCAGAAAGTGGGTTGGCTGTCAATATAGAGGAAACTCTCTGGAGAAAATAGCTGAGTTCTATGGTAAAGGCAGAAAAGGCAGGAGTTGGAAATCAAAGTGGTCGAAATGTAGCCTTACAACAACAACATATCACATCTGGTATGAGAGAAATGCTCGACTTTTCGGAGATGCTGAGCATAGTAGTGAATGGCTCATTGCAAGGATTAAATATGTTGTTTGTGTAAGATTATATGCTTGGCTAGGAAATCATACTTCCGAGGACATTGTTGAGAGCCTCCTTAGATAGAGTTTTATTTAACCTTTAGTGGTAATACTTTGTAAGTTTTTTCCCTCTTTTTTGCCCAATTTGGATGAATAAGAAGGAAACCCAAAATCTTGCAAAAAAAAAAAATAAAGAAACATGAGTTATCTACTCCTGATGTAATTATGCATTGCCATCAATATTCTGCTACACTTGCATGACTTAAAGGAAGCAGCAACCATATACTCTTAGGCGCACATGAAGCCACGCATCAAACATTGAATTAAAATCGGTAACAGCCCACGAAATTTATCCCAGTCATACTAATCAATCAATTCAAATGAAGCCTTAAATTCAGCCATTCAGGCACCCCATCTTAAAATTCAACATCAACATTCCCATGGCAAAGGATAAATATACCGCACCTATTTTATCAGTATACTTTCAAGCCGTGCCCGAAACGATAACACATTAAATGGTGTAACCTCCCCCCCCCCCCCCCACCAAAAAAAAAGCATAAAAAAAAACTTGTATAAATCAGAAACCAGAAAAAGCCATAGAAATCATCACGGCCGAGTGAATGAAATAAACATAGCCATCAGGTTATTAGACGTATGTTACAGTTACGAATGGATACTGGGCCACACAAGATAACTGAACTAATAATGTATGGAACTATGGCCTAGTTTAGCTTTTTATGCAGAAAGATTGGGTTAATTAGTTTCATACTTTCTGTCTTTCAGATGTGATGACAATTGCTAATGAATACCAGTAATGTTAAAAAGGGCTTTCGCTAAATAGCTTCATGATGTCTGCTGCAGATAGGTTTTACAGCTGAATAGAGATGCTGAGTGTGGCCCCAAAATGATCCTTATACATCTAGGTAAAGACATCACACAACACATGGCTTCTCAGTCGATTGATATAGCTTCCAATCTTCCATACATATATTGACAAATTCAGTTTCAAGCTTAGCAAAACATAATTAACAATGCCAAATGAACAAAAAAAAAGGAGAAAAGAACTTACAAGTCTGAACAAATCCAAGAAACTCATCTAGTGACCATGTCCATGATCGTCATGCCCATCCCAGGGATGCCTCCAACCCTGAAACATGTATACAACTGCGTGAGGCACGCCATTCAACAGAACGAGTCAATCATGTCACATTAAGAAGAAAGACAAAATAAGCTTTACCAGTACAACGGGGCCGTCTTGCTTAGCCCTGTAGAGAACCCAGAACCTGAAACATAGCCAGAAGATACACGGACAATGTTACTTTGAAATTGACAGTGATATGATAAGCACATTCTTAGTTTAGAGCTTAATTAATCAGATTTGCAACCACATCAATCACTCGCGTTCCTTGTTTCATTGTTACATCATCAGGTAAATCGAACAACTAAAAACACAAAAGCGAAAACGAGAACAAAAGCACACGGACATAGAGGAAATTTCAGCTACTGATCGCATTCCTATAATCATGGGATACCATAAACTTAAGCAGAAAGAATCCAAGCAAAACCATTACATAAACACCAAGATCAACACATCGAGCCACCTTCGCAATAAATACCAATTAATAAAGGGCCGATAATAATTCGTTAATATGTAAAATCGAGAAATGAAAAGTGAGGGATAATCAAATTGGGGATCGAAAGATAAAAATAGGAAAAGAAGAGCCCAGAAGAAGTTTACCACATCATGGCACACATGCCCTTGCCAGTGACGGAATGCCAGCGTTTGGGGGCGTGGATAGTCATCCCCTTGTATGTACTCCCATGTCCTCCTCCTCCTCCCATTTTCTCTCTCCTCTGGATACAATTTACTTGCTCACTCACATACAATGATACAAACACCAAACTTTTCGTTCTCTCACTTTCAAGTTTCAATTCCAGGTTTAGTAGCTCTCTTATACCCAAGGCATGTGAGCCTATTGTGACGTACACGGTACACGGTACACGGGATGGGGTTGGGTTAACCTATGTTTGTCATTTGACCCGAAAAAATACTCGAATTGTAGCTATGTGTCAAGGCAAGATTTTGGGGGTGGCTTTTTTTTTTTTTTTAAACAGATATTATTCACGTCAGTTTTGGGGTTTCTGACTTTTTTCGTGGTATCACTCATCACTGGGATTTCGAAATTGTCATGGTGCCTTTGTTTTGCGTTTTGACAAAAATGTAACAAAAACTATAACAATGTTAGTTACTACAATTTTTAGTGACTAACTATTTAATCAATTACCAAAACAAAAATTTAAAATTAAAAAGTCTAACCCCATTTTCAAGCCCCACTCGTGTCTCTTTCCTCCCTCGTACCCACATTCTCCTGCCCCTCCAGCGCCCCCGACCTTGACTTTCACCTTCACTGCCAACAAGCCCACCTATACGAGCGCACGACAGTCGCTGTTAGTATCTTGCCCACCCTAACCCGTCTCTCTCTCTCTCCCCCCCCCCCTCCCTTAGCCTGGTGATATAACACAAGCATAAATGGTGAATCCAGGCCAAATATTCGATTTTCACGGCGACATGGCTGGTAGTCTTCATTGGATAATGTGTTGGTGAAACAGGGCGATAGAAGCGGCTGCCTAATGGCTCGTAGTGGGGTGGGGGAGAAGGGAGAAAGAGAAATGAAAGGAGGAAGTGTGTCATGGTGACAAGGACTCTAAAGCCGGCGGCTATGCGGTTGTTTCGGTGGTGGTGTTCGTGATGGAGGACGGCAATAGTGGTGGCCTATAAAGCACGGACACCTCTCTCAAGTGACGTGTCCGTGTCCAATACGGTGTCGGACACGGACACGGACACCAGGAGGACACGTGTCGGACACGGTCGGTGGTGTCCGGTTTGTTCTTTTTAACTCGGAAACAAAATCCAGTTTTTTACACACAGGACACCGGTTGGACACCTTTCGGACACTTCAACAACAACAACAACAACAACCAAGCCTTATTCCCAAAATGATTTGGGGTCGGCTAACATGAATCGTCATCCAGTAACCGTCTTGTGTACGCCAAGAAATTTCGAAAACGTTGTAAACATGTTAGAAATATTTAAACAATTTCAAAGGAAATTTAGAAAGTCGTCAAAATAAATAAAAAGGTTTAAAAAAAATATTGCAAAAAACAGATGAACTTTGAACACAAGTTAAAAAGTTTTAGAAAAATAGTTGGAAAAACCAAACAAATAAATCAAAAGGGGTCAGAAAAAGTCCTCCACATGGATAGAGTCTCGCCACCCTGCCCTATCCAACACCATACTCTCTTCAAGCCCTAGGGAGCTCATATCACTTCTAATCACCTTCGTCCAAGTCATCTTGGGTCTTCCTCGACCCCTACTAATATTATCACTTCTCCACCCTTCTACTCTTCTAACCGGCGCCTCACTAGGCCTCCTCCTCACGTGCCCATACCACCTCAGTCGGTTCTCCATCATCTTATCCCCTATGGGTGCAACCCCTACTTTCTCCCTAATAACTTCATTTCTCAACCGATCACGTCTTGTATGTCCACACATCCACCGTAACATGCGCATCTCCGCCACACTCATCTCCACCTTTCGGACACTTCTAGGGCACAAAAAACAAACATTAAGCAATCATTTGGGCGAAATAACATTCTTAATCTCGAATTCCTTAGCGTTTCCCTTAACATATTCAATGATCGTGTGTGTAATATCTTTATTTTGAAATTGTTTTAAGTTTTCAAGTTATAAATTCTTATTGATTTTTTTTAAAATATAATATTTAATTTATTTTAATATATATATATATATATATATTAAAATATAATAGTGGTGTCGCTGTCCTACATTTTGAGATTGATGTGTCCCGGTGCCGTGTCGGTGTCCGTAATCGTGCAACATATGTGGTGGCTGGGTGGTGGGTAAGCTAACTTAGGTGGTGGGGAAGGTGGCTCGGGTGGAATGGGGGAAAAGGGAGGAAAGAGAAAAGTGTGAACTTGATGAAAATAAGTCACTAAATATTGGAGTAACTAACAATGTTAAAGGTTGCATTACCTTTTTGGCAATACGTTAATATCGTGGGTACCATGGCAATACCGAAAACACCATGGATTACCACGGAAAAAGTTGAAAACCTCATGGGTACCATGGATAATACCCTTTTTCAGTTAACGTGTTTGGTCCAGAGTAATACTCTATTCAGTAACTTTGGGGTACTCCGTCCGATCTTTTTTATATTTTTCTTTTTTATTTTGACACATGGACTAAGTAATAGGGGTTAAAAAATATAGTAGTGGAATTGCAAGTGGGGTGGAGGTGTTTAGAGAACGATTGGTTATCCTTTAAACATAAGAGATCATGTGTGGTGTGCTGCTAGATTCCTCTAAGACCAAGTTTGATAAGATTGCATCTTTGTGACCTGGTCTGATCAGATTTGATATGAATGACTCTGAACTGATCTGATCAAATCTGAAATTGTTGAAATTTTGATCGAATTTCAACGAAATAGTATCAGTTATAGATGACAGGCTAAAGTCATATGCCTACAAATATAATTAAACAATACTAATAGGCAAGCAAGGTTCGTATCCACAAAGAACGGTAATCGTCTAAGTATGTAATGGTAACCAAATGGGGGGTTTGTGAGTGTAAATGATCAAGTATTCGGAATCAATTAAAGAGATTTGTAAATCAATGGAGGAAAAGATCTCGGTCAATTAATGTTCACTATCGTTCACCCAATTGATCCTCGTTATCAACTAATAATCATAATTCGTTGAGCACGTAGTTGTGGAAATACAATTTCCTATCATTTCTAAATTGTAGCTAAGAGTAGAGTTCAGCCCTACCTAATAGCCCTAATCGGTGGATAACAAAGACGTTCGCCTAAATTCAATCCAGCGAAAGTATAAAGCAATTAAACGATATCAACTAAAATTTACAAGATTTAGACACACCCTGTTTCGATTTTCAATTAATATGTTTATTCTCTCTAACCTAATACCGATGTTCAGCATAGAAATACTAAGCTAGTTGCTACTTGTGAATCAACAATCTAGTCCTTAAATTGTGAATCTAGCAATATGATAGATCTAGGCTAATTAGTTTGCAACCTAATTGAGCATTAAATCAATCCATAGCAATAAGAACTAGAGAAGAAACAATACTCAAATGAATAAAGGAATTAGAATCAAACTCACAATTCATGGTGAATAATAACTTCGATTCGATCCGAGAAATAAAGGTCTTTAACCTTGCATTATCTTGAAAATGATCTCTGAAAGTTCTGAATACTGAATGTCTAAAACTACCAAAATTTTCAAGTATAAATACTAAAAGATTACAAAAACGAGATTAGGAAACCCGTCTAATACGCGCGCCGACGCAGTGGGATGACTCGTCCAATCTGGGACGCCTCGTCTGGATATCGACGAGTCCTTCTATGAGGTCTCGGGGGAAGTGGTCTAGATTGGGACGACTCGTATGGATATCGGCGAGTCATCCATATTTCTCTGATTACAGACGAGTCGTCTAAAGCTGGCGACTAGATCGGGCGACGTTTTTCAAACGGTCTTAACTTCTTCGTTACTTGACCTGTGAGGACATGAGATCATATCCTGGAAAGCTAAGATTATGAAATTTAATATGTCGTTGGTCGCACTGCCAAATTGCAAACCGTTTGTAAGTTATGTAGCTTCAAAGTTGACATTTCCTAAATGGACTGAAATTCCTCAACCTAACTTCCATCTTTGTCCAAATCTTGTCATATTGCTCCTTGGATCATCTTTCATGGCCTCATTGCCGTTTCACACACTTGAATATCAGTCTTGAGGTCATAAATACATTCAAAAACCACTAGTTCTTATATTAAAGCACAAATAATGAAATAATCGAATTAGCCAATAAACCGATCCAAAAACTGCCATTTTCTAGCATTAAAACCCAACAGTACCCACAACTAAGTGGATCGTATCAAATTACACCATGGTTAGACCGTTACCCATCCTTGAGTATACCAACATCTCCATATTTTTCCTAAAGTCTTTTAACAAGCAGCACGGGAAGAATATGATATCTACTTATCTTTTCTACTTCATTTATGGTCTCCATCTTCCTAGTTAGAGGTCGTCACGGGTGTAATCTCAATGCAACGGTCCCCAACTGTAACACTACAGAATATGGAAAGTGGTTTATGGAGTTGGTTTGTCCCACATTGGGAAAATAAAGCTCATATGATCAGTTTATAATAGATTCCTACCATCATACTACCAACAAAGCTTTCACCTTTTAGAGCCCACGAGAGGATTTATGGGCCTAAGGGGTGACTACCCATCTTATTGGGTTGTGTTGCAACGTATGGTGGGTCGGCCTGTTACATCAACCATCTTATGCATCACAAAACCAAACCACAAACAAAACCAAATAGCAAAGGGACCTATAATAATGTCCTAAATGTCCCTCAACCATTCACACACAATTCACTCGTGAGCCTAGGTTCGGAATAACACTGTCGGATCAAAGACTACATCGATATAGCCACCAATCACCCCAAACAACAAAAGGAATCGAGAATTTTCTATCCTATCACCTTTACTATACAATCCAACCAAACCTCCTTATGCCATCAAAGAGAGAACTACCCAGACACGACCTTCAAACACCCTTCTTATATTGTCCTTCTCCCTTATGTTTGTGAGTTACGAAGTTGAAATAAAATAGTATTATAAAATTATTTGAAATTTTGGGTTATTAAAATCGTACCTCACAAACATAAGGGAGGAAGACAACAAAGAAGAGACTGTCGCAAATGAAGGACCGACCGAATCGCCTAGCAAACCTATCAAAATTGAAGGCCAAAACCAGAATACTCCAGACAAACGCAAGTCAAATGAAAAGTAAGATAACTAACCCAATCAATTGCAATTACAAGTAAAAACTAACAACAACAAAATTGACCATAACAAAGTGGCAGACTATGACTTTCAAAACAAATGAATCTAAAGGAGAAGAATAATCAGGACCACTAAAAGACATGAAGACATTACGGCAACAACCAAGCATCGTGCCTTTAGGCTCTTCGTCAAAAGCTTCTTGAACGCATAGCGCAAACGATCTTTATTCTTATCCTACTAATTTTCATCTCAATCCATATATTTCATAACTACCTAATTTCATCTACAATGAACACCCTTTTAGGAGTTTAACCTAATAAACTCATGTATTACAATTTTCTAATTCACGTTAAAATGACCTTCTTAAAGATTCTTGATATTAGATTTGTTAATTAGCAAAAGTATTGTATTCCCTCTAATGTGTTTTGATGGAAATTATTCGTCCATGTTGGTCCAGGCAATCTAATTTTGTATAGAATATCGGGTGTGGTTTCGATATAACTTTAATTATAGGAAATAGTGTCCATTACTTAAAGAGTCTTGCCATTTTAAGTCGTCGTCGGATAAACTCTCATGTATGTTCTCCTATTACTATATCCTTCCCCTAATAGACTGATACCATCACCACTGCCTTTCGTGCCCTATGAATGTGATAAGCTTGCTTTTCACCGATCATACGTATTATTAATTACTATATCCATCTCATTTTGAGTTGTACTATTGATTTCATAACTCGAAAATTTCCTCTTTTTTTAAATTATGAGTTGGTGTTTTGCAATTAATTATGTGCATGGACTCATGGTATAACTAAGAAATTCAAAAACCACTTTATTTCTTACGTTCAAATCAAAACCTATTTGAAAATACCAAATATGCACAAAAAGATAAACATCAAATTCGCTAATAAATTTCAACAAAAGTATTTTCAACAAACATTAAAAATCAATAACAACAATAAATGACACGAAACAATACACAATATGTGTAAAGATAAAATAAATCATTTAGGGAAACACCAAGTAATTGTAAACACCCATAGAGTCAAGGGAAAAACCATACCATAATACTTTCATCAAATAACAAAAAAAAACCAACACATGAAAGGCAACACAAAAAACAAAAATATTGAGACCCAAAAAACCAACAAAATGAGAACCCCAAATACTTATTTTAATACATGAATAAGGATCCTAACATGGCAACTATTTCAATAATTCAAGACATTCCAAACAAAGGGGCGAAAAAGGAAATCAGCAACTACATCGACAAAGACGACACACAAGATGAATGCAAAGATGACAACAAAACAAGGAGGCTTCACAACAATATAATTTATTTGTTGTTAGGAATAATAACACACAAGATACCTTACTTACAAATTTTACTAAGAAAACATTGCATCAGATGAGTGCTACAGAATAAATGTGTTGGAAAAACCACTAAGTATACAAAATACACTTCTCAATAATAATGTCGTCACAATACAGTTAACAATATCACTAAACCAGTAAAAAAAGAAGAAGAAACAAAAAAAAGACAACCAAAAACAGTCCCCTGATTCCACGGGCACAAAAACTAATATTATTTGTTATGGAAAATATTAAATTTAAAAACTTATGATAGGCTGCCCAAATGAGCTAAAAACACATGTTAACCTTCGTGGTGAGTGCAAGCGGAGATGCTTAATTAAAAAAAAAAACCTAAATGATGAAATTGCTCGCTCAATTTAATTCAAAGTACTCCTCCCAAGGTATCTAACACAATAGTTTAAAAACACGCGGATATTTTAAAAAAACATGTCAAGCTAACCAAAATTGGTATAATCTAAAGTTATTTACCTGAGTTTTAGCGGAAAATGGCCCTGGAACAAAATAGAATTAGATTTTTTTTGTGGCAGCCGGATATAAACAAATATTAGAGCTACATTCTATCGTAGGTTGTGAAAATCAGGAAAAAAAAAAGTATGATAGCCTCGTAGGATATTGTGTGCAAAAAGGGTTTAAATAACTAACTAAATAGGAGGAATGACCCTCATTTAAAAGTTAAATCAACCTTGCTTAAGACTACCCACAATGGGTAGGGCATGGAGGGGAAACGCAAGGGCAAGAGCTAAAATAAAAAGGAGAAAGAAATAAAGCTAGGGCATGGGAGAGTAGCAAGGGCAATGTTTGCCCTCTTCTTGCTCTTAGGACTATCCACGATGGTGCCCTTCCTTGCCCTAGGGCAATACATCAAAAATTATTTTTTTTAATACTTTGCCATACCTTTATGTCCTTGTATGCCATAGTAGTGCTCTACCTTAACCCAGGGCAAGAACACTATATACTTATAAAAAAATATTTTTATATAAAAAATATATCAAATGTAGTCTTTATTTATAGAGAAGGAAAAATTATAAATCTTGATGTAAGTTTTTTCTTTTTTTTGTAATTTTTATAATGCAAAAAAAAAGTTGCAAATGGAAGAAAACGTTTTTTTCTCCATTTCTCTCTATTTCTGTTTGTCCCAGGATAAGAGCAAATGCAAGCAAAGGCAAACCTTGCCCTTGTTTATTTCCAATGCCTCAGTTTTTTGCCTTTTTCCTATTTTTTAATCTAATGTCCTTGCCCTTCACTACCATTGTAGGTAGTCTAACCAAAACTGGGGCATGGAAGTTGAGAGGAGAGAGGATTTTCCTTCTAGATGTTTTTTTTTTTTTTTTTTTTTGTGTGTAAAATGTTAGTCTTTATTCATCCTTTGGCGGGAAAAAAGACGAGATTACAGAAAAACAGTTACCACTAGAGATTTCTACATTCGGTTTAGATCATCTACTATTTCATTCTCTAAACATTTCTTAGATATTGCTATTAACCTCATACTAACTAGACTTTTAATTCTCGGAATTATTTGATCCTCGGATTGTTCTTCACCTCCAAAAGCCCTGACATTTCTTTCCCACCAGATATTATACACTGTCAAAGTACCAATCGAAATGCCAATGCCATCTCATTTTCCTTCCCGCACTCCACCTAAGCTCCCTTGCTAGACTCCATCCCCCTCTTCCCTATTCATATCCAATCCAACATACTCTACCAGATTTTCTTGGCAAATTCGCAACTGAAAAACAGGTGGTCAGAGCTTTCCGAGTTGCACTTACATAAGTAGCATCTATTCACAATCATCATACCCCTCCTGCACAAATTATCAATTGTTGGAAGCCCTTTTTGGATTGCCAAACTTGACACAAATATGTGCCTTGGAATATTGATGTTGTTCCATATAATCTTACTCCATCTTCTTTTTCTCCTTGGAATTTTGAAGAAATTATAAGCTCCCTGCATCCTGAATTTCCCCTCTTTTGCCCATGATGCTAGTTCCTTACCTGCTTCATGTTTGGATCCTTTCTTAACCAAAATTTCATCTCTGACTCTCAAGATTCCCTTTTCGGTGTTTTTTTCCACTTTTTTTGTTGTTATTTGTAAATTTTAACTTTCTAAATATTTTTGAAGCAAAAAATAAATTACTTTAATATTAATTCATCCTCTATAAATAGAGACCACATTTTATATACTTTAGAATATGATTTAATTTTCTCTATTTCTCTCTATAAAACATTTCATCCTCATGCCCCCCGGGAAGATAGAGCACCATTGTGGCTTACAATGACATAGAGCTAGGGTAAGACAATAAAAACATTGTTTTTGCTAGTATGGCACCATTGCGGATAGTCTAAAGGATAGCCATGACAAGTATTTGATAACATATGGCAATATAGCTTCTTTGATGGAAGTGGTCAACATTAAAAGAAAATTAAAAAAAAAAAATATTTCAATCAACGATTGTTGGCCTAAAATAGGACCTCAAAAAAAAATGGCGCAAACTGTTTTTGGAGCTCTCGGAAATCATATTATGTATTGTGAATAAATATTAGAGAGAGAGAAAAAACAATGGTAGCTTCCCCAAATCGGCCAAATACACACTCTTGCTTTCTTAGGTGACGTTAGACGGAGGGGCATAAAATTAGAGACCCAAATTGGAAAATCGTTCGTCAAGTACATTCAAGGAACTAATAGATTATCTAAGGCAATGATCCCTTCGAGTTCACTTAGCACACTCCTAAAGTGTCAAAAGTAATTTTTTTTAAGCACAAATGAATAATTTGAATAAAATGGTCATAATAACCATAATTGAGCATAATTAAAGGTTATAATTCACTTTATTCGTGGAAAATGGCCCGGGAAGAAAAACAAATAAAATTTTAGCGTTCTTAGTTGTTGTATTATTATTATTATTTTTTGCAAGCAAATTAGACGATTTATTCTTCCACAATGGAAAAAAGAAACAAAAAAAAATTACAAAAGAAAACCACTAGAGATCATGCATTGAGAAAATCTATGATTTCCTCATTTACAACATTGTTATGCAAACTGAAAAGTCTAGCACATACAAAGAACCTGATCTTGAAGTAGAGCCAATCTATGTTATTATTATTATTATTATTATTATTTGGTTACATTGTTTGTTGTATTATGCATATGCACAAAACATTAGAGCTAGATTGTGTATGGAAGGCTCCGAGAATCCGGATAATAACCCACGCTAGTCTCATCCAATAACGGGTGCCTAAAGGCGCTTTAAGAAATACACAAACTGGAGAACTGGTCCTCATTTGAAACATTATTAAAATTCCAAGGATATTCATGGCAAGTTTTTGATAACATTTGGCTATTTTGAGGAAAATGGTCAAATTGACGAAAACAAAACTATACGATCCACAATTTTTGACTTAAAATGGTACAAACAATAAAATCACGCAAATATTTATAAGAGCTCCTAGGCGTCATATTATGTGTTGTGATAAAATATAAGTGTAAAACTCATATATGTGCCCTTATTCAACTAAATGGAACAGGTTAGCCTTCATGGGGATTGTAGGCAATCTTATTTAAAAGATCCCGAAACAGGGGAATCATTCCTTAAATTTGTCCAAAAAAAAACCCTAGATTGGGTCACAAAGAGAGAAGATAGAAAGAGAAGAAATCAAAGAGTTGAACGGAGAAGAGAGGTAAGAGTCGAATGCAGAGAGAGCATATCAGCGGCGAGGGGGATCTACGGCCAGGGAGCGGCCGAGGAGTAATGGAGAGCGATTTCGTGAGGTCAGAGAGAGAAAGGTGCCGAAAGTTAAGAGATGGCAGGCAACAGTAAGAAGTAGTTGGCGAGCAATACGGCGACAGGATATCAGCGGGAGGTGTTGGGGAGTCCAGTGCGTTCAGAGAGAAGGTTGAAGATTAATATCGCTCCCCCCTTTTCTTGGTTCGTGTGCTATTGAAATGACAAGAACCTTTTAAAATGAAGTATCAATCATTCGGTTTGTTTTCACAGACCGACGTACACAGCTTAAGATAAGAGATGTTATTCCAAAGAATTCTTGATTCTCTTGTAAATAATTTATTGTACAAGGTGTCAGGAGGACAAGTCAGACTACAGTAAGCAACAATGAACTCAGAGCTATAGCCGTATTGTCGTGCCTAATCTATGACCTTAAATCTGCCAAAACTAAACACTGGTTGTTTTGGTCAAACAGTGACCATAAATAACAAGAGCAAAAAGTTCATCCTATCCTAACCTTGCCTCCAAAGCCTCTAGGAAGATGCAACAGAAATCGGGCTTCCATCCAAAAGCAATAACCACTATCTGTCTTTTGTACCCGAAACGAGGAAGCTTGAGGAAAAACAACCAGGAAGTTCTGCCTGGAAGTCATCTACTAGTTTGGACTTTTGTTGTCTTCAGCGCCGGCCAACATCCTCCTCTGTTGGTGTTCTGCGACCTTATACTCTACAACCTCACGGAATAATTGAGGATCAAGGACACAATTCTCACTACCATAAACAGCTGCCTGGACACTAGCCATCAACTTGGCTATCTCTCTTCCAGAGAACCCGTCAGACTTAGCAGCAGCTTCTCGCAGTATGTCATCAGTCATACCCGTAACTTCAATTTTCTGCTGCTCCTTTCGGAATAAGTTTGAAAATAGCCCTGGTTTTCTTGATCCAGCCTGAGCAATATACTTATCAAGGTAAAGTTTTAACAGCTTAAATCTTTCATCCTCCCCAGGTAATGGGAATTCAAGTACTTCATCAATACGATCCGACACTGCTGAATCAAGATCCCCTGGCCGGTTAGTTGCAAGAGCAAGCACAATGTCCTTGGATTGATCACCAGTGCGGAAAAGTAGAGCATTGAGAGCACTTCTTTGAGCTTCACTCATGTAGGTTTTGTTTCGCCTGCAACAATGAAATGACATTATTTCATTTTTCCGCAAAACATGGGAACAGGGGCCAAAAAAAGAAAAACACACATTATCATGGATGTAGATAGAGAGGATGGAACCAAATTAAAATGATCTCTGATGTGGAATGTGATTAAAAATCTCAGTGAGCTTTTGGGGTTACGTGTTTACATTTAACTCAGCATGGGAAACTACACATAAGGGTGACCTGTTGCTTCAACTTTCATGTAAGATTAAAAATTGGGAAGGTGTGAACTGTGGTGAGACAGATCACAACTGTAGCAGAACAGTAAAAATCGAGTACTCATCTTAAGGTAACTGTCTAACTGATACTATATACCAAAAATCAGGCAAAGATACTAGAAGTGACTTACTCGCAAAGGAAGGCATCAGCTTCATCTATAAATAATAACAGCCCTCTATTGGACTTCTTTCCCCAGTCAAATAACTGATGTATTTTAGTAACAGCTTGTGAACCAAGGGGAGCAACATCCCCACCTGTCATCAGTGCGTAATCCAAACCCTGGCAACACATGGAACAATAAAGTAATCAGCATGAATATTCAGAATGTTACAGCAGCACATCCATAAGTTCGATACATCAAACCATATTGAAAAAAAAAAAAAAAAATTCCACTTTTGCTTGATGAAAAACACATCCCTGACAAGTTAACCACATTACCAAAACCTTTTTGGGCCTAGCCACAATCTCAAACAGGTTCTCTTGAAATTAAATTTAAATTAAATAACATTAGGAATGGCAATAGCAAGTCAAATGAAGCCTGCAAAAACCATCCACACTGCTAAAGAAAACCATCAGAGGAGGAGGACTATGACTAACTACCCTTCTCAAGATATCTGTTTCATAAAAGTTTAGTCATATTAAGAAAAAGTTTGGGAAATAAGATATCATGCAAGTCCACGTAGGAAAAGTAGAAAACCAGCTTTTATCGGGTTTCTTTTGCTTATGCGCTTTGGAGGTTTAGATCGTCCAGCGAACTTCAGGAAAATTGAGAAGGTCAACCCACTTATAGATTTGCATAAACTTCAGAAGCATTTGGTAAGGTAAGATTCATACCGATTTGCGAGCAAGCTCTCGAGCAGCCATCGTTTTTCCTGTTCCGGGAGGACCATAGAAAAGCATGTTACGGAAGGGCGCTTGATGAGCTTTTGTATTTGCTGTTGCAGAAGCTAGCTGCTGTATCCTCTTCTGTAGAGAAGGGTGTAAAATAACATCTCCAAAACCATTGCCAGTTTTAACATCGGCGCCTTTTGAGCTACGCAATGTGCTCATGGTACGGGAAAAGACTCCAGACCAGGGATATTTTCCTCTTGATGACTCTCTAATCAGTGATGGTTGTCCTAATATCCTGTCAACATAGCTCCACACTACTTTCGCCCCTTCTCTGCACATTGAAAACGAAAATTTGATAATTTCGAATTCCACTACGGATGACAAATCAACCACAATAATGACTCACTAAAAAATTGGTTCACGTGATGGAGATTCAGTTGCTGAAATGGGCAGCTTGAGCAGAATTAATACTATGTAAACAATCAGGATATAAAGAAGAGGCTACATAGAGCATGCACTATGAATGAGTAGAAAGTAGAAACAATTGTTGCATCCGGAAAACGTCCAGGGATATCCAAGATCTACAGAAATTACCCCTAATTTCCTAACAAAACTATCAGAAACAAAGCCCGCGCTTTTGCAAACCAGGAAACGGACCGATTGACAGATGAGAGGATTGCAAATTGGCTAATTGAACACCTAGAGAACAGTAGGGTAAATGAAAATTTTCCTCACAGAAGCAAACAAACCTTGTAGAATATATGCCTGCGGCAAGAGCGGTGATCCCGCCGACAGCAACAATTAGCTTATTTTGATCCGTCAATATAACTCGCAAACCCCCTACATGGAAAAATAAGAGGTTAAGGTGAGATGTAAAGTTGAGGATTGTACATCACAACCCTATGAAATGAGATACCCCATCAGAGTATGATACCTCCAATATGTTCAAAAGTAGTATTGATAGCAGAAACCCATTTCTCCCTCTCAGCATTTGCACGTTCAACAAGCATTCGTCTATTCACGTCTTCAGCGAGCTTTGCTTCGTGGGCTCTCCCCTCAGCTTCTGCCATTGCCTTCACCTTGATCGTTTCACGTTCTATTTCAGCCTTCTCTCTTTCAGTTTGACGACGCTGTGCTTGTATTTGCTCTTCTGTTGCTCGCTTAGCTGTCTCCTGCCTGATAGCTGACTCTTCTTGCATCTTAACAAGCTCCTGATTCCTTGTGCGTGCGTAGTCATGCTCTACCTGTCAAAACAACAAAAATCATAAAGTCTGTTTCTCATAGGCTAACACTATATATTTCTGTGAAGCAAAGTTAAGTTACAAACCGCCATCTTTTTTCTGCTCAACTCATCTTGGTAACGAGCCATCTGGGATTTTACTTGGGCCTGTTGCTGATTTAACTTTTTTTGTTCTTCATACATCACTTTTTGCTTCTCCTGCAAGAGAAAACAAAACAACAATAAATACCCACCAATAGTTTACAGATCTGTTGTAAGTTTGTTCACACCTCATTTCTTTCAATGTAGAATGGGAGTGTGGTACTGACCTTTATCCTGTTTGTTCATTTTCGAAGCTAAGAATTCGTTATCATCAAGTTATATTCCTTATTTCTCAAATAGTTCATAACGGTTAATTCAGCGAAAGTAACTATATGGTAAAAGATATTTGGGATGACAAAAATAGGCCCTAGTATCTAATACGGGGTATCTACTGTTGAAATGATCCAAAAAATAGTTTAGTGAAAGTAATTGAATTCATATTAAATTGTTATTGAGAATGTCCTAATAAATAGAAATTATTGTTAGTGAGTTATGCACATGGGAATAGCAAGACCCATTGGATTATTGACTATATAAGGGCTTAGAAGTATGGAGATTATTTGAGAAAGTTAATGAGAAAGTTAATGAGAAAGTTTATTAAGACTTTCTCCATGACTACTCTCCATCTATCTCCTAACATATACCCAACATTTAGAAGCAAACCTATGAACTACATTTCCTGGAAACAAAATATATGGTGGTAATGCACACCGAAAATGATACATATGATATAGCTGATGCAATTGTGTTGATCCCTAGCAGCAGTCGCACGCCAGATAACATGGTAAAGGAAAAATGATAAGGAAAGTGGTTCAGCTACTCATCAAATGCAGGAGACTATCCTGCATCCTACCATACAAGCAAGGGCTTCCGGAAGGTCCAGAAGGTCCTCTTCAAATTCCTCGGAATTCACAGGATACCAATGATTTTTTTTTTCCGTATTGTTTTTAGAAACATAAACGGTGAGAAACGGCAAATAGATAGGATATCAATGATTGGCATATGCCTAAGAATTGGTAAATACACTGAATGTGAAGTGTACTATGGACTTGCAATTGTAGCCGTATTTCTTATTTTTGTCTTTTCCTAAGGATTATATAAGCTAAGCTCCTTGTAATCTAGAACTTAATGAATGAATTAACCAAAATCTCTCTTCTGAAAATGTTTTCTTGCAAAATCCATTATTCGTTGGTTAAATAGCTCAAACACTATCCCCTTTTTTTTTATTTTAGATTGCATCAGGTGGATTGAATAGCAATGCTTAAGAATTCGTAAGGAAAGGATTTCCATCCAGCGGCGCACAGATACAATCCTCAATCCAATTTCGCTCATTTTCAAACAACCATTGATTCGATCGCAAAGTCAATTCATGAAATACAACAAATTCAACCTCTAATCAATGAGATTAAGCTAAACCCTATGCTTAAATAAATCAAAACAGAGCCGAAACGAGCATTACCCTAACATTGTAAACCTAATTAGGAATCAAATTAGCACCAACTAATCAACTTAATAATAATAAAAAAAACTTACAACTTCAAATTGAGCTTGCATTTGCTTAAACTCCTGAACTTTTGCAGTTGTTTCAGCCTGCCTAGTTTTCTCCTGCTCCTTTATAATTTCAAATACCTGCAATTCACACCATATATATCAAATTATTCATAATGTAAACTTTAGCATATGAAATAAATCGAAATAAAAATACAATCAGAATAGAATAGAGTAAAGAAGAAGGAACCTTTTTGGCATGAGGAGATTTATTGAGTCGATCCAAAACCTTAGCACCCCTCTCCAAAGCCTCGGGATCGAAACCAGCAGAACTGGTTCTCGGATGGTCGTTTCGCGGCTTCGGTGGCGGCGGCGGCGGCTCATCCTGAGATTTAGCAGCAGCAGGTGATGGTGGCGGCGGCGCATTAGCCGAGAAATTGATAGGAGAATCAGCGTAGGAGCGTTGGACGCCCATAAAAGCAGCAGCTACGCCTGATACTAAGCCAGCCGCCCATGTTTGCCCAGCCATTCTTCTTTTTTTCTTTTGGAATAATCAATCAACCTCCCTTTTTTTTTATTGATTGATAATATTAACTTGATAATAGGTTAGGGATGAAGATATAAGAATCTGTCTTGATGAACAAGAAAGTTTTGTGGAGAGAGAAAGAAGAGTGTAGGAGAAGTTGTGGGGGATATGTCTTTCACTCTTTTGGGGTTTTGGTAGGGTTTAAAGTCTTCCCGGTTCTTCCATTATTCTTCATTTTATTTTAATACTGGACCACCCGGTTTTACGTTGTTGTTTATTTTATTTTGGTTAATTCACGTATTACCTCAAGTTTTGCCAAATTGTACGTGATATCTGCTTATTTGCTATTTTGTACAAAATACCCTTCAGTCTTATTGTTTTTTATATGGTACTCTTCCTTTTAACGTCTAGTTAATGGTGTTACTTTAAATAAACAAGAAAAAATTCCTATCATCCATTAAATCAAAACAAACAGCTATGATTCAATGCTAGGACAAAAAAAAAAAAAAAATTATATCCCTCATTTTCTCATTCCTAAGGGCCTGCCTGAATTGACAGTAATAGCCCTGAAAAATTCAAGGAGTAATGATTCAGGCCCAATTTACATGTTTGGATTGAGAGGAAAAATTATGGGCCTGAACTCATTACCTCCATCAAACCCTAATTTTTTCCTCCCTCACCCCTCCCTGAAAATATTATAGGAGTAACAATTCAGCTCAGACTCACCCGTCTCTCTCCTCTCTTCATCACGACTCTTCATCACGATTCTTCGTCGCGAATCTTCATCTTCTTCATCTCGATTTTTCATCATCTTCATCTATCTTGTTCCTCTGGTATTTTTACTTTTTCTCGCTCTTCTTCCTCTTCCTTTCTTCTTCTCTCTAATTTGATTACTCCTTACATCCCCCATCATCATCCGGGTGAATTAGCATGAAAGAATCTTATCTTCATCTTCTTCATTTGGGTGTTTGTTATTAATTTCGAGCTAGATTGTTTTTGATATTTGATTGATAGAGTGATCTCTCTAATTTGGGATTTGATAGGTTTTGCAGTCTTAATTTTTTTGGTTGATTTTATGGGGATGTGTAGATTGTTGAAGAAGATTGATTAATGTGAAGTGTATATAGGTTGGTGGAAATGATAAATTTTGATTCTGGCAATGGTGAGTTGAATCTGTTTCCCTCAAACCAAACTTGGGAAAATGTTACCCAAGTAATAATTCCTCTCATATGCCAAACCTACCATTCATGAATTCATTACCCCCTTAATTAATCTCCCTCGTAACTATTTGCCCCTAATCTTTCATCCCCTAGTATTTACCGTCATATCAGGCAGGCCCTAAACCTTATCTTCCCTCTCTATTTATGACCTCCAACACCACCACCATACTCATCCACTGATCTACTATAATCAACTAGGAAGTAAAAAAAAAAAAGCACCATATTTTAATATCTCATCATCTTATCTCATGTTATTGAGATTCATTTTATCAATCACGCCACAACCAAGATGAAGGCCCAAAACCCTTGAAAAGGCTCATCTGATACCCTCATAAGTCCAGTAAATCTCATTTGTTGAATCATGATGAAATGGAGGGACAGGAAGAAGGGGTCCCTAAGGTTTATTCCTTGGACTCTTCACATTCACTGTAAATACCCCCCCACTTGTCACAAATCAGGTTTATTCTATTCCATCTTTATTATTTTTTGACACACTTATTGCTATCATAGTGATAAGTTGGTCGCGACTACCTCATTTTTTCGACACGAACTGACTTGAGCGTCGGAGGGGCGTCGCCTACTGAAAATCGGGCACCCTTGACGGGGTGTTCTTTGCGCAGGTTAAAGCACAACCCTTCGCTCTATCCCAAACTCGAACTCACCACAACATTTGGAGTCATTTGTGGAGATAGACTTGAACAGTCTGATTTTAATTTGCGTTGCGGACTAAAGAAGTTAGATAGAAAAAATGGTAGTCGGTAAGTTGAATGCAACTACAGTGCATGCGGGAGCCCCAAGGCGAGAACAATCCCATCCTCGGGGCTTGCGACCCTCTGACTGGGGTGTTGCTAAAAAACATCATGTCTACCGCAGCTGGGACATCGAGACCACCGGAGTCGTCGCGACTAGTGGAGCCAAACCGACCTCTCTATAGTACATGAGCCTGAGTGCGTCCATCTGGAGGACTATGAGATGGAAGATGAGGCAGAGGACGAGGCAGAATACAGTGATGAAGAGGAAACGGAGTCGGATATGATCAGTACTGCGGTCTTCGAGGATAGGATCGCAGGGATCAGAAAGGAGCTCCAGGCGGAGATGTTAGCGCATCTGGAGTCTCGGATGGCCACGCTCCAGAAGGAGACGGAACCGACCATCTCGGTTTCGATCAATCATCAGTAGAGGGAAATGGTTGCAGTTTTATTTTAATTTCTTGATTATGGAGGAGAGAGATGGACAAAAGAGGTGAAAATGATGGTGGGGGTAAGGGGGAGGCTGGCACGAGACATACACGGTAATGGCTGTCAGAATGATTGATATGGTGGTGGACGAGAATTGTGAGGCTAAAGTTAACTTCTTCTCTCTCCCTCTCCCCAAGAATTAACTCTTCATTTCGTTGAAGCACACCATTGTTCGCTTTGTTCGCTTACGTACAGTGGTAAAGAGAACAATGGTGTGCTTCAACGAAATGGAGAACTCTTGAGATGAGAGGAGAGAGAAGAAGGTAACTTCAACCTCAGAGTTGTGTGTTTCAACAGAATGGAGAGTAAACTCTCCATTAACATTTGATGTAGCTTACTCTCTTTTCTTTCACATACCCCACACATTCTTATATAATATGTTACCAAATTACGGTAATCAATCACGATTTAACTATTTTATTAGCTTAATAAAGTTTGAGAATAATTAATTTCCGAAAATTACCTTTTTTTTACTATTTTTTTAAAATAATTTAATAATATAATATAATTTTGATGTTGACTTATTCTATGTGATATTGAGAAATACAAACTTATAACGATTATTTATGAAACAAATAGTAAAAAATGAGTGGAAAGTGAGAAGATGTGATAATATAATACAACTGGGTCACCTAAAAGTGAGGTGGAGAGCTACATAGGAGAGTGATAGCACATTAGCATTGTAGGGGTGAAGTAAGTCATTGACTCTCCAAGGAGAGAGAGCGTGCTGGACAATAAGTGCTTCATAGAGAGTGCGTTTCAGCGTTGTACATGGCCTAACACATCAGAAGTAACATCAATTAACAACAATTCCCATAGCAGGCTATAATATGGTGCTGCCAAAAGAATGTGTATGGATCCTCTAGAGTTGATTTTCAACTCTATTTGGTAGAGTTTACCTTAAAAAGGTAAGAATAAATAAATTAACATTTTTATATGTGTCTTTCAAAATTCTTTCTTTTTGTCTTATTATTAGTTTTAGTAAACTTCACAAACTCGACCACAAACAAACTCTAGAGGATCCTTATCTTAAAAAAATGTATATAGTTCACTAACATCAATCTAAATAATCATTTATTGATACAAAATGGCAAGGGAAATATCATAGGGAGAAAGAGATTATTAATGAGTGGAAGAAATTTAGACCAGCCTGATACAAAATGGCCCGTATGATTCAACTCACAGTAGCTAACAATATCTGAACTAAATCGCGCTGTATTTGAACTACATATGACCAAATTAATTGCTTCTAAGCTGGATTTTGTTACAAAATTGAATCACACATGATCTTAAGGGTTGGACTAATTGGATGTGGTGATCAATGATTGGGCCAAGTACAACACTCTCTGAATCGGTCAACCTAACGAAATCCGAGTCATTTACGAATTAACTCGAATCATTTCACACTTCAGGCTAAATTCGGATAGTTAATTCGGGTCCCTTTCAGAAGCTCAAAGTAGAAGACAAGGACAACGGACATAAACGAGTAATACGAAAAATCTTGAAAACCACGAAACAAATGTATTAATGAAGAAAAGGGTGTGGGGGCTCAGATTGTATCTCGGCTCCTTACCAATTTCTTGTAATTTATTATTGATTTTTGTGATATAATAAATTAACATATTTAATGAAGCGCAAATTTGAAATTGAGGTGTAGTTACTAATCTAAACTAGTTCTTTGGCCCGTGCAAACTTGCACAGGGCGTTTTACCTCTTTGTTCTGAGAAATGGTTTTAGTTTAGAGATGTTTGTACAGATATCCCTACCAATACTGTAGGTATAATATATTAATACGTCCAATTTACAACAATGGTGTTAGTTAGATTTTTAAGTAACCTGAGTTTTTTACACACTAAAATAGACTCGATACGCATTGGTTAAACGAACCGTATTGACCAGAGAAGAACTTTACAAAATAGGTAATTATCTACTTATGTTTGAATATTGCTACATAAGAATTGATAATTATAGATGTAGTAAACAAAGCCCTTAACCACACAAAAATTAATCATATTTGACCTCGCCTGTTTGTTTTGGTCATGGACCCGTTTTCATAATTATTTGTCACCCGTATTAAACCATATCTAATCTCAAAATAGATCTGACCCGTTCAAAAATGAATTTGCAATGTTTTATAGTTTATATGACCTGTGACCCGTACGACATGGTTTTGTCATAGCACGCATATCACTTTGCTATTTTGACTCGGCTCCTTGACCGGATTAAAGCCCGTGCAAATTAACCCGTATTTGACCTTTATGGGACCCGTATGACCCATTTCACATATCTAGCTAATTGTGAATCCTTGCAATTTAGATTGTATTTAACTTTACTAGTCGTTGGGCCGCGCGCGATGCGCGCGCCCCCCAACATTATTGTTGGATATATTTCATTGCTACGTGTGAGGCTCACTACAGTTGTATGAACATAGATAATTTTGCAACATAACGATATAGTACATGAAATTAACAATCGTCTAATTAAGGGGCGTCTCACTTTGTACTATACATTTTTCCGAATGGTTTCCACACTTTAACTATCATTAATATGAAGAGATTATGACTCATTACTTATTTGTGAGTCTTCAGTTCCTTCAGTATCTTAACAAATCGTACACATTCTCTTGCCATCCGTTTGGTAGAAGTAAGAGATGCCTGCAAAAGACACGACTCACAACCTTGAAACATTGAGAAAAAAAAACGAAAAAGAAAGAAAGGAGGGCATAGAAGCCAAAGCCAAATCTGTTATTTGCCTCGGGGAGACATACTAAAACCTGTGGAGCAACAAAATGCAAGGGAAGGCCCACTGACATACAAGAGTAAGGCAAAACTTTAAGCTTGTAAAGATATCGTGCAATAAATACTACGCATTGGTTTAGAACAAACTCAACACATCGCTTATCAAGGATCTTACTCAATAATAACAATTGACAGTTAAACTAATATCCCATCACACTCTCCCACTCACCATATTCCATTAACTCCCTATAAATTTACACTATCCCTTCAGGCTTCCCTTCATTTCCTTCTGAAAATGTGTGTATCGACAAATGAGATTGATTTTATACTAAAAACTTGCATTTTTTTTTTATAAAGGATGAACCCCATGCTTAATTATGGCCAACATATTATATACCATTGTTAATATTTAATTCACATTTAGTGTCCTATTGCTTATCTCTATCCAACAAAGTTTATTCCTCCTCCTCCTGACTTCTCTTTTTGCTAATCACCATATCTGTATTCAATATGATCTCAAATAGCGTGTATAAACCTGTTGTTGAATCTCTCTAACTAAAACATATCTCCCTCTTTCTTTCCTTTTATCCTTATCTCACTACGCCATATTTATCACTTGCTTAAGAATCTCTCGCTCTCTAATACATCCTTCCACAGGCCCCCTCAACTTCTTCTCATGAGTGTCCCCTTTTATTCCCCCTCCTTCTACATTACCTTCTTCAACCCTCTATCCTCATTCCCCTCTCTATCTAAATCTCTCATTTTTCCATAATATCTGTTGAGACCTCATTCCCCACCCTTCCTCATTGTAATCTCCCATATATCTTTCTCTACATTTCCTATCTCCCCATCTTCTATGCATTTCCTTCTCATAAGTGTCCCCTTTTATCCCCCCTCCCTCTACATTAACTTCTTTAAAACTCTATCCTCATTCCCGCCTCTACATATATCTCTCTTTTTTCAATAATTTTTTTTGAGACCTCATTTCCCACCCTTGCTCATTGTACGCTCCCATATATCTTTCTCTGCATTTCCTATCTCCCCATCTTCTATTTGTTCCCTTTCATAAGTGCCCCTTCTAATCCCTCTCCTTCCTCAACATTAACGTCTTTAACTCTATATCCCCATTCCCCCCTCTAAATATATCTCTCCTTTTTCCATAATCTTTATTGATACCTTATTTCTCACCCTTGCTCATTGTACTCTCCCATATATCTGTCTCTGCCTTTCTTATCTCCCCATCTACTATTTATTCTCTTCTCCTAACTCGAACTCAATCCCCTCGGTCCTCACCTCTATCCTTTACCATGTCTTCCTATATTGTATATTGTCTTTCCAGGTTCTTAAAATAGTCTCTCACCTCGTCTCAAAATATCTGGTCTTCCTTACCTACGCCACGCATCATCTCTCACTATTTTATGAATGTAAATCCACTTAAGTATCTCAGAATAACTTTCCCTCCTCGCCGCTCTTCCACTTCACCCTCACCTTAATTCCCTCCCATTATTTAAGAGAAAACAACAGGATTCATCTGTACAGTCCTACACCATAATCCCAAATGACAAACCCAAATAATTTCTTTATTTAGAGAAATGCACACCATAAGCCAGACAGTTAGCATCTTCAGAATATGGGTTCACAACATTGTTATCTATGGAAGGTCATGAGCCAGTTTCAATCATCTATGGAGGGGGGTATAGTAGCAAAGAGAAGTAGAAGCAACTAAGCAAGAACAAATCATTATATTTAGAATAGGTGATCAATCTGACACAACCAACTGACATTTTAGATTCATCGAAACTTGAACGGAGTTTTAGATTTCCAAGTTAACACCACCGTCAATGGATAATCACGATGTCCCAACGTATAACCAGAAAAAAGCAAGGAGAAAGAGACAAATAGCACTTATTGGCTGAAGAAAATCAATGTACGCGAAATCTTAACAACAAACAGCAAATTATAATTTTGAAATCTGATACAAATTAAACCCACTCAACACAGAGTCGATGCAAATCTATGGTTAAACTATTCTATGAACTGGATTCCAGGCAATTGCCTTCAGTTTAAGAAACCTGGACAAGCAGATCACCAATAATTCAGCAATAGCAGCGGATGAGAACTGAAAAACTCGACAGAAACAGAAAGTTAAGATCAAGAACAAAGACAGATGAACAGAATAATCTGATTCGAGCATCTTGCTTTTAGAATCAAAATCACCTTCTCCACATTACTTATTGGACATATTCAAGTTTTTCTAGATAATTTTCCTGTATGATGGAACACCATAGTTCCCCTAAGAGTTTGACCATAAGTTCAGCCTTAAAATAACTCAGATTCTTTTTTTTAGTTGTGGTAAAACTACATGCCCGTGAATCTTATTAGACGCATACAGAAGCTACTGAATTTTCTAATAATATTAAACAATGAAGGATAAGGCTTATTATTGTGTAATATAGTTACAACAAAGATTGACAAATGCATAAAGCTGTTAGAGATAACCGTCAGTAAATATTGCTTGGACTTTGACATTTCAATCTATCACCCAGCTAGCCGGCCTACATATTCATATGCACCATCTATCTATGCTAACCATTTTCATTCAATCAAAACTCTCAAAAGTCCTCCCTTTTCACCTTGTCATTCCATTTTACAAATATAATATTACATTTTCACTTAATCTTTAATCAACATTTAAGAAATTTACACCAGAATTCAGTTTTTTAACTTCTGGGTTAAGCAATTGTATCTAATCACATAAAGTTGAATCTACTAAATCCCCATAAAAATCTGACATTCCAAACTAATTTAACTTGTTCATCACAAAATTGAAAAAACGAAAGTGAAATTTTGGGAAAAAGAAAAACCCAAACCCTAGAAAAATAGAATCAAATTAAACTCATGTTTATAATCGAAAATCAAACAAAAACCCACATCAAATTGCAATTAAAAACATCAATTAAACAAAATAATCGAAATCAGAAATCAAACCTAGTAAGAATTTGGCAATCAAGGTGTCTTAATAGGGAAAGATGAGGCATATTCTTCCGTAAGTGTTAGCTAGAACTTTCCTCTTCATCTCTTCCTCCGTCTTCTTCGCCTGCAAATATCACAAACAACCCGATCAGAACACGCACGTAGGAGAGAGAAAAAGAGGGATTTAGGGGTCAGAAAAAAAACGCACACAGAGGTGGGCGGATTAGAGAGGGCGGATTTTGTTCCTTCCTCCATTGGTGTTGCTCTCTTCTTCGGTACAACAAAACCTAAAAAATGGATCAAGATTGAAAATCAAAATCACAAATAAATGAAAAGATGATAAAAAATCAACAATAACAATCAAACCCACGAACATTAGAAAATAAAGGGGTCAAGAATCTTGAAACAATCAAGATCTGAACATGGAGCAAACCACAATCAAAACCAGACCAACATTAATTAGTAAAACAAAATCAAAGAATAATATGAAAGAAATAACAATCACTTACCAAGGGGTTGGGATAAGGAGGAGAAAGAGAGTGTTGAGAAGGAGAATGAGAATGGAGGCAGTATGAGGAGAGAGAAAGAGGAAAATAATATATAGCATAGGTTAGCTTTCGACCAAAATCAAAGAATAATATGAAAGAAACAACAATCACTTACCACGGGGTTGGGATAAGGAGGAGAAAGAGAGTGTTGAGAAGGAGAATGAGAATGGAGGCAGTATGAGGAGAGAGAAAGGGGAAAATAATATATGGCATAGGTTAGCTTTGGACGGCCGAGATTTGAACGTCGATTTCAGCCGTGGGATGTGTTACTGTTTCTCATGAACAGTAGCAGAAGGCTGCGTTTCAAGGTGAAAAGGGATGCGTTTTGAAGGAAATGCGTGCGTTTAATGGAGGAATGGCTGCGTTTTGGGGGGAGCACTGTAGCTACAGTAGCAAGCTAAGCCCTCTTTATAAGGTAAACAGATACCAAATTGATTTCGTTTTGGAGAAACTTCTTGCTAATTTAAACCCGCGGGTGATAGGAAATTAGTAAATACGAATAGAACAACTTGTAGTTATTGCACCCGTGGTAACTATAAGATATTCATTCCCACAACCTTAAGGGTGAAATTACTCAAAGTACATCTTTATTTGAATGTCAAATGAAACGAATTGTTAAACGCTCTTTTTGCCATTTGAGTTCTACTCCAAAGTACCAAGTGTAATCATATGGCGAAAAAAGCAATTTGGCCCTGAGACTTTTACCAATTGTCCAATTAATCAGGGTGCGGATACCCGGTTTTTTGGGTACCCGAAAAATAGGGTACCCTAATTTCGGGTACCCATACCCGGAATTTCTTAGTTAGCAACTTTAAATTGTCAACACTCAATTAAGGACGCACAAATTGAAAGTTATACACATGAAATCGAATGCTTGTCCACTTATGGGTCGGATGATGGGTTTCTACCAAATGTACGAGTATGTTGAATTTTTTATCTTCAAATATCAAGTTTAATAGGATTTTTATACTCCCTCCGTCCCCCTTTAAACACCCTATTCGTTTTTTCTCGTGCATTTAGGTGGTGTGGTTTGTTTATTATTGTTAGAGATGATGGATGATTTACTTATTATTGAATATAGTGGGTGATTTGTTTATTATTGTTGAAGATAGTGGGTGATTTGTTTATTATTTTTGAAGATAGTGGGTGATTTGTTTATTATTGTTGAAAATAATGAGTGGTTTGTTTATTATTTTTGGAGATAGTGGATGGTTGATGTGTGGTAAAAACTTACCTCATTTAGAAACTTTTGAAATAGGGTGTTTAAATAAAGACACCCCGAAAAGGAAAGTGAGGTGTTTAAAGGGGAACAGAGGGAGTACACATTATAAAGAAAAACAAATATGATTCTTTCCGATTATATTATAATTTTGAATTTGATTGAATTCTGCTATGGATAATGCTAACTTGTTACTGATTTTTAGGATTTTTTTTAATTTCGTAATTATTGTTTAATGACTTTAATCTTATGTTAATTAAATAATGGGAAATGCCACATTTCCTAGCATTTCTGTTTCGAAAACAAACTGTATCTTTTTTCTTTGATTTTTTTTTTTTGTAATATATAGTTCCTAATCTAATGATAAATTAATACTGTTGTGGAATGGAAAGATAATATTTTCTATGATTTTGTGTGGGCTAATTTTATTTCTGAAATTATTGCAAATTTAGAATATATCATGCGCATTTTAAGGGCCTATTTATTTAATTTATTTCCTAGAATAACTAAGCGTATATATATTTTTCTATTATATCGGCCGAAATTCTTTACTATTTATGAGAAATTTTTTCCAGTTCATATATTTATAATTTAATTGTTGGTAATTCCGTTTTTGTACAAATTTTCTTGACAAAAAGTATAGGATATTATAAATATGGGTATTGAATATAAGTGAAAAGATTTGTTTCCTATAAAATTGGCCACATATCACGTTATTTTTTAAAAAAAAATTTACCAAAGATTACGGTTTATTTTAGGTATTAATATTTTTGTGTGGGCTAATTTTATTCCTGAAATTATTGCAAATTTAGAATATATCATGCACATTTTAAGGAATTTTTTTTCGGAATAGGGCTCAAAAAAATAATGTTAAACAAAATGGGTTGCATTTGAACTTATTCAACCTTATGGGGTGCACGTCACCCCATTGGACAAAACCGCCAGTGCCAATGGCGCTTTTAAGTGTGTCAAACAGTACCAATATGGCTCGAGGGAGAAGTCATTGACAACCTAAAACCGAGTAAAACCGCCAGTCCCACTGGCGGTTTTAGTGTGAAAAAAAAAAAACTTAAAACCGCCATTGGGACTGGCGGTTTACTTCATGTGAAACCGCCAGTCCCAATGGCGGTTTTAGGTGGTCAATGATTTCTCTCCCAAGCTTGATTGGTACTATTTGACACACTTAAAACTGCCATTACCACTGGCGGTTTTGTCGACGTGCACTCCATAAGGTTGAATAAGTTCAAAATCAACCCATTTTGTTTAACATTTATTTTTTGAACCCTATTTCGAAACAAAATTCCATTTTAGGGGCCTAAAATCATTTTTATTTAATTTATTTCCTAGAATAACTAAGCGTAAATATTTTTTTTCCAGCAGGTCTTCTGTGAGACTGTCTCACAAGTGAGACGGGCCCAATATGACCAGGCCCACTTCTAATTTATTAAAAATAAAAATGAAAAATGCTTATAATAACTACTTAAAAAAAAAAATCAAAGTGCAGCCACTACCTCACGAAAAACATGGGAGAAAATTCTTCAACAACCCATAATTATTACTAATTCTATAATGGCTACCAAGACTTGGTAGCCATGGTAAAAAAAGACAAATCTGACCATTCATTTTTATAGTGCAATCTCAGCCCTCTAAATGTTGACTATAATAAAATTAAAACAAATAAATAAAAAAATAAACCCACCCCCAAGTGCACAACAGTCCAACCCATTGTTTTCTCTTTCATTACTCATGTCCCTTTCTCTCTCCCGCACCCTTCAACCGCCACATCACAACCACCATTGGCACCGTTCCACACTGAATCCCAACGGTCCACCGATGAGATCCACGCTCCGGCCGGCGAACCACTAATTCCGGCTTCCCCACCCCACGAAAACCACTTGTCGCCCCATCCCCGAACACCTAGTAGCCTCCAAGTGCGCCTGGCCGGTGATTTGTGGAGAAAACAAGGGGAAAATGGAGATGTAGATTGGTGTCGTGGGGGATAAGAGGCATGGTGGCCGCCTGGCCGGTGATTTGTGGTTCCAGGGGCGGTGTTGGGTGACGGTTTTGTGCTGGCTGGGTCGGGGCGCGGTGGTTGTGGGGTGGTTGGGGAGGGGAGAAGGGAGTTGTGATTTACTTTAATTAGTTTTTTTTATATTAAAAAATTTAATTTAATAAATTAAAAATTAATTATTGGTCAAACTATTACAATGGCTACCATAGCTTGGTAGCCATTGTAGAATCACTCCATAATTATAGGACATTAGATAATAAATAATTTAGAATTTTTACAAATGCATCAGTTACATAAATTAGTCAATATAATGTTGTAAAATTTAACGTATGATTGTTTATTAATCCTTAGACTACCAAACTCAGGGTTTTAAGCTGAAAACTCATGCTATTCAAACGATAACTCGAAGGCTTAAGTTAAAAACTCAAACTTATAAAGTGAATGTGAAATTCTTTGTTAAGTTTGTTCATATGTCTGTTTGAATTGAGCTTGCATTTTGAACCTAATTACGGAGGATGTTTCGTTGAAAACTTTGAGTTTTCTATTTGTCTGCTTAAAAGCATCGGCTATAAATTTACACTTGCTCTGCTACTCTTACCTCAAGGGGATAAGCATCTTACGATTGTTACATAGTTTTAGCAAAACATTAGAATCTAGTATAGAACCATAAGTTTTCAAACAAAGACTCATGTTTTTCAAATAAAGAGTGTGACGATATAGTTATAGTCTAATATAATCGTGTATATTTTATAGCCAATGTGGGATTTGAACCCACACCCTATGCATAGCATATGCTCTTCCATTTGAGCTAATCGGCTTCCAAAAGTGTAAGACAACTAATCTAAAACATGTAGTTTTCAACTTAAAAGCTCCCGCTTCAACTAAACAAGATATCAAAGAAGATATGGAAGAAAAGACATTATTATAAGAATATACTAGTACTCCCTCCATTTTTTTTTTGTTCTTTACTTTTGGTTTGAATTCCTCTCACAGATTCAAACCAAACGTAATGAAGCAAAAAATATGGAGGGAGTATAGTTTGAAACCGTAAGTTTTCAACTTAAAATCTGGAGTCGTGAACTTAGAAACTAAGTTCAATTCAAAAGCACATTCGAACCGCAATGATAAACAAATTACCTATCAAAAAGTTTTAGTATTCGACTAAAAGAGCAAAAGCAGCCCCAAGCAATCTCTTTAAAAAACAATGCTTACAATCTTTGTACTGTAAAAAATCAACATAGCCCCGAGCAAAAAAACTTATCCTTATCAAGTTAGAACCACAAGTTTCCATGTTCAAATCAAGAGTTATCAAGTCAAAAGCCACGTTATGTGCTGCAATGCGAAGATGAGATATAGAGTGTACAAGAATCCTGATACCAGTGCCTTAACAAGTGAAGGGTCTTTTACTCTTTTGCATGAAACCATCTTTTGGATTGGAACTGTAGTCGACGAGAGAATAAATAAGTACGAGGCCAGAGTTGAATAATCTCAGTTAAACCCACATATTTTCATTAGCATTACCGTCATGTCAGACATCATTCGATTACAGATATTAATTCAAGAGATTAAACCCAGTTTTAATACAGAAGAGAAAATACCTCGGATTGTGGGACTAGATCTCTGTTTTTCAGTTGGAGTCCGGATTTCTTCATGAATTGAACATTTTGAGTAGATAAATTCTAGAAACCTAGATTTGATAAAGTGGAAAAGACTTTGAAAGATAATGAGAATTAGAAAAGAGAGCAGAATTGGGGAGATACGGTTATTTGATTTTGGAACTGCTTAAGAATAGGGAATATATTTATTTTTTTCTTTTCGGTTGAACATTTTTTTAATTCTTTTTTAAGAATATTAAGTAATTAATTTATATTAGTATTGGGCTAGTGTATTGTTGGGCCCGTCTCATCCTGTGAGACCGTCTTATACAAAATTCTTTGCTATTTGTGAGAAAAAATTTCCAGTTGATATATTTATTATTTAATTGTGGGTAATTCCATTTTATTCATATTTTCTTGCCAAAAAGTATAGGATATTATAAATGTGGTTATTAAATATAATTGAAAATATTTGTTTCCTATAAAATTTATTTTTTACCAAAGATTACCATTTATTTTACGTATTAATATTTTTGGGTACATTTAGCTAAATTGAGATATTATAATTTCGGGTATAAATATAATTTAAAATATTTGATTGATTCCTTTTTAGTTTTATAAACGAAATATGCAAATATATTGTTACTGATTACCGTGTGTATTGTTAGCGTGTGTTTTGCTTAAGTGCGCGTGTGTTTAGCATAAGCTTACTAGAGCTACTTCAAGTAACTTTTATTTGACATCAGAGCTTGCGTGGAAGGTCTAATAGAGCTTTAAAAGCACAGCTATTAATATAATACTAGTTTGCGTGCCCGTGCCGCGCGCGGGCTCCCTATTTGTATCAATCATACTTGTTTCACAAAAAAAAAAATGTTATTAGATAATCACATTGTACACATAAATGTCACATTTGAACATTATTTAACGTTATGAAAAAAATATAGTTTAGCTTTATCAGTTAAAAGTATTGAATATCACTTATAAAAATGTTGATTACTACCACCTAATGAGGGTTTTACTTACAAATATAAGAAGAAATATTCATAAAAATAAATAATGAAATGCTCATTGTGGGATTCGTATCGAAAAGTACTTTCACATATAATAAATTACTAAAAGTACAATTTCATGCAAACCTGGCCTGACATGACATGAATTCAATATAATCCAACATGCTCTGACCATACGTGAAATTGATCTGACCCTACTAATTTTCAACTCTATTTACATTATTCATTTATTGTTACAAAGAAATCTATAATTCTACACATACGTAATCATCTTACCAAGAGAAACATATTCCTCTTAGTAATTTACATTATCTTTATATAATTTATTGATCGTCTATAAATAAAAATTAATAAAGTCATTGACTATATACATATATATATATATATATATATATATATATATATAATCAATTTTAAAAATAATAACTAACTTAAAGAATTAAACTCCTAATTTTGATGATGATGTTGCATTGTAAATGTCACGTTTTTTAGTAACCAGACCCAATGAGGATCTAAAAAAAATTAATATGACCCCTGACCATACCTATAAAATTAAGGGAAAAACTACAATCATATAAGAAAACGAAACATTGGTAAAATTAGAAACAATAGTAGTCAAGATTCAAGAGAATCCGAAAAAATGAAAATTCTGGTTAACTTTTATATCATATTCATTTGTTAATTAGTTTTATTTACAAAATTATTACTCTTTGTATATACATACTTTCTTCACTATACTCTTAACATTGAAGAAAAAATTATACTGCTTGAATTTCATACATTTCTATATAATGTGTTTGATGATTTTCTACATATAAGCATAGTTTAATGTAGTTAAACCTTATAAATCTTTCAACTCAAAATTACCATACGGAAGAGTCGAATGGTAAATTATAATAACATATAAGTTGTTAACGGATAACTTTATGTAGTCACATTTTATAATAATAAGTCACATTTGGTTGCATCAAAGGTGCCACAACCCTAAAAATCCAATAACTTGACGTGGTAGAGTCTGACTCAACAAAAAACCCTATCCATGAACTATTGCTACATATCACAATATAGTCCAACCCAAAATTGATAATGATAATAATATGAAACAATGGTACTCAATAAGCCAAAAAAAAAAAAAAAAAAAAACAAATTGCTTAGACAAATTCATGAACCAATGCTACTTAACAAAGTGCATCATGTCCAACCTTGTTCATGAACCAATTATTTACTCTTTATATGGACATTTTTCCTTCAATACTACTGAGTCGTATATTCTAAACACATTGCTTAATCTTAGCTTGTTGAATATTTTTGATATAAAACTCTTTCGACACTTGTACGGAATAGTCAAAGGGTGCTTGTGTCTCTAATGATTGGGCTTCAAAGCTGGTTGTTCCCATATCAAACCAGGAGATCAAAGATGCTATCAAGAGTATTCATCCAAACAAAAGTCCTAGGCATGATGGGTTTTCAGCTGGTTTTTTTCATCAATCTTGGGAGCTGATAAATGGAGATATTATAAAGGTTGTACATCATTTCTTCAACACAGGGAAGATGGAAAAGCAGACAAATACCACTGTTATTGCACTTATCGCAAAGAAGTTAAATGCAAACACAGTTATGGATTTTAGACCCATAGCTTGTTGTACAACCATCTATAAGCTGATCAGTAAAATTCTAGCTAGAAGAATTCAAGGGGTCCTTCTGGATTTGATTGGAGATGAACAAACTGCTTTTGTTAAAAGCAAATGCTTTTTTGATAGCATCTTGGTGTCCCAAGCTCTCATAAAAGGTTACAGCAGAAAGAATATATCCCCTAGATGTTTGATGAAGGTGGATATAAAAAAGGCATTTGACTCAGTCAGTTGGAGCTTTGTTGAGGAGATGGTGAAGGCTCTGAATTTTCCTCCGCTGTTCATAAAATGGATTTTGGGCTACATAACCGCTACATGGTTTACATTGAAGATTAATGGCTCAACTCAGGGCTTCTTCAAAGGTGAGTGTGGAATTAGACAAGGAGATCCCTTATCTCCATACTTATTTGTGCTGAGCATGGAGGTTTTCTCAAGATATATGAGGGAAATACACAAAGAAAAGTATGTTTTCCTATCACCCTAAATGCTCCATGATAAAGTTAACCCACATGATTTTTGCTGATGATTTGATGCTATTCACAAGGGGAGATGCGCCCTCAGTTGCTGCTGCTACAGATTGTTTGGAAACTTTTGCTAAAATCTCTGGGCTTGTGGCAAATCCAGCCAAGACAGAAATTTATTTTGGGGGTGTGAAAAATGCAGTGAAGGAGCAGATTCTAATTAACACTGGCTTTGCTGAAGGGAATTTCCCCTTTAGATACCTAGGGGTTCCTCTGAATTCAGGTAGACTCATCTCTGATATGTATGGGAGTCTGATGAGTAAAATCAAGAATGGGATCCAGCATTGGTCAGCATAACTTCTTTCTTATGCAGGCAAGGCTGAACTCATAAATTCCATTATCTTTGGAATAGAGAATTTCTGGGGAGCTAGCTTTCTTCTTCCAAAACACATAGTTATGCAGATTAATCGGAGTTGCAAAGATTACTTCTGAAGTGTGTGTGAAGGAAAAAGAAAGCTCATATTTAAAAGCTGGGCAAGCTCATGCTCACCAAAGGAAGAAGGTGGGTTTGGGATTAAGGAGCTGTTAGCCTGGAACAAAGCTCTCATGGCTAGATGGTTATGGAAAATTCTGTTAAATCAGAATGGCCTTTGGCTAAGATGGGTGCAGACTTACAAAATAAAAAAAGGAAAGCATTTGGCAGATTTACAGGAATGTTAATGATCCTGAAAGTTGGAAGGGAGTTCTGATTGTCAAGGAGGAAATCTTGCATAAAATGGGAGATTCTGCCAATGCTAATCAACTAGTTCTATCCTGGAGCAAGGGAGATAAATTCTGTATTAAAGCTGCATACAACTTCTTCAGAACTCCTCAAAGAAAGATTAAGGGCCACAAGGTAATCTGGAATGCAGATAGTTTCCCCAGGCATAGTTTTATCTGTAACCTGGCAACTCAACAATGTCTTTCCACTGTGGATAATTTGGCAAGAAGAGGATTATTGATTGTGAATAGATGCATACTCTGTAAAGAGGATGCATAATCACACCATCACCTCTTTTTTAGCTGCAAATTCACAAAGGAAATGTGGCATCACATCTTGAGTTGGATTGGTATTCGAAGAACTGGGTGGAGTCTGAAGCGTGAATTACAGTGGGGAGCGCAACAAAAGCATACAAGGAGCTGGAAATATAAATGGTTTTGTGTGAGCCTTGCAGCTATGGTTTATATGATCTGGTATGAGCGCAATTCTCGGACTTTTGGAGACATTGAGCATAATTCAAAATGGATTTTAGACAAGGTTAAATTCATAGTTAGTGTTAGATTATTGGTGGCATCTAGAGATCATCTTCATGAGGAAATTGTCGAGCATTTAAATGCTAGCTAGTTGGTTCTTCCTTTCTTAGTGGCTATCATTTTTGTAAAAAACCGTCTTTTGTTTCCCCGGTGTGGATGAATAAAAGACTAACCTTTTACAACAAAAAAAAATGGTAAACCGAAAATCTTTATAATAATTTTCTAAACTAATAATTCACCTCAAGACTTGTACTTTTCTCCAATTCTCTATGGTTTGCATTTTCTTTTTGGACCTCTTTTTTTTTTTTGGTAAGATAGAGATGTGTTGCAAAATGAAAATGTGTCACAAATATTATGATCATGATTAACAATTTGGAAGAGATTCATATACTTTGTATAGATTGAAAATCATTCTTATTAAACTTTTCCAACCATTTAATATTACTACACTTAAAGATTTGAATATTCAACTAATCATAATCTTAATTGTTTATTAATTATCATTATTACTATTTTAATATTTTTACATGTATCTCCATATCTTTATAACAATAATATTATTCCTATTTTAATATTTTTACATGTATTTCCATATCTTTATAATCAATAATATTTTTTATTCCATCCAATAGGGTTGTGCCAAGTGTCCATCAATGAAGGGTTGTACTCGGCTTTTATAATACTATATTGCGTGCCCGACCCGTGCCCGGGCTACCTACTTATATTGTTTATATACGTTTCATAAAAATGTAGGTTTATTTTTATTATAATATCATTTGAAACGATGTTTTACATGATTTTTTTTTCCTTTCAACTTTGGTCACCCGTCATATTATATTATTATTTATGTCTACTAATTCATCATAATTTTATTTCCATTCTACTTGTACGTCACCCGTTATAAGTTCCATTCATTCCATATCCCGTAACCCTTTTTTTTTTCATTCTCATTCCACTATCACGTCACTCGTTATGCTATTTCATTTTTTTTTCAGTATCATATCACCGTTTATATCACATCATTACCATATCATGTTTTCCATATATTAGTTGAGAACTACCATATTATTTAATAAGTCACATTGAAATTCCCACATCCTAATATTTTAATAATATTTATTTGTTCTCATCCAATAGATTTGTGCCAAGTGTTCATCAATGAAGAGTTGTACTCGGCTTTTATAATATATAATATATATATATATATTATATTAGATATTAGATGGCCTTGAGATTTCACGTTATAGCCTTTAACTAAAGGCTCTGGAGAATGGTTGATCCCCAGTTCGGCAGTTCCCCACATTATATTATTATACATGATTGTATATTAGAATGGTTTTATAATGTACATGATTTTTTTTCCGTTCAATTTTGGTCACCCATCATATTATATTATTATTTATTTCTACTAATTCATCGTAAATTTATTTCCTTTCTACTTGTACGTCACCTGTTATATTATTCCATTCATTCCATATCCCGTATCCCGTTATACTATTTCATTCCCATTGCATTATCACGTCACCTGTTATGCTATTTCTTTCTCTGTTTTTTCAATATCTCATCACCCTTTATATCACATCATTACCATATCATGTTTTCCATATATTAGTTGGTAACTACCATATTATTTAATATTTTACAAACAATTTCCATATCCTGATATATATTTTAATAATATTTATTTTTTCTCATCCAATAAAATTGTGCCAAGTGTCCATCAACGAAGGGATGTACTCAGCTTTTATAATATATATATATATATATATATATATATATATATATATTAGATTAGATAGATATTAGATATGATATGATATGATATGGTATGCAAGTATGCAACTACTGAAGAAAATCAATGCGTAACATTATCAAAACGTAGCAATTAGCTACTTATTATAAAAAAAAAAACCTGAGCAAACCGAAAATGACCTAAAAGCTCGCTTTGCACTGCATGGGCCGGTCAATTAGGCCCGAAAGATAAGCCCAGCTCCGCCACACGCCTGCTTTCCAACCTCAATCCCGGACCAAGTTCACCTGAGGGTATAATCGGAAAGGAACTGATACTAACCTGCGACTCTAGTAAAAAATAAATCAAAAACAAAAATCTCTGTAAAACGATTCTTGTTCGGCCAAGAGTCCTCGCCTGAGAGAATATGGAGATGGATAAGAGAGGCGAGAAGCTGACCAAGGAGAGCGTTAGGAAACTTGAACAAGGCATAAACACCTTTTTTTGAAGGAAAAGGCATAAACACCTTGGTGTTGAGTAATTGGTCGACCATAAAAGGCGCGGTGAATCTGGAATTAGGAGGAGAACACTCGGAAACCATATCCCGCAACTTGGCTTCTAGAGTTTTTAATTTCTTCATCACCGGATTCCGACTTGCCAAAGATCCGTTAATTGTTTTAGAAGATTTGCTTTTCGATGGCGTGGAAGAATTTCAATTGTTATGTGATGATGATTTTGAAAAGGAGATCGGAAAGGTGATGGTATTTTTAGTAATTATTGTTTTACTTAGCACCCGCCTATTACATAACTTTATTATTCAAACAAAATCATCGATTTAATTTTTTAATGTAGGTTGCCGAAAAATTGATGAATATGTACCAAGGGTGTTTACAAGGTAACTATGATGCAGTTGAAGTGGAAATGAAACTTGTTGCTCCTATTTTCTACGTAACAAAACAGGTATGTACCTTTATTTGCTTCATTACGGTTCGTCTTATAAGAATCGATGCTTATTAAAGGTTGACAATCAAGTTCCTAAGCCGAGTTGAACTTTGTTAATTTGTGGAATGGAATTGAGTTTAATTTCCTATGGGAATAATGAATATGCTTATTAAAGCTTGACGATCAAGTTCCTACTTTGAATTAATATCAGCTGTTGTCAATTTGCTGGAGCTTTTGAGAGGTCTATTGGAAATTAAAGGCTTATAGGCTCATAGCAGATTGTAGCCAAGCAAGTAGTGAGGGGGACCCCTAAACAAGTATTTGATACCGTATATCAAATTTACGCAAAAGCAACATCATCCCACGCAAAGATGAGCAAATCATCAGCAAAAAAAGTTCATTGTTTGAGATTGAGCTTTGAACACTTGGGATGATACTTGTATCCTGTTTGACCCTGGCGTGTTTCAGCTTGGAGGAGTTAGAGATACTAATGAGTATCAAGTTTCTCTTGATACATTGTCTGATCAGTAACTAAAATTGAACTTAGCTGCTGATTCTTTTACACGAGGCTTACTGAAGAGCAATAAATTTTGTGTGATGAGAAATGCAATGCTTTGTCTAACCCACAACGAGGAACCTGAACTCTTATCAAGTTTACACCATATCCTATCAAAACCAGCTTCTAGTAGAGGGAAGGTTGGCAATATGGAAGCACGGCTTACAGGTTCAACCACCTCTGTGGGCTAAAAGCGAGGATCTCAAGATGTGATTGGAGTATTGAACTATAAGGAATAAGTTGTTGAAGGATTGGAATACGAAACTATAAGGACTTTGAATTTAAGTGTGAAATCCTAGAACTTATACTTATTAAGTGGTAAGTAATACAATGTTCACTTAAATAGAAGTAAAACTTCTCCTCTCATCCTGTACTTTGATATTGTGGATTTTTTAGTCCTTCTGAAACCTTTTGTTATGATTTTACTTGATATTTGTTGGCATTGGAAATGGTTTCTATTTGGTTAGATATTATTACACTTGCAATACTATCCACATTTTATTTGCTGGAGTTATGGTCAGAGTTGAGGTGAAGAAGAGTGAGATGTAGGGGATTATATATAATTGAATTCATCTCTTCATGCATCTTTACATGGCAGTGCCTTGAAATCTGTAATTGACAATAGTATGTTCTAAGAAAACTTGGGAATGCGTACAGTTGCATGTATGTAATTCTCAATTGAAACAACCACACACACACTCTCTTAGAGTTGTGTGTTCGTAAAATTAATTATCATTAACGATGGCTCTTTTTTTTTGTTCACTCTTCTTTCTTGCAGTCTGCTACTAATGGCATCGATGAGGATGAGGACAAGGATGATGTTGTTGAGAACCGAGGAAAAGATTCATTATCAAGATCTTTGCCAAATAACAGAGTTGACGATGATGGATGGACGACAATTTCCTCAAAGAAAAGAAACTGCAAGAGAGAGGCGTAAAATGTCGGATGGAGCCTCTCTAATGCTCAACACAATTTGTACAATATTTTGCAATATTTTAGCTTATAACTAATGTATGCCTAGATTCCCCTTGTTTTGGGTTTCATTACCAACTTTAAGAGCCAATAGATTGTTATGGAAAAAACATCTCTCTCGGTGCGCGGATTTGTTATATAACACATTTTTTGGACACTGAGAGTTTTTCAAATAAAACATGTCTGGCCATTAGATAGAGCATCAATGTTTTTTCAAAATCTGCTTGAAAGAAACCTTTTTGTGTTTCTTCTTGATGTGTTAGTTTAACTATAAGACATCTCAGATATCATATAGATACCGAATTAATAAACTTTTTGAATTGCCCACCAAAACCGAAAACCTTGCATAAAACTAATATTATTCAATTTCTCTAAAATGAATAAATAACATAACATTATACCCAACCAATCTACTTTAATAAATTACCCTCAATTTTTTTTACTTTAATAAATATCCAAAAATAATACTAAAATGAGGACTTCTACAATGGCTACCAAACTATGGTAGCCATTGTAATAGATTTTAATCTAACCGTTCATTTGTATTAAATCAATCTCAACCATCCTTTGATTTGACTAGTAAAAAACTAGATATGCCAAAAAACATACAAGCACAGCCCCTACCCTCTTCATTTTCTCTCTCCTCTCCTTTCCACCACCACGCACGAAGCCCCTCCACCACCGCCTCCCATTTTACCAGCCACCTTAGTCACCACTGTACTCGGCCGTTGACAGGCTAAAGTCGTATGCCTACAAATATAAAATATCAATGCTAACCTAAAACGTAGTAAAAGGGAAGCAAGGTTCGTATCCACAGAGAACGGTAATTATCAATGTATGTCAAGTAACAAATGGGGGGTTAATGAGTATAAGTGATCAAGTAATCAAAACACAAAAGAGTAATTTGTAGACAAATGGAGGAAAAGAATCTCGGTCAATTAATGTCCACTATCATTCACCTAATTGGTCCTAATTATCAACTAATCCTAATTCGTTGAGTACTTAATTGTAGAAATATAATTTCCTATCGTTTCTTAATTGTAGCTAAGAGGAGAGATCAGCCCTACCTAATAGCCCTAATCGGTGGATAACAAAGACGCGCGCCTAAATTCAATCCAGCGAAAGCATAAAGCAATTAAACGATATCAACTAAGATTAACAAGATCTAGACACACGCGGTTTCGACCTTCAATTAATATGTTTATTCTCTCTAACCTAATACCGATGTTCAGCATAGAAATACTAAGCTAGTTGCTACTTGTGAATCAACAATCTAGTCCTTAAATTGTGAATCTAGCAATATGATAGATCTAGGCTAATTAGTTTGCAACCTAATTAAGTAATAAATCAATCAATAACAACAATGATTGCAAGAGAATAAACAATACTCAAACGAATAAAGGAATTAGAATCAAACTCACAATTGTCGGTGAATAATAGCTTCGATTAATCGATCCGAGAATAAAGGTCTTTAGCCTTGCATAGTCCTGAAAATAAACTCTAAAGTTCTGAATACTGAATGATTAAAACTACCGAAAGTTTAAAGTATAAATACTAAAAAATTACAAAACGGGATTAGGAAACCCGTCAATACGCCAACACAGCAGCGGACGAGTCGTCCGGATCGGGACGACTCGTCTGGACGACTCATCTTCCTATAGACGAGTCGTCTGGCACCTTATGTGGATTTTGCTGAAGTCTCTGCATGAGTCGTCTGTACCGGACGACTCGTCTGATTTTGGACGAGTCGTTTGCCACGGACTGGCTCTGGCGATGTTTTTCAAACGGTTATAACTTCTTCGTTACTTGGCCTATGAGAACGTGTGACCACTTCCTGGAAAGCTAAGATCATAAACTTTAATATGCCGTTGGTTTCACTGCAAAATTCAAAGCCATTTAAAAGTTATGAAGCTTCAAAGTTGACCTTCCGTAATTGGACTGAAATTCCTCCAAAACTTGGCATCTCGCTGCTTGGATCCTCTTTTATCGCCTCATTGTCTTTCCACACACTTGCACGTCAATCTTGAGGCCATAAATACATTCAAAAACCACTAATTCTTAGATTAAAGCACAAATAATCAAATAATCGAATTAGCCAAACCGATCCAAAAGCTATCATTTTCTAGCATTAAAACCCAAAATTACCCACAACTAAGTGGGTCGTATCAAATTCCCCCATGCTTAGACCTTTACTCGTCCTCGAGTATACCAACATCTCCAAGTTTTCCCCAAGGTCTTTTAACAAGCAACACGGGCGGAAAATGACATCTATCTATCTCCTCTACTTCGTCAATGGTCTTCATCTTCCTAGTTAGGAGCCGTCACGGATGTAATCTCAACGCAACGGTCCCCAACCATCTTATGCATCATAAAACACAACCACTAACAATAACCAATTGGCAAAGGGACCTAGAATGCCCTAAATGTCCCTAAGCCGCTCACACACAACACCCTCGTGAGCCTAGGTCCGGAATAACACCGTCGGATCAAAGACTACCTCGATATAGCCACCAATCGCCCCAAACAACCAAGGGAATCGAGGATTTTCTATTCTATCACCGATACTATACAACCCAACCGAACCTCCTTATATCAGCCAAGAGAGACTTACCCAGACCCGACCTTCAACACACCCTTCTTATTGCCCCACCGGTACAGTAGCACGCTCCACTCATTTTGCCTAGGCGCCCTTTCGGGTTTTCACTTACCATCTCGTTAAATTTTTCATGCTCACGGGCTCACTTTCTTCTCTCGTGTCTTTTCCTGACTTTCTTTTCCGCTCCTCTCTCTTTTCTGACTATCTTCTCTCTTCTTTTTTCCTCTTTTTTCATTTTTTATTTATTTATTTATTTTTTGTGCGAAAAAGCAAAACAATATACATGATGATATACAATCCTCCCACATGCTTAAACCAAACAACGTCCGCGTTGTGCATAAGTCTAAAGAAAAAATAAGCATAGGAAATGGAGAAATGCTCGGGTTGCCTCCCGAGAAGCGCACTTGTTTAACGTCGTTGGCTCGACGCAAGAGGTCACATCGCAATCAACCAATACCAAACACACAATCATGGTAACCAAGCGGAGACTTCGGCTTCCTAATCCTCCAATATAACTTCTTACCACCTCTATCCTTTAGAAAATTGGAAAACTTCACCTTAGACATGGAGAACACCTTTCTAATGGGGGTGGATGACTGAACCGGAGTCGAACCCACTACTCGTGTTCGGTCATGCAAAGCAAAACCTGGATCAAGATCATGATCACTTCCAACGGTTCCTATACCGTCCTTCTTTTGCTTTGTGAGAAGTTTATTATTGTTAGAGGACTCCTCTGGACATTGATGATTATCGAAACGCACCACCTTACCCTCAAACTCCATAGTCAAAGAGCCTATCTTCACATCAATTTTGGTATTAACAGTCTTCAAAAATGGTCTCCCTAACAAAATAGGAGGTGCATACCTATCATCCCCCATATCTAGCACATAAAAGTCTGCCGGAAATATCAGATCCCCTACCCTCACATGCACATCTCGGACCACTCCCCTAGGTTTCACAATTGACCGATCAGCAAGTTGGATCATCACATGTGTCTTTTGCAATGTACCAAGATTCAAATTCTCCAACAAAGAACGGGGAATCACATTAATTGAGGCACCCAAATCGATCAAAGCTTGGGGAAAACTAGTCCCAACAATAGTGCACGGAACAGAAAACATACCTGGATCTGTACATTTCTTGGGCAACTTATTCTGAAATATAGCTGATACATGCTCACGTGCTATCACCTTTTTCATCTTCTTCTTTTCCTCTCTTCTAGAAGAGTACAAACCTCTAAAGAACTGAGCAATACTAGAATTACCTTTCTCGAGAGTTTTGAATTGTTCATCATCTTCCCAACCACGAAATGTCTCATACATCTCTCTTTATAGTTGGTGTAAGGACGAGTGTCAGTCAATGCGTCCGGAAAAGATGGCACGGGTTTATATGGAATGAATGGTGGAGGAACATACGCCTTTTCTTCATCCACTTCCTCCACGATGTTGCTTCCAAGTGGCTCCTCACTCTTAACCATGATGGCACTTACATTAGCATAGGAAACTTCCGTCTGAGATAAGAGCTTCTTAGAATCTCGCATCTCTAATCGTGCAACTGTAGTTGATAATTGCCCAACTTGATTCTTCAAGTTTTGGATACTTGACTGGGTTTGGTGTTGAAACTGTTGCATACCACTTTGCAACTGCTGCATACTACCTTACATAGTGATCATATTGGCGGCGAAAGAACGGATCATATCCTCCGTAGACATAGGCTTGTTGGATTGATCTTGCATGGGTCCTTGTGACCTAGATTGGGAGAATCGACCAACTTGAAACCCCACAACATTCACCTCTTCTACACCCCTATCCTCTTGAATGGAGGGGCAAGCATCAGTTGGGTGTCCCTCGGCATAGCATAGTCCGCAAGTCTTCACTGTAGGTGGGTGGCCTCCTCTCATGAATGTTTCAACCATAAATGCCTACTTATCTACCTTCTTTTCCAATAAAGTTTCGGTACCAATGGCATTCACCTTCCTTGTAGAGCATCGATCACTAGCATGAGATTGATCTTGATCCGACAACTCATTTAGCAATACCAATGCCTCACCTGGAGTCAATTTATCAATACCACCTTGACTTGCAGCTACCACATAGCGTTGATCATCATGATTGAGACCATTGTAGAAGTAGAGTATAAGATCTTGATTAGTGAATCCATGATATGGGCAACTAGAGCATAACTGTTTGAATCGCTCCCAATACGTGGAAAATCGCTCATCATCTTCTTGCATAACATTACTAATACTCTTCTTCAAAGATGAGGATTTAGTGGCTGTGAAGTACTTATGAATGAAAGCTTTCTTCATATCATCCCAAGAAGTGACATTGTTCTCAGGAAGAGTGTAGAGCCAATCTCTCGCATTCTCCTTTAGTGTAAAAGGAAATGCTTTCAATAAGTAGTCTTCAATCTTGACCGCAGCTGGCTTCATGCCGTTACAATAAAAGAACACATTCAAAACATGCCGCTTCGGATCCTCAAATTGACCCCCAAGAAAGTGTGGGAGTTGGTGTAATAGCGCCCCCTTAATCTCTACCGCTTTACCCACTTCTTCCTCTGGGTATTTGATGCACGATGGTTGCTTCGAGAGATTCGGGGCTGTGAGTGACCTGATACTCATATCTGCAACTTTGCTATCTCAACGGTAACTAGAAATTTATTAGTAGCACGGGTGTGGACCTTAAAGGATCCACCACAAACACACAAACACAAATCAAAACCGTTCCCCGGCAACGGCGCCAAAATTTGGCAGGCTAAAGTCGTATGCCTACAAATATAAAATATCAATGCTAACCTAAAACGTAGTAAAAGGGAAGAAAGGTTCGTATCCACAGAGAACGATAATTATCAATGTATGTCAAGTAACAAATGGGGGGTTAATGAGTATAAATGATCAAGTAATCAAAACACAAAAGAGTAATTTGTAGACAAATGGAGGAAAAGAATCTCGGTCAATTAATGTCCACTACCATTCACCTAATTGGTCCTAATTATCAACTAATCCTAATTCTTTGAGTACTTAATTGTAGAAATATAATTTCCTATCGTTTCTTAATTGTAGCTAAGAGGAGCGATCAGCCCTACCTAATAGCCCTAATCGGTGGATAACAAAGACGCGCGCCTAAATTCAATCCAGCGAAAGCATAAAGCAATTAAACGATATCAACTAAGATTAACAAGATCTAGACACACGCGGTTTCGATCTTCAATTAATATGTTTATTCTCTCTAACCTAATACCGATATCCAACATAGAAATACTAGGCTAGTTGCTACTAGTGGATCAACAATCTAACAATTAGTCCTTAAATTATTAATCTAGCAATATGATAGATTTAGGTCTAATTAGTTTGCAACCTAATTAAGTAATAAATCAATCAATAACAACAATGATTGCAAGAGAATAAACAATACTCAAACGAATAAAGGTATTAGAATCAAACTCACAATTGTCGGTGCATAATAGCTTCGATTAATCGATCCGAGAATAAAGGTCTTTAGCCTTGCATAGTCTTGAAAATAAACTCTAATGTTCTGAATACTGAATGATTAAAACTATCGAAAGTTTAAAGTATAAATACTAAAAAATTACAAACCGGGATTAGGAAACCCGTCAATACGCCGACACAGCAGCGGACGAGTCGTCCGGATCGGGACGACTCGTCTTCCTATAGACGAGTCGTCTGGCACCTTATGTGGATTTTGCTGAAGTCTCTGCATGAGTCGTCTGGAAGTCGTCTGGGCGACTCGTCTGATTCTGGACGAGTCGTCTGCTATGGACTGGCTCTGGCGATATTTTTCAAACGGTTATAACGTTCGTTACTTGGTCTATGAGAACGTGTGACCACTTCCTGGAAAGCTAAGATCATGAACTTTAATATGCCGTTGGTTTCACTGCAAAATTCAAAGCCATTTGAAAGTTATGAAGCTTCAAAGTTGACCTTCTGTAATTGGACTGAAATTCCTTCAAAACTTGTCCAAAACTTGGCATCTCGCTGCTTAGATCCTCTTTTATCGCCTCATTGTCTTTTCACACACTTGCACGTCAATCTTGAGGCCATAAATACATTCAAAAACCACTAATTCTTAGATTAAAGCACAAATAATCAAATAATTGAATTAGCCAATAAACCGATCCAAAAGCTATCATTTTCTAGAATTAAAACCCATCATTACCCACAACTAAGTGGGTCGTATCAGCCGTCGTCAGATGAACCGCGACCGTCATCATCTTCCCATGTCCCCACATTCTAAAGGCCCCACAAACCATACTTTCCCTTCTTCCATCCTCATTTTCCTCTCGTTTGCGGCCAACAGAAGCTCCGCCTCGACCCCCTCCCGTGCTTGCCACCGCGCGCACCGCCTATATTCCACCACCCCTCAATATGCATCCTACGAAAGTGAGGGGAGAGAAACATGGGAGAAAGAAAAATGAGGGATGAGGAGATAAAGGCAAGATTGCGGCGGTGAGGTGTAAGGCTGTCGGCATCTGGCGGCCAGGATGGCAAGAGAGGCCACGGTGGTGGTGTAAGTTGAAGCTGGACAGTGGTGGGGGCAAGGATGGGTCGGGTCACTCGGGTTTGGAAGAAGGGGGAAGGGAGGAGAGAGAGAAAAAAAGGGTGGTGATGTGGTGGAGATTTTTTTTTTAATTTTTTTTAAATAATTAGTTTATGGTCAAACTTACAATGGCTACCATGGGTTGGTAGCTATTGTAGAATTAGTATACTAAAATATCATGTAAATTTTCGGAGTTATGGGGCCAATTATTTAATTATATCCACCGTAATTATACAATTGGCACCTACTAATCAAAAGACAAAAAATCAAATCTTTTTGGATGATGTACGTACAGTAAAATACGCAAAGTAAAGATAAAGTCTTACATCTGTTCTCCCTCTTCCCCTACTACCATCAGAAACCTCTTCCTCTTCCCCTACCCTCCCTCTCCTTGTTGGCTATGCAGACTTAGCATGATATACATTGTGTTCACCATTGTTAGAAACTTCAATGTTCTCGGTGCTACCTGGTTTTCGTGGTCTCCCTCTCTCTAGACCTTTTTGGTGCTGGTTAAGGTACTTTGTTCTTATCTGGACACTTTTACTTTGTATTTTTGTTTGATTTACAAACACTACAATAATGCATCTCTTGACCATGTCTCGTCAACTTACCAAGCCTTTTAGGATCTTCAAAAGGGTCTTTTCTCATGTTCTTTTTTGGTCTCCCTAGTCCTATCTTAATAGGGGGAGGCTGTAGGGGGTTTTCGACTATTGGACAATGTCTCTCTCCCCCAATCGCAGCTATGGACCCCGAGTAACTCCTCAAATAAGCATCCCTTCTCAAATAATCACTAACAAATTCTTATGCTTTATGTCTAAGATCGAAAGAAAGCACAAGCCACGTCATGTCAACAAGGTGTTAAGTCCCACTTTCTACTTTTGCAAGTCTTGGCCGATAAATCAACTACAAATTTGTCTAATTTATGTGTTACCTCAAACAACATTTGACTAGAAAGAGATGATGGAAAACAATTACGACATTAATATTCATCCTTTTCCTTTTCTAGGTTCTCTTTCACCCTAAGACATATCATGTGTTTACTCTTCTCAATCTCTTCTTTTTCTTCCATAATCTATTCATGACTTGACATCTGATATCTTCTAACATATATATGATATGTTTTGATACAGCTTGAATAATCCATGCATTGAAGGTTTCTGCCATATTGATCACAACAACATCACATTTAGTGTTTGTCCTCAAAAACGCCCTGCAAAATATTCTTGGATATTCTGCCTTAAATGTGTCACATGCTTAAGGTGACAATTCATTCATTTGTTGCAATGCCATTTCGTTATCTGCTAACCAATATACCCTCATAGCACTCCAAAAAAGGCATTTTAGTTCATCGCCTTCGTACTTCTTGTGCCAATTTGCATAAATATGTCTTGCACAATTTATGTGCTATGCTTGTGGAAATATCTTAGCAACGACATTTAGCTGCCCTGAAATGACATATGTAACACATAAGTACCTTAGATTAGACTTTGTACCAATGAAAAAAAAAATTAAAGATTAAATAACACCTTTTGTTGGTCTGATACAAAAGTCCAACCTTCACCATTACTCTCAAAACATGTTTTCAGCTCCTCCAAAAACCATTCCTAAGAAGCATTGTTTTCCCCTTCAACTATAGCCCAAGCTATGGGGTACATTTGATTATTCTCATCCCATCGATGGCAGCAAACAACATTCCACCAAGAAATATTTTCGGAAAACACCCATCCAAACATAAAATTAGCCTACAACCTTGTAAAAAGCCAACTTTTAGTGCTTCAAAACACAAAAAAATAGCTTCTATTGGAAGATAGGAGGCTGTTTGGGAATAGTCAAAAGGTTAAAAACACTCGTAGAGCTGGAATCTCTAAGTGACCTTAGATATCTCTGTAATTTTGAGTAGTGGTCAAGCATAGATCCATGAAGCATTGTGTGGGCAAAATGCTTGATTTTGTCAGCGACATCATTTTCAATCACAAAGTTGAATTTGGTTTTCACAGCCGAAATTATATGTAACACTACGGAAGTTGGAAAATGGATTATGGAGTTGGTTTGTCCCATATTGGGAAACTAAGGCTCATATGATCAGTTTATAATAGATTTCTACTATTATATTACCAACAAGGCCTTCACCTTTTAGAGTCCACGAGAGGATATTCGAGTGACTACCCATCTTATTGGGTTGTGTTGCGACGTACGGTGGATTGGGCTGTTACATTATATCCCTAACTGGCCAGTGAGGCTTTTCCTTAAATATCTGTAGAAACTTCTTTGCAACCCATTTGGCCTTTAACTGGCTATTCTTCATAGTATCTCTATAGCATTCATGTTCACCATTTAGTGTCTTTATCAGAAAGCAAGCTCTTCTAGATTCCCATGAAGCGTACATCTTAAATGGATATCCCAACTTACATGTAACACGTAATTTGCCGCCTCTATTTTGATTACTTTCTGAAAAAATTGAGATTCTTACCCTGTGCAATAGCAAACCTGATTACATCATCTTTGAAGGCCTCTCGGTTTGGAAATCTCATGTTAAGACGCCAGTTCAACTTGGTGAAATCTGTGAACTTATCTACACCTTGAACCACTCTTTTTTTCTTCCTATCGATATCATCTTGATCACTCTCCCTTGGGGTAAGGATCTCTCCTTCACCGTCTTCATATTCCCTTCCAGGTGGCATTGAGGCGTGCATTTCATGACTCATGCTCGGCTCATTTGGCCCTTCTTGAATTACTTTGTGTAACACAATAGCTCTATGGGTTCCAGTGGTTTAATGTTTGCCTTGCACTTTTAAACTCATCATCGCTTGTGTCACTTTCAGAGCATATTGGTATCTCTATACCATCCTCATATTTGGTACTTGTATCTATAAGCTCAGAACAACATTTCGACGCCTTATCCTTTCTCATGCCCCTCTTAAATTTTCTATGCCGAGTTTTCTTAGGTAATTGATCATCGTTTTCAGCATTATCTTCACTTGCCTCAAAATTGACATTTGTACAAGAGTGCCCACTCCAATAATCCTTAAGTAGCTCATCATATCTGATTGGACTATCAGGCCTGTTGCCAAGCCAACGATTTGCATTATCTTCGTGTCTTGGGCTTTGGGATAGGTCTTGTATTTGGCAATTGTTGATATCTTTAATGTTGTTGTTTTGGATTTTTCGTATCATAGGAGTGCATTTTTTCAGAGTGACTTTTTGTGGTGGAGTTTGTTGTTGTGCTTGTAGTTGTGTATTTCCAGGCATAGAATTGTTGAGATTGCAGTGGTTCATCTCATGGATAACATAAAATGAAATAGACCCATTCCTTCTCACATGTTGTGTACAGTCACACACATTATCATCATTATTAACCTTCCTTCAACCCTCTTCCATCCATTGTGAGTCCAGGTATAAGGTAATAAAGTTCATCAATTTTGTCATACCTTTAACTAAATCCATCAACCAAAATCTGCAGATCTCATAAGGGTCTATATCATTGTACGTATATACAATAAGTTCCACCGATATAATCCAATATAGGATGAACCTTAAGGAAACTAGTTACCATGAAAAATTCCAACAAAATCCATGTCTCCTGTCACGTTACTTTTTATGTGTTAACTTTTCTATCTCACTACCCAAGCCTATTTTAGCTAATCATTACAATAACAATAGCAAATGCATACCTTTGTGAATGTAAAATCGTAAATGCATTGAACGTATAATTTAGAAACTATCAAACAAATCATAGCATATAATGAGAATTTAGATTAAGAAAGTAATTTAATTACCTCTAAATGATTGATGATTTTATGATCCAGATTAGATTTCATCGTGCGCACTTGGAAGGGTGTGAAACTTGTCGAAGATAAGAACATGAAAAGATGCAGGAGACAACACTACCAGAAGAGCAACTAGGAGATTCATTAAGGCAGGCCGTATACCCTACTCCCGGGACTACCTAGTCCCGGTGCCACGTCACATACACGCCATCACCACGTCACCGCACGTCAGCCGGTTTGTTTCAATTGAAAACCGGTTTAGTAAAAATTAGGAACACAATAAAAACATCCCACCTTTTATTTCTCCGCCCTCGCCACCACACCACCGCCTCTGTCGCCATCACAGTAACACTGGACACCAGCAACAACTCCGTCGCCGGCGACGCCATTTGAGGTGCTTGACATTACCCCGACCACCCGTTCCCATCACTAGTGACTCCACCTCCGCGCGCGAAGCTTTTTATCGCGCTTGATGCAGATCTAGCCAGTTAAAGGCGGCAGTCGTGCATGCAAGTTGGTGTCGGGGGCGGGAGTACATGGTGGTGGACTTGTGGTGGACTGGTGGTTGTTAGGTGGAAATTAGGGAGGAGAGATGATAGAAAAATGGGGTGATTTGATTTTTTTAAAGAGAGAGTGTAGTGTGGGAATGCAAATGGCAAAAAGAAAGTGGACTGATGCGTCGGCTGGGTGTGGGGCAGTTAGTTTTGTAGGTTTTTTTTTTCTCTTTTAATTGAAATGTATATAGTAAATATACTACTCCTTCGTATGTAACTTAGCTAATAAAATATTTAAATGCAAATCACTTCACTCATAAAATACAAAATGTATAGTATTCTTCAAAAGGTAAAGTGGTGCACTATATACTATAAATTATATGGCTTAAACGTTGAAGTACATTATTTATCAACTAAAGTACATAATTATTATGCTAAAGTACATAAGTGATACACTAAATTACATAACTATTATGTTAAAGTACATCACTGATTGACTAAAGTACATAAATTCTATGCTAAAGTACATAATTGATACGCTAAAGTATGCAAATGATATGCTAAAGTACATAATCAATAAGCTAAAGTACGTAACTTATACGATAAAGTACGTAAGTAATATGCTAAAGTACATAATTAATACGCTAAAGTACGTAACTAATACGGTAAATTGCGTAACTGATACGCTAAAGTACAAAACTGAGGTGCAAAAGTATATAATTAATATGCTTAAGTACGTAACTGATATGTTAAAGTACATAATTAATACGCTAAAGTTCAAAACTAATATACTAAAATACACAAGTACATAAATTTTACGTTGGGGCATTCAAGTATATGAGGAATTGTAAAGTAATGAACTTTTTTTTTAGCCAAATGAAATAACATGCGTGGCTTTAGTCAAAGTCCTCTCAAAATCTCACCCACACATTCATTTTAAAATGCTACAAATTCATATACCACTTTTATACATCAACAATCACCACATATCGTGTCCCCTCATTTTTCTATCTCCCTCTCTCTCTCCTAACTCTTCAAATCTTCATTCATATTTATATTTTCATTTTATCCAATTCTTTCAACGATAGTAATATTGAGAGGAATGGAATTTGTTCCAGCTTCTAATCTCCGGCGTGGGAGGTGCTCGATCGACGACAATTAGGGTGGGATGTGGTGGTTAGGGCGGTGGTTGGGAACAGTGTGGTGTGGACAGGCGAGAGAATCGGAAGAAAACGTCGGAGGAGCCGTCTTCGATAATGCGGAGGAGGTCGTCTGAGCGGTCGGAATTTGGTCAACGTCGCCGGTAAGTTTAGGTAGTCGGTGGCGGTGGGTGCGGAGGAAGAAGAAAGGAAAGTGGGTGATTTTTTAAAAAATTTTAGTTGAGCCGGTTTGGAATTAATTTTTGTCCGATTTTTATTTTTTCCTTGGGCCCGCCAGCTGTCTGACACGCGCGCCAGGTCAGCGAGAGTACCTACTCTCGATTCCATGGAATAATTTTCCCATTAAGGGAATTCAAGGGTTTATTGCATGATTCATGTTTACATAATAACGCTGATTAATTCCTAAGAATAAAAAAAGATAAAATTGATTAAACGTCCGTTATACTGGGCAGAAAATTGGAAGATGTTTGCAAACGTTGGATTATTTATATAAATAGGGTAACGTGGGATTAATTTTAGAAAACCGAGTAAACGTTGAATTATTTTTGTGTATTTTTCTTTAGCAAAATTAGTAAACGAATAATATTATGATCACTTTTAATACTAATAATTATTCAAAGCTAGGAGTGTAAGCTACGTCGCACGAGTACGGACACCGACACCGGGACACCGCAATCTCAAAATCTAGGACACCGACACCGTTATTATTTTTTGGGTGGTGATTTTGCCAAGTTAGAATTACTACGGCCAATGCAGATTCATTGAATCTGGTCCATATAATGGACATATATGCCTAGGAAGATACTGATTTGTCTTGGCAAAATCATCACCTTATTTTTTAATCTAAATATATAAATATAAATTATATATTATATTTTTCATTATAAAATCTAATATATATATATAAATAGGATCAAATGAGTCCTTTAGGATTAGATGAATCCATGAGTCCTCATCTCAGCCATTCATCGCAGTAGATCCTACGCTCCAGAATTCCCCGGGCTTCAGGGGTACAATCGTCAATTCATTTAAAAATATAAAAACACATATCCAACTCTTCCTCCTCATTTTATCAGTTTTATTTTCTCTCTCTTCAAGCTCAGTTTCCCCCAAATCCTCTGAAATTCCCGATTGTCTTTCTCTTTCCTCCGCTTCGCCGCCGCTTTCCTTCGCTTCCCCGCCGCAAACCACCACATCGCCGCCACTTTCCACCGCTCTCTCCTCCTCTCCGTCATACAACCGGCGTACAATCTATAATCGAGGTATGATTCGATGGATTTCTTAACAAATTTCTCGATTTTAGGGTTTTATTTGATGAATTTATTTTAGGTTAAAGTTTGATTTTGATGAAATCAGGTTTATAATTTGGATTTGATGAATTCATGTTAGGGAGGCGTCGAATCTGACGGTGTTCCGGCGACGATTTCTAGATATTCCGGGGACGGTTTCTGGATATTCCGGCGACGGTTTCCAGAGCGATTGAGGTTTGATTTCTACAGTTTTATTCGTTTTTCTCTGCAAAAATCATAATTTTAGGGTTTTTTTGTTAGTGATTTGGTTGCATGTTGGAGATTTGTTTGGAGACGTACTCGATCTGGATTATCACTGCTGCTGTGATTTTAATGTTGCAATTTTAGTTTGATTTCTACAGTTTTTATTCGTTTCTCTCTGCAAAAATAATAATTTTTAGGGTTTTTGTGTAGTGATTTGGTTGCATGTTGAAGATTTGTTTGGAGATGTACTCGATTTGGATTATCGCTGCTGTTTGTGATTTTAATGTTGCAATTTTAGTTTGATTTAGATAAATTTTAGTTTGATTTAGTTCATATTTTTAAGTTTGATTCAATCCGTTAGTGTGTAATTCTATTTGGCATGGCGCGTGATTGTATTTGTCATGGCGCGTAATTGTAGTCGTTAGTGTGTGATTTGTATTAGTATTGTCTGTGATTCAATATGCTACTGTGTAATTTTATATTTGTTATGGGTATGATTGTGTTAGCAATTGTTTCTCATTCAATCTGATGCTTTTTCATTGTTGATTTTGTGTGTTTTCAGTTGTAATGACGAAGACGTTGAGTAAAAGGCCTCGGGAAGTTGAAGATGAGGATACTGAGGATATTTCAATTGATTCTGCTAGGTGTTCTAGGCGCCGTAGTGATATCGTTCTCTATGAAGGAACAACTGATCAACCTAATGAGTGTGTAGCCGGACTGAAACAAAATGTAAGTAAGCATTCTGCAATCAAAGTTATGTGTCGTCCATCTGGGTTAGCTGCTCTTGTTACACATATTAAGGAACTCCCTAAAGATGTCAGACATCAATTTATTAAGGCTGTGGAAGAAATAGGCTTTGGTGGCTTGTTGTCGTTGTGTGTGACTAACACCCCTCAAACTTTGATACCTTGGTTGGGTAAGGGATTTGGGGTTGAGAGTTATATGTTTAAGGCGTCGATTACTAAAGAATTTATGCTGGGTCCTGATGATGTCTTTGATTTCTTTTGTTTGCCGAGGGGGCCTGATGTGGTTGAGCTTTTGCCTACTGGCAATAAGCTGGATTCCTCTCAACATCCTCTAAAGGTAAAATGGAGGCAAGTATTTGGGATTAGTGGGACAACAAAAGGGATCCCTCTTGGTAGGGTTTTAGAGAAGTTGAGGTCTAAAAAAGTGGCAGATGATGAGTTTAAGCAGTTATTTGTTTTGTATGCCATGTCGTCTTTCCTTACTCCCACTTCCAATTATCAAGTAGACTTGAAGTTATTACAAGCTGTGGATGATGTTTCTAGGATAGCTAAATTGGATTGGTGTAGTTATGTGTTTCAGCAGTTGAGCGATGGTATTGCATCTCATTTGACAGGGCGGGAAAATTGTGGTGGATGTTTGATGTTTTTGATGCTTGCCTATTTTCATAGGATAGAATTTAGGTGCGACAAGTTGCCGTATGAATTACCCTTAATTCAACATTGGACTGATAAGAAGCTTGCTAATAGAGTTGCAAGTGAATATAAGACAGGGGGATTGGGGATTGGTATTTTGGTAGAGAAGGTGTACCCTATTTGTAAGAATACGGCTCTATGGCGTGGTAGTACATCTGTGAGTCCTCCAGTTGCTGATTGTGGGCCACCACCAGAAAATGAAGGTGCTGGATCATGGACTGATCCACAACAAGGTAAGAGATTTATCAAATTGGAACTGCCAGAAGGGTTTGAATCTGATGAAGAGATTCATGATAGAGCTGTAGACGAGATTCAGGAGATTTTCCTCCTAATGAAGAGGGATACTGACGTCATTAGTTTAAAGTATATGGAGCGCCTTCGTACCTTAAGAGCACATGCCGCACGAGCCGCATCTGCCCCTGCCCCTTCCTTCTCTGCAGGAAACGTTGTGTTGTCCCCCACCCAACCTTGTTTCTATGATCCTGTATGGCTTGCAGGCGTGGATGACTTGATAGAAAAAATGAAAGCTGTCAAAACGGCTGCAGATGGCTTGGCAGGTTTTGACAACGATCAGTGTGATGTTGGTGTATCTGTGGGAGGTGAACAAGAAGATGCTACTGATGAGAATGTGACTGGGTTAGATCAATTGGACTCGGTTGTTAGCACCTGTACTAATATTTTAAAGGAGAGTGCTCGTGCTGCTCCCATGGATTGTGATGACCTAAGTGCCGTGGTGTCAGGAGAGAAAGTAGTTGATGCGGCCTTGTTTGAAAAATCAAAGGAGTCTGATGGAGATGGAAATGTCATTTTTCGAAAGCAACTTGCATCTATTATAGCCCCACCTGGCGGCTCGTGGTTTAGTTTGCAAGGATGCAGCCATGATGGGTTTGGATGTTCGTTGGACTGTGGAACTATTGTCGGTGCTGATGACTTACTTATGTCAGCTGTTATGATGAATAACAGAAAGTTATTCTCATCAATGTCAAGCTTAAGGAAGAATGTTGCTGATTATTGCCTTGTTGACGATTTTTTCCCGACCACTGAGTAAGTTCTTGCCAAATTCTGTGTTTAACAAATTTACTGGTGATGTAGCTTTTATCCTTTTTGAGTTGTTTCTAAAGTTTCCAATTTCCCTTTTTGTTCTTTTGTAGTGATAGGCTTGTGTCATTCGGGTATTTGCATTTTCTTCCTCGGGAGGATGTTTTACTGCTGCGGCCCAATAAAATGATTACTACAAGAATGATTGAGTGTTGGTCGCTTTTGTTGAATAGCCTTGAGCACCGAGAGAAAAAGCGACCTTCGAGATTGTTCTTTGGCATAAGTCATATGGTATGATTTCATTTTGTATTTGTTGTTATTACTCATAACAATCACATTGCATTCTCATACAATCTGAAATCACACATTATAAGGGAAGAAATCACACCATTTGTTCTTTCTTTTTGTAGGCTCCTTTATTGCGTCTAAAGGAGGTTAGCCAGGGTTGTACTCCCTGTCTTGAGCTGATTGCAACGTGGGATTTGTGGTGTTCTATGAATCAGCAACCTGTAAACCTTAATGCTGATTTGGTAATTTCTCGTCTCACCTTCTTTGCATGTGATAATGCATATTTTTAATCCTTTAACGTGTGTTATTGAAAATGCAGATTTTTATACCGCTGTTGGTGGAGGAGCACTTCTTCTGTGTGTACATAGATTTCAATTCCCGGAGGCTTGAGCTCCTTGACAATTCCAAGTACGAAGACTGGTCTAACAACCAAAATACATTGTTGGCCAAAGATGTGGTATGTAATTGATTCTTGTGGTATGCTTTAGTTCCTCGACATTTTTCAAATTTAGCGACTGTGTGTTTCGTTGACTGTCAATCCAGGTTATTTCATTGTTTAACAAGCCTTTTTTTACTTGCTCTATTTTATGTCAGTGTGTGTGTATGGGTGTTTATATGGAGAAGCAATCAGTTGGTCCAAGGGCGATTAATATTAGTGAGTTTGAGATTGTCAATGTCGAATTTTGGTGGCAGTCATTTGAAGACAACTTGGACTGTGGCATTTTTATGATGCTGCACATGTTTTTTTATATAGGAGAGGTTTTTGAATGTGGTTTGTCATGCCCGGAAAATAGGATTTTGTATAGTGCCGAGCTTTGTGCTTCATTAATTCTCAGTGATATGAATGAGGTGAGGGCTGATGTTTTGGCTAGTGTTGAGAAATTTGTAGCGGAGAAACCCACTTGTTGGCCGGCTTTGCAGAAAAAGAGGGAGGAGAAAAAGTGGGAGGAGGCTGACAAAAATAAGAATAGTTCTTTGAAGAAGCAAACGAATGATGTTGAAAGTTTGGGTGCTGCAATGCCGAGTCCTACCTCTGCTGGGCGTAGGTCTAGATTGTCTCTGATTTCATCAGAGTCTTCTCTGAAAAGTGAGAAACTTGGGGAGTCAGATGGTCTTGGCTGTACGCTTGACTGTAGTGTAGCTGGTGATAATGATGAGCTTCTGTCTCGATTCATGAGGGCAAACCAAACCTTGTTTGCGAATATGCTGCCTCTGCGAAGCGAGGTCCTTGACTATTGTTTTTTGAATGATCATACTTTTGACACCAGGTTTGTGTTCTATTATCTTTTTTGATGTAATGTGTGATTTTATCTTATATGATGTGTGTCTCTATTTGATATGATGTGTGATTTATCTCATATGTCGTGTGATATGATGTGTGATTTTATTTGACATGATGTATGATTTTATTTGATATGTTGTGTATTTTAATGTCATAGGTCGTGTGATTTTATAACATATGTCGTGTGATTATATCTCATATGTCGTGTGATTTATAACATATGTCGGGGGTGATTTTGTATGATATGGTGTGATTTATTTTGATATGATGTGTGATTTTATATCATATGTCGTGTGATTCTATTAGGTATGATGTGTGATTTTATCTCATATGTTGTGTGATTCTATTTAGTATGTTGTGTGATTTTATTTGATATATCGTGTGATTTTATATATCATAGGTCGTGTGATAGCATGTGTGTGTTCGTATTCCCAAATCTGTGAAGATGGGATTTTAACGGTGTCGTTTTTTTTTTCCCACAGTGAGTTTCTTGTGAACTATTCGGAAAATATCTGGTGCCTGAGGGAGGATTTGCAAACCATGCTCCCCACTGAACAAATGGACACAAGAGTACCAGAATGTTGGTCTGTTTTGTTGAACTCAATTGAGTCTAAGGAAAAGGCTAAGCCCTCGAGGGTATTCTTTGGCTTACGACACATGGTTCGTATTGAGTACCATTAAAAAAATTTCTCTCATTTGGGAGGTATCCCCCCCCCTCCCTCTTTTTTTTACTGATGGATGCTCTAAATCTTGAACATATTTTCAGGATCCATTACTGAACATGGTGGAAAGGGACTGCGACACAGATGACGTTGATGTGCAGACGGCTAGGCTAATGGATTTCTGGAATGCTTTCTTCCATGAAAATTGCACTAACGTGGATTTCAATGCTGACCTTGTATTTGTGCTGTTAGTGTATGAAAAACACTTTTTTGCAGTGTGCTTAAATTACATGGCACGAAAGGTCGAAGTTCTTGACAACACAGTGCATAAGGATTGGAAGAACACCGTTTTCTAAAAACTGGTTGAAAAAGTGGTATGTTTTTAGGGTTCCTAGTAAAAAAGAGCTGATTTTGCATGCTCTAGTCCTGTCTAGATTATATCGAGAATTGTGTTTTGTGCTCTAATTCTGTGTTAATTTTTTTTTTCCAGGTTGGTGTCATTGAAGATTTCTTGGAGATGAATGGACGCCGTCTTGATCAAACTCAGAGTTTTTTTTACATAACTAACATTGTGAATGTCCCATTTAGTTGGCAGTCTAGCGATTTATTGAATGAGGAGTCTGGGTGTTTCATGATGATGCATTTGTTGTTCTACGAGGGCGAGGTGTTCACGTGTGACCTCGGTAGAAAGATCTCTAGGAGGATATTTTGTTCGGAAATTGCGGCTTCTCTTATGCTGGCTGATATAAATGACTATATGACCGCGATACTGTCAAAGATTACAGAGTTCAATGAGTCCAAGGATGAAGTCTTCCCTTTGCTCAAAATGAAACGCAAGATCGAAGAGCTCGAGCAGAAAAAGGCAGCTAAGTGTCCCGAGAAGAAACCGGTTGTTAAATGTCGATCAAATCTGCCCAAAGAAGTCCTTGAGGTCCAGCCAATTGCCACAGAAGTCCCGCCAATTACAACAGAAATTCCTGTCGCTCGTAACAGGGGTGTTGTTCGTACCAGGTAAATGCTCTTATGCTAACTATTAAGTTTTCAATTTTCTGAAATATGGTAATACTCACTGATTGTCTTAATTATGACTTGTGTTTTTTCTGAATGTTTGTCTATTCTTCTGTCACATATCAGAGGCGGATGGTCACCAGCAATTCGTGGACGGGGAAGGCGTGGGGGAAAGACGTTTTATAAGCTAGTGCAGAAATAGTTTTTAGTATATTAGAGAGTCATCTAAGTTGTTTATCTTTGAGTCGGACATATTATTTCTTTTTATATGTAATGTTCTTTTTTTACACTGGCAAGTTTAAGAGACCGAAACTGGCAAATCTAAGAGACCAAAACTTTCATTTCTTATCTAATGATTGTTTTTGCGTAATTGTTTGATCCGTCTCCGCCTGATATGTACGACAAAAACCTCTTCTTCCATTCATTTACGTCATTGTAGTGCTTTACATTTAAGAGATAAAATCACACACTTTTAAATATGAAATCACATGCTATACCACATAAAATCACACATAGCATGACATAAGTTTATACAACGCAAAACAAAAAATCACAGGGGTAACTAGATGAAATCACACATCATCAAAGATGAAATCACACACCTGATGAGATAAATTCACACATATTAAGAGAGAAATTCACACACTTTTAAATATGAAATCACAGGCTATACCAGATAAAATCACACATAGCATGACATAAGATTACACAACACAAAACAAAAAATCACAGGGGTAACTAGATGAAATCACACATCATCAAAGATGAAATCACACACCTGATGAGATAAATTCACACACCTGATGGGATAAAATCACAGAGAATAAGATAATAAATCTTATTTATTGGAGTACCGGGAAAAAATATTAAGATGTTTTTACATAAAAATGTTGAAATAAGTTTACAATGAAGAAAGATTCTCTTCACTGAAAATTGATGTAATTCTACACCAATTTTGCTCCACTACGAGTCACTCTACGTGAAGATGGCACCTCTTCTGTTTCTTGCGTCTCATCTTCAGATTTCTCAGTCCCACTCCCATTAGTCTCACTCTCGCAAGAATCCGCGGAACATGCATCACCATCAAAAACCTTAGGATATGCACAAGTCCTTTTGTCATGGAAATCAAATCTACCGCAATTAGCACAATGTCTTCGTGTCTTCTGTAACAACCCTAAATTTTGATTGAACAATAAATAGAAATAATTTAGAATTGTCACGCCGCAATTGACTACTAAGTCAATTGTTAGGCTAGAAATTCGATTACAATAAACCAACGAAAGATAAAACAGCGGAAGTCTTTAAATGTCGAACTACAGTTCTCAAAACGGAATCCAAAATTACATAATCAAATGAAATAGTCCAATAGACGCATTAAGAAACCCCAGCATGTTAACGTCCCTCAAGCAAGCATCCAAACTCAACAAGACCTGTCAACTATGCCATCAAAGAATGACACAGGCCCCAAAACATGGTAGGTTGAACCAAAATAAAGAACGTCAGCATACAAGCTGAGTAAGAAGCACAAAATACAAGCGAACAAAAGATACGCGCCTTGAGGCGCGTAGCTAACAAATAATAAGCAAGTGTTATAATAGACAATCGTTCATCGATAATATAGCGCGATACTCTCCATATCGCTACAAGATCCGACGGTCTTGCTACAAATCAAGGCTGGGCTCCTACCCCACAGCCACCACAATCTCGTACCAGCGCGAGCTAGAGCAATACAAATACGCCCCTAATATCTTAAAGTGTGCACACCCCTCGCTAGGGATCCAGTAGGATGCGGTACCCCTAGGAGGAAAGTCTATTAGGAAGTCGGTAGCTAACCCGACCTTAAACTACCTTGATCAGAGGTATAGAGGTGACCGAACCTGGTCGCGTCACCTCACTCTAGGTGGTTTTCGTCGTCATACAATATCATAAACATTAGTGTACACAATCATACGCGCGTAAACAATACATTATACAATCGTTAATACAACATAAATCATACAATCACATCAAAATCACAACGAAGTAATAACGACGCACACGCTCGGCCGAGAGGCCGAGAAGAAAGGCCGAGAGGCCGGGCCGGGCGAAATCAAGAGGCCGAAGGGCCGGTTCTTTGTGCCGAAAGGCGGGAACGCTGCAAGGTTAATTCAAATGATAATGATACAAAATAGTAGGACAACGATAGGGATAATACGTAAGCAATGGTCATTAGAACAGGGTTAGTATCAAGACGAGATAATCTTTGGAGTTTAGATTTCGTGGTTGGGGATTATAACCAACGTTCTTACCTCATAACGATAATCCTTAATCATCCAATTATAAACTCAATCCACAATTCCCTAATCAAAAAGATGTAAACATAAGTCTTACAACTCACAACTTTCACTAATATGAAACAGATCCTCAAAGGAACAGTGGTAAAGAAACACAAATAACTTCTACCTCCGATATTGGATGACCACAAAATTTTAGTATGTTGTAGAAGGGTATGTCAGAAATCTCTCCTCAAAAATTTCGTCCACAAAATCCAAACGGATCGACGGGAATCAACCTCACAATGAACCACGAAAGAAAATTAGGGTTTACTCACGAAAACCAATGTAACTTTTGATACAGAAGTTTAGGCCTTACCAATTTTGGATATATTTTCAATGATAGAGTAAGGGACATCTTCACAAAATATTGTCCTCGAATTCCTTAGGAGTCGGCGGGAATCCTCAAAATACCGAGGGGCGGAACAGATTCTCGGGTAAATAGACACAGCTCCACTAAAACACTTCCACAAGTGGCATCCGATAGAATATTGGCACGATTTACATATTCCTGGATTCTTATCGAAAGCACGGTTCTAACGCCATGAACCATGCTCTAATCAAAGATTGTATGAGATAATTATGTGTGTTTGAAGTTGATGTTGTCCTGCTGAGATGTTCTGCGGGTGGAGGAAAACGAAAAGGAGAGAGAGGAGATAAAGGGAGGCCGAATAAATTGAGGGGAAGGTAGGGTTTCTTATTTTGTTTATGTCAATGGGTAGGGGATTAGACTCGGGTTCGGGTTTTATTAATCGGGTGAGATGAGTGATCCATAAACTCGATTCAATTCCAATAACCCAATTATAGAACTTCCCAAAAATAGAATTACCCAATTAATAACATAGTCTATAATTCACCAAATTCCCAAAATGACTTTTATTAATTCTCTCAAAATGATTAATAAACGTAACACCCTAATTAATTAAAGTTCCAAAATTGTGGGGTGTTACAATCTTCCCTCCTTAAAACAAAGATTTGTCCCGAATCTTTAAACCCATTCCTCAAAAGTTTCGCTCTTCATTGCTAACGTTGATCACAAGATAGAATGAATATTTTGAAACGGTAGTACAAGAGCATGCCCAAGGCATAAGCAAAAAGGGTATTCGAATGAATATTGGAGTAGGTTGTGACAAAGCACACATAACTGACTCCACTTCCCAAGTTGCTTGTTCATCATTGTTATTACACGACAAAACCTTTACCATACGTGTTTCAGTTCGTCTAGTTTTCCGTACCTTGGTGTCCAAAATTTCCAATGGCGCTTCCTCGTATGTCATGGTTTCATCCAACTCGATAGTTTCCGGGTTCAACACATGAGATGGATCACTAACGTAATGCCTGAGTTGAGAAACGTGGACTACGTTGTGTACGTACCTTATCGTGGTTCGCAGACAAGTTTAACTCATAGGCGACTTCTCCAATCCTTTTAGTCACTTTGTAGGGTCCAATGAATTTTGGGTTTAGTTTTCTTTTCTTTCCACCCCACCACATCTCTGGTAGGTGACACCCACATGAGCACCATGTGTCTTTCATGGATGTGCGTACTTTGTCAGTCTATCTACAATAACCCAAATTATTTTTCTCCTTGGGTGTCCTAGGTAATCGTGCAATGAAATCCATGGCTATGGATCTCTATTTCCATTTCAGTATAGTAGTGGTTATATTTTGCCTTGAGATCTATTCTGCTCACTCTTACCCTTTCGACAAACCAAACACCTAGACACAAAGTTACCAACATCCTTCTTCATTCTAGACCACCATAACACCTTACTCAAATCTTGATACATCTTATCTCCTCCTGGGTGTACCGAATATTTGTTGGCGTGAGCTTCGGTTAGAATTTTGTCCCTCAATGTAGCGTTATCAGGTATGCAGATCCGAACCTGAAATCGAGTGATAGCATACCGCACTTTCGAATACTTTGGGCTCAATTGCCAGTTTGTACAACATTGTTTTATCAGTCGACTGCAACTCCTTTAATTCACCCCAAGACATCATCCTCAATTTGTCACTTCTGGTTAAGTCAATTGGACTCCGAAATTAAGAAATTCGTCTCTTAGTTTCTCCCTTTGATCGACTAATGACACCGAATGTAGAGACTTTCTGCTTAGAGCATCAGCTACAACATTGGCTTTTCCTTCATGATACTGTATTTCTATGTCGTAGTCTTTGGTCAACTCTAACTATCTCCTCTGGCGCATATATAGCTCCTTTAGAGTGAATATATACTTTAGACTCTCGTAGTCGAAGAAATCTTGAACGAAACCTCAAATAAGTAGTGTATCCTTGCCTTTTAATTTAACTAGTAAGATCTCAATCCCAATTTTGCTTATCTACGAGTTCTGTGATTGATTGTCCAATATTGTCAAATTCCTTCATGATAGCTTCGACCTGTGATTCTGCACCTTTTTTAAAAATTTGACCTCATTCACCTTATGCGCACTTAAGCGAGATCGTAACAAGAACCATATCTTAAATTGGTGATAAAATCAAATTCTCCAACTATTAAAACTTCAAGATACGACACTACAAGCGTTGGAGTCTCAAAATGGCACTACAGAGCTACTACATACCATGATGAGTTTACATTCGACCATCTTGCTCACGAAATAAACTTTATCAACCCAAGCCAACTCTCCAGTGCGTTCATATGAAGCCACTTACAAAATGACCAAACCTCTATAATTTAAAATTCTTAACAACTTTAACCCAAAAGTATTTGCTACCGAAGTAGATGTTACTTAGGTCTTCCTCATAAAGATCTGCCACTACAGTCGAGAGGGCATTAGCAACTTGTTTAGAAGACTTAGTCTTTCATTCTCCATGAATACACCCTTACGCTTTGTTCATTGCACAACTATTGCCGTTATCAACCCAATACTATACAAGCGATGATTGCTAATGTCACCCTATTTCCACATTAGCTTCATCCATAATGAACTATGATTAACGATTACCTTAGGGGGGGGGTGTCACTTGCGCATAGTATATAAGCTTTATTAACGATTTGTAGCATCTTATAATCACGTGAGGCGTCCTCCAACTATCCATAAATTACCCCACTTTATCCACTAGATCACAATAGACACGTCAAAATGTCAAATCCAAAATTCTTCTCGCTACCTTAACTTGCAAAGTTTAAACTTCAAAATCTTATAGATTACCTCAAGATCAAGTCGTTCCCCATAACCAAATTTTATAGCCATACACCACGGAATGTAGCTCAACTTCCCGATTCGTAATGCATTTCCTTATGCACACATACTACTTACTACATTTCTAATGTGTTTACAACTTTATTATCTGATGACACCTCACTTAATCCCATACCTTGATATGTAACGATTTTCTTTTGCTCGAGCTTATAACCTATTAATTCAACTCAGGATATCAAGTCCAAAGATGGAGGAAGATCATTTACACATAACTCACTTGCCCAACTGTTTATCCATAAATGGTATAGTAGTCTCTCAACTCAAAATTTCATTGTTGCAGCATAGTGGATGGTTATTTTCTTCTTACTCTTGCACCTTTGTGTTATAAGTCCCAAAACAATTATTATTTCGATCCTCAATCCTTGAATTGTACCAAAACTTTAGCACGTAGACACCCAACTAGTGTAGAAATAATTGGCATAGCGATCTAACTCCATAATTGATGCCAAAATTCATAACCATTTATTATACGATTGAGTTCTATCCATAATTGGGTAAGTTTCCTTGGCAACGTATAGACCGAGAAATCCTTAAATATATTTTCCTTTTACCTTCCTCAGACTACAACCAAGCCAAGTACTTAAGAGAAAGTGCATATTAGAGAAAGTGCATATCATTCTCACTTCTCACGAAACTAATACTTCTCATTTGATAGATTTCCTATATATATATATAAAAGGGAGATTTTTGAAGAGCATAGAGAGAGTCCAACAGAAGAGAGTTTACAAAATGAGAAATACCCACATTTTATTGTTAACAACTCACAAGACAATAATTAATAAACCACATATAGAATCCTTACTAGGTGAAAAGCCCGTGTAACGCACATGTCACTTTATCATAATCGCCTATTCTTATTTAGTAATTAAAATAAATAAAAAAACATGACAAATAATTAAATGTTTGTTAGTGAATATATCTCCTAATCTCATTAAATCACTTATGTCATCGTATAAATTAAAGTATTATACTCTATCTTTAGATAATACTCATTTTTTAAACATTTTTCACAAAAGTCTTAAAGTTGTCGATATATCACAACCAAATCAAAGTATGTGTAAATGGATCTTATATTGAAGTACATTTCGACACGAACCTAATGATACATGTATCGTAATATTCATTCAGATATATGTAGTCCAAGTTATAACAGTTTATATTATGTTTCACGTTGATAACTGTTTTACAAAAGAGTTTTACAAATATTGGACTCTCTGTGCATTTTTTAATGTCTTAAACTTGTCGGAATATCTCAACCAAAATCATACTTAACTTTTCAAACGTATGTGTAAATGCATCTTATATTGATGTACGTTTCGACACCAACTTAATAATACATGTATCGTAATATTCTGATATACGTAGCCCAATTGACAAGAGTTTATATTATGTTTCATGTTGATAACTTTATTACAGAAGAGTTTTACAAATATTGGACTCTGTGTGTTTATTTTTTAATGATTTATGTGGATTACTTTAATACTTTAGGTAAATAGCAAATGTTTGACTCCTTGACAACTTTTTCATATTCTTTTTTTATTTATTAAATAGTTAATCTCAATCAAATTAATTTTATGATAACTGATTAAATGTTAGTTCGTTAAGATGTCTGCTAATCTTACTAAATCACTTACGCAAGTATACGTATCTTTAAATAACACTTTTTTTTAAACATTTTTCAAAAGTATGTGTAAATTGAAGTCTTAAACTTGTCGACATATCTCAACCAAAATTTTACTTAACTTTTCAAAAGTATGTATAAATGGATCTTATATTGACATACATTTCGACATAAAATTAATGATACATGTATCGTAATATTCTGATATACGTAGCTCGAGTTATAACACTTTATACTCCGTATTATGTTTCATGTTGATAATATCTCTATTAAATAAGAGTTTTGCAAATATTGAACTCAACATTTTTTAATGTTTTATGTGGATTATTTTAATACTTAAGGTCAGAGTTTAGCAAATGTTGGACTCTCTCTGCATTTCTGGACCTTCCGACGCCCTCAATGCACTCCAAATTATTCGCTTTTAGATATATATATATATATTAGATTTTTGTGAGACTCTTTAATAATGTATTTGATAGATTTGCGATATAATCACTTATAACATTGGTTACATGTATCAGAAAATTTCAAAACATATATCATTAGATTTGTTTCGAAATGTATCTCAATATGAGATTCATTTACACATTTTTACGATATGCAAAACAATTTAAGAGTCCATTATTTGAGAACTACTCAAAGAGTTTAGTGTATGGTGAAAGATAATACGAAGAGTCCAACATTTAAAAATTACTCAAAGAGTTTAGTGTATGATGAGAGAGCAAAAACGAAAAGTTTAGTGTATGGTGAAAGAGCAAAAAAATGAGAGGATAAATTACAAAGTAAATTATTAACCATTCACACTATATTATAGAAACACGGTATGATTAATCATACAATTGGTTATGTGTATCAGAATATTTTGAAAAATATATCATTTTATTTGAATTGAAATGAATTTCAATTTGAGATTCATTTATACATTTATACAGTTAGGTGGTGGTTTGGTTGGGTTAGCGGGGGTGATTTCTGGGGTGAGGAGAGGGAGGGGAGGAGGAGAGAGAAAAATAAACTTAATTATTTATGGTCAAACTATTTAATGATCAGGATTTGCTTGTATAAATCAATGACCATTATTCCTCCTACTTACAATGGCTACCATGATTTGGTAGCCATTGTAGAATTATACTCTCTCCATTTCTTTTGATTCTTTACATTTGGTTTGAATTCCTCTCACAGATTCAAACCAAACGTAAAGAATCAAAAGAAATGGAGGGAGTATCATTATTGAATATGAGAAGGGAAATGTTTAAAAAATTTGAGATTAAGAATGTTTATTTTGCTCAAATGCTAGTTTAATGTATAATTTTGTGTTCTAGAACTGTCCGATAGATGTCCATTTTGTAAAAATCGGGTTTTGTATCCGAATTAAAAAGAATAAATAGATTGACCGCGTCCGATACGTGTACTCCCGGTGTCCTCTATGTCCTTGCTTCATAAAGTGTAAGTCGTGGAGACGTGTGATTTTCCGACCAGGATATCCAGATAAAGCGATTATCTCTCTCTCTCTCTCATCAGTTTCAATGGCGGACCATCTTCTGTAACACACCACCACCACCACCAAAGAATGGAGAGACAACCGTCGAAGAAGATGACGAGTCTGTCTCCTCAAGAATGGGAAACCCTAATCGACGACTTCCAAAACGGCGACCCTCGCCGGATCACCAAGTGGACATCCGCCATCCCACCACTCTCTCTCCTCGACCACTCTCTCTCCTCTCTCCTCAAACCCTCATTCCCTCTCTCTCTCAAACTCCACCTCCTCCTCTTCCTCCACCAGCATTTCTCTCTCCTCCTCACATCCACCTCCAACTCCACCTCCTCCGCCGCCGCGGCAGACTTCCTTTCCCGTCTCATGCACACCCTCAAATCCCTAATTCAATCCCCAATTGACAACATCTCCGTTACCTTCTTCCTCAAGGAGCAGCTCCTCGTCTCCGCCACCTCCATTCTCATGTCGTTCATCGACCTCGACCTCGATTGCAGTGACAATGTTAGGGTTTGGCGGAAGTACGCGGAGGAGCTGGTGGAGGTGCTGCTGGCCATAATTAACCGTCCGAACCACGGGGTTGATCGGCAGACAAGAGCGGTGGCGTGCGAATGCCTGAGAGAGCTGGAGAGGGAGATGCCGGGTCTGCTCGCCGAGATCGTCGGTCATTTATGGGGGCTTTGTCACAGTGAGAGGACTCATGCTTGTCAAAGTTACCTTCTTTTGCTTTTAGAGGTAATTCATAATGTTGTTGTTTGTAGAACAAGATTCAATGTTGGTTCTGTTTTTAGCACTGCTGTTCCTCTGGTTCCGTTTAATTTACCCTCCTGGTTGGCGGCGAATTCTGATGATCATGCTAATGGTAATGGTAATGGTAGTGGTAGTAATGGTAATGGTGGAGACGGAAATGATAATGTGGAGTTATCGGGGGCGGGTTTGAAGGAATTGAAGAGGGTTGTTGCATTTCTGTTGGAGTGGACTCAGGTGTTGACGCCGTGTGGGATGGTAGAGTTTATGTTGAGGGTCATGCCGTTGGCAGTTGGGTTGGACTTGCAGACATCTTTGTTAAAGGTTCAGTTTGGTGGGTTGGTTTATAACTATGACCCTTTGCTTTGGCATGTGGTTTTGACGCTTACTCGGTGGTTCCCCAGCATGTTTGATGGGCAGGAGGCCGGGATTTGTAGGCGGTTGGTCTTGATTTCTAAGGAAGAATCACAGCCTTTGGTGTTTCGGTTACTAGTTCTTCATTGGTTGTTGGGTTTTGTTGGTGTGGTTTCAGAAAAGGATGTTGCCAAGAGGAAGATAATTGGTGGGATGAAGTCTAGGTTTTACCCAAATGTATATGACTCACTCTCGTTAAAAGCACTGAAGCTAGATTTGCTCGTTTTTAGCTCTATTGTTGTTGATCCCGCTGTGAGCCAAGATGGTCGTGGTCCATCCGCTGTGAAGTACTTGGAGGATAGTCTCATCTGTGTCGCGGCATATAAATGGCTGCCATCTTGGAGCACGGAGACTGCAGTGGCTTTCCGGATTTTACATAAATTTTTGATTGGTGTATCACCTCATTCTGAAGCTGATCTATCTGTCATCAAATATATTATGCTGTCTCCTATCTTCCGCTTTATCCAGGTACATTATCTATTGAGTATTTCGTGCTGTCACCTTTTTCATTCACCCAAGTGTTGCTCAGTTCACTATCACTGATGTAGTCTGACTGTTCAGAAATTAGTGTAAGTATGGTAGAACCGTAGTCCGTAGAACTGTAGAAGGCCTACTTATATGTTGAAGTGATCTTACAAAGTTACAATCATGGTTTCCAGCTTTTGTGGCCATTAAAGAGAATATAGAGAAAGCAATTGAACTAACCTTACAGGATGCAGGTATATTATTTATGCTTAGCATAAGAATAAATAAATCCTGACAACATTATCTTAGGTTCTTGTGTGAGTAGTTCTTTCTGATTTTTGTACCTCTGCTGATTATGATGAGGGACAGTGTTTGCATAACTTTCGCACAAAAGAAACTATGTAGTCTGACTGTTTAGAAATTAGAGTAACTATGGAAGGTCGACATATATCATATATGTTGTAAGTGATGAGACAATCATTACTCATCTTTTGTAATCATTGGCATGAAAAGAAAAACCAACTCAGAACCTATACATACATAATGCAGGGAATGTTTTTTTTTTTTTTTTTTCCAAACGCAGGGTATGTTTTAATGCTCCGCAAACAAATGCTTTACAGAGTATACCCCCGTTCAACACAAATGAAACAATGTTTTGCTCCTGATGGAGTTATCTCTATCTCGTCTGTTGTTGATTATCTTACATAAAAACTGAGAGGTTTGAGTTTCTGAACGATCCAGTGCATGAGTTTGTTTTCAAATGGTGTATGGAGTTTCTACTCAAGGGACGTTAATTGCTGAACCTTTCTTCATCTTTAGTGAAATGGGTTCACAACTATTGAGACAAAAAACTTTTAAATGTATATAAACTTAAGGGCAGTTGGAAAGAGTTGTGTTTGAAAACGGTCTTTAGGGTTGAAGTTGATGGTATCTGGTATCCTTGTGTCAACAGAGACTTGAAGTCTTCTCAGCGAATCTTGTATGGGCTGTCCTGTTTGTCATCCCTTGTGGCCTTTTCTTAGCTTGCTCTTATTTGGTAATCAAAATAATGTCTTAACTCTGAAGGATTAGATATAGATCTCAGTGTACACTTTTGTCTTTTAGGGAAGGATTTGTAAGGTTGTGCCTGGAATCATGTAGGCTATTATATTCAAGCACTGCCATGTGTTGCTCTATGATGCAAAGGGAAGTTATACCTAGTTTTGTCAAAAGAGAGAAAAGATTATAATTTAAATGACTTAGGTCATTTGTGGGCTCTGGATTGAGTCATAGAATCTAGCTAATAGGGAAGTAGGAGTCTCATTCGTTGTAAATCAGGCAACTAAGCTTCAGATCAACAATAGGATTGACTACAAACAGGGGGAATCGGTCGTATCCAATGGTTTTCTGTTGCATCACACTGTTTTTTCATGACATATGGGGTATCTGAATAATACAAGTACCCCTGAATTTATGTTTCATTTAACTATGGATACCTAGTTACCTACCCCATTTTTGTATGCATCTTTGTCACAGTTGGCGTGTCATATAGCCATGATGACAAGATGCTTGTGCTTGGGGACATGACTTCGTAATCTTTTTGGTGATATTGTACCATTGTCTCGTCTGAGATTCAATATATAAACCTACTCTAATCCCCCCCCCCTCCTTTTCCTGCCACGCCCTCTCTTTTTTCTCAGTTGTATAGTGATTGGCCCTATATGCTATAGGCCTGTAGCCTTGTGAGAATGATGGAAAAGAGTGGAACTCTGCCTACACCAGATAATCTGAGTCTTCGTCAGAAATATAAGTCATGACCAGAGTGTGAGGGAATTAGCAATTTTAACATTAAGTGGTTGGGATTTGAGAGCCCTACATGGTTGGGAGATGAGAACTCCACTTCTCCACTATAATTAGATATGGGTTTGTGGAGTATTGATTAATTTTTTATGGCATTTTCAACAGCGTTTTGGCCTTGTGAGATAATCTGAGTCTTCGTCAGAAATATAAGTCATGACCAGAGTGTGAGGGAATTAGCAATTTTAACATGAAGTGGTTGGGATTTGAGAGCCCTACATGGTTGGGAGATGAGAACTCCACTTCTCCACTATAATTAGATATGGGTTTGTGGAGTATTGATTAATTTTTTATGGCATTTCCAACAGCGTTTTGGCCTTGTGTTCCAGGACACAGGATGGTTTCCTCAGTGTCTCTTCATTAAAATTCCTTATGGAAAATTTAGTTTGCCATAGACGGGAAAAATGTAGGAACTATGTATTGAGCTTGCTTTATGTGACTTATTGCCAAAAGCACTCAAATATCGTTTTTTATATATTTTTTTGGTACAAAGAAGCAGCTCTAGTTGCGGCGTGGGGGTATGAGGATTTGAACCCGGGACAACCCCCAGGCAGGTTGAGTTCCTAACCACTAGGCCAACCTTGATCCTCTCGTTTTTTATATGTTAAACATACCATAATGCCCTTTCCGAGTGTTTTTCTCATCCTTAATGTGCCCTTATTTATCCATTGAAATACCTTTTACTTAAATTCTTATTTCCAAGAGTGTGAAAGTTCAATTTAATTTACTGTATCCTCGGTTTCTTAAACTCTCAATTCACACAATTGATTGATTCTTTTTTGTTTTATTTTGAGATACAAAGTTAAGCTGGGGTGCTTATGAGGATTTTACAGCACAATTGGTATAGTTTGTAACTAGATCTCTTATGAGGATGTCATATTCGCATTCTCTTATGAGGAGGTCAATATCAGAGGATGATTTGGTTGGATTTGTTCGACAAACGTATTTTTCAGGTAGTGTTTCTAGTGGCGAGTTGCTAGAAGTTTCCAAGGGGGAGGGAGCAAGGTAGTCGTATGTGTCTAATACACATTTGACAACTGAGAAGTTATTAAATCACGAAGAGGAAATGATTTTATTGTTGAATTCTTTGGAATTCTGAAGGCAAATTTGAAATACCAAATGGTAAGGTACTTGTAACAGTAAATCATTACTGAATTGTTTTCCAAAGAAAAAGGCTCTTTGAAGATAACCTAGTTGCCTCTACTCTGAAAGCTAGTAGCCACATATTAGCTACATATGTATGTTGTTATGAATAGTTATTTGCCCACTGAAAGCTACTTAAAAAGTTTGTGCTGAACATGGTTGTTATTTTATGAAAGCTTAAAATGAACCACCCAGCTGAAGTATTGTGACAAATATTTGAATCCCATAGGAGTGCAAATGCTTGACATTTTCAACTTTAGAAGATAATAAAAGGGTGAAACTAAAGTAAAAGATATATTTTGAGGATCTACTGGATCGATGGAGAAATTGTTTTGAAGGTTTCAAATTGACTATTCAACCTTTATGTCTTTTCTTTCAATAATGCTCAGTTTTTTTTCTCAGAAACACTGGTTCTGGAGGTTTTTTTTATTTTTATTTATTTATTTATTTATTGTTGTTGGCGCTTTGCAGTTATGCTGTAAATACATCGAATGGTGTACTAATAAGGATTCTTTTTTCCGCTCAGACAATGCTGGTGACCTTGCTATTTGACTACCAGAAGTTGGTCCCTATGGTGGTCCCTTTAATTGACCGCCTTTCGAGCTGTGATAAGCACTGCTGGGTGGGGCAGAAGCTGCTTCAGACAATAGATGAAGATCTAATACCTAAAATTGGCATAAACTATAGACTGTCGGGATATTTCCTGTTATTTGATAAAATTGGGAAGAACGATACTGTACCTCCTCACAGATTGCTAGAGCTACTTATGAAGTTCACAATTTTCCACGTTGAGAAGCAAGGTCCAGATACTGGGTTAAAATCTTGGTCTCACGGCAGCAAAGTCCTAGGTATCTGCCGTTCGATGCTCTTGCACCATTACAGTTCCCGCTTGTTTATGGGCCTTTCTCGTCTCCTCGCATTTGTATCTCTTTATTTTCCTGATCTGGAGGTTCGCGACAATGCAAGGTACTATGATGATCATTTTTTTTTTTTTTTTTTTTTTGAGGTCACTATGATGATCAGTTTGTTATGCTGATAGTTGTGTCAAATTGCACTTAGATGCATGACCACAAAACGTAGCTTGCATATCTTTGTTTTTCAAATCTTCTTTAAAAATTCTAACATTTTTTTTTCCTGTGTCGTGGATCGTTCTATAAATATGAAAAACTGACATTTGCCTTTTCATACTTGCATGAAATTTTGGCTTTGGCGCGTTGCTTATCATGTCCCACTCTCCCTTTTCTTTCATTGGCTCAGAATATCTTTACTAGTTCATTCATTTGCAGGATCTACCTACGGATGTTGATATGCGTACCTGGGAAAAAACTTAGGAATGTATTGAATCTTGAAGATCAGTTAATTGGTATTTCACCATCACCACTTTCAAGCTCCTTCTATAATGTCCAGTCTCCTCGCCTGTCACAAGATCTGAAGAAATCTCAGAGCATTTCATCTTACATCCATCTCGATCGGGTGATTCCACTGCTTGTGAAACAATCATGGTCTTTGACTTTACCTGCTTTAGGTTTTGAAGCTACCAAGGATGGGTTTCTTGATGGCATAAAGGATGACCAGCCATTGTCAAATGGCAAGGATAGAACCGGTAGTAAGGCCGTTGAATGTATCACAGATGCCAAAAGAATAGATCATCCACAAGAGCCATTAAGAGTAATCGATTCAAAAATTTCCGATATAGTGGATATATTAAGAAAGCATTTTTCATGCATTCCTGATTTAAGGCACATGTCAGGTCTCAAGATTAGAATACCATGTACTTTGAGGTTCACATCTGAGCCTTTTAGCAATGTATGGGGATTAGATTCATCACAAGGTGTTGGCGATGAATTAGATGCTCCACCTGCTATGTACGGAATAGTGCTCAAGTTCTCTTCCTCAGCCCCTTATGGTTCTATTCCGTCATATCATATCCCAATTCTTCTAGGTGAAACATCTTCTGAAGAGAGAATTTCGAGCCAAGACACTAAAGACATTGTCCCTGTGGGAACACCCTCTGGCGAAAATTCTGTCTCTAGGACACCAGTTACTATTGAATTAGAACCAAGAGAACCTGTGCCTGGCCTTGTGGATGTTTCTCTTGATGCAAATGCTGAAAATGGTCAGGTTATTCGTGGGAAGCTTCAGGGTTTGTCAATTGGCATTGAGGACATGTTTGTTAAGGCTGCCGTGCCTGATGAGATTCTGGAACATTCAAGATCTGAATATCGCTCGCGCCTGTTTGATGCTTTGTGGGAAACCTGTGGGTCGTCTACCAACTCTGGCCGGGAAACCTTTCCGCTGAAAGGTGGGAAGGGGTTTGCAGCAATCTATGGAACACAGTCCGTTAAACTTCTAGAAGTTCCTTCAACCTTTGTAATCCGTGTTGTTGAACGACATTTGGCCCCTTTTGTTGTCAGTGTGATTGGTTCACCTCTTGTGGAGTTTGTGAAGGATGGCGGGTTTATAAAAAATGTCATGTGGATAGACTGTTCTTCAGTTCCTGGTGATGAGAGCAATTTGGTCACTGTTTCTGATGGAAGCCCACTCTATCTGACATACAATGGCAATGAAGACAGCAAAGTTAGTAATATGAACATCGGAAAGACAAACATGGGTTGCTTTCTTGTTTTGGTCTTCCTTCCACCCAAGTATCATCTCCTTTTCCGAATGGAAGTCTCTGATGATTCTACATTGGTCCGAATCAGAACAGACCATTGGCCTTGTTTAGCGTATGTGGATGATTACTTGGAAGCTCTTTGTTCTTCATAGGTTTACGATCTCTTTCTCGTGCATCGATGTGATTGGTCATCGGCCTTACCTTTTCTTTTATTTGTTTGTGGTTATAGAGTTCTCATTCAAATACTTTCTCATACTTTTTAACATGGGAATATATTCTTTTTGCTCTAGGAATAAAGGGGTTGTACATATCAGGGTGGGGATCACTCAGGAAGCCGCTTTCTTGTATTAGTAATGTTTGTATCTGAATGTTTGATGTAACATTTGACTTTTGGTAGCGAAAGAGTGATGCCAATTTTTTGTACACTTGATATTCTTCGTAGATTTTGCTAACGCTGACTTGTCTAATTGACATTTGAGTTTTGTTTACCTTGTGGTTGAACTGTCAAAAATTATGCGACCCAGAAGCCGAGGGTCAGTAACGGAAACGACCAGTCAAAATATGACTAAAAGCTCGACTTGTCCTGATTAAATTCAGGCATATAGTTATGTCTAAGCTTCAGACATCAATTTATGTGTCTTCTGGTTTTCTAGATTAAAACTATAAGTCTTGTTGGAGACCGTCTTTTAATAATTTATTGAGAGACTAATTATGTTATTTATATCGTGACCATGTTTATATAATTAGTGACCGTCATAGTATTTTTGGTAATTGTTTTAGTTAAATACGTTAGACACTTAATCCAAGATTTGCAAATGGGTTACTTTATGAATTCTAACTAATTTTATATGATTTGGTCTTCCAAAATTATAGATAATGTGATTTATTGCTTATTAATACGATCACTAAAAGTATTATCATGGTTACAATCGATATAAAAAGAGTTACTTTGTAATAAAGTATAATGGTCTCTCAATACATTATGGAGAGACTGTCTTTTTTGAGACTTTGTGATTGTCATAACCAACGTCTTAGACTTTTGATACAAATGGTTCCTCGCAATATTCTGCGCAACCTGTACCCAACTTGACTACTATTCAGCGTCATTAACCTTTTTTTTTTTGGAAACAAACCTGTAAGTATTGATTGACTTTAACCGTCGTCGGATCATGTTTTCACTGTAGTGTTTTTTTTTTCTTTTCCTGAGATGTTTTCACTGTAGTTGTACCTCGTACTTGCTAGTTGCTACTGTCCCAACTGAAGCCTTGTCTCCAACCTCTCTATTTTGGGCAGCCTGCCAGAAACCACTGTTTATGCAGTTGTTTGACACTTAAAAAAAAGAAAAATAAAAAAACAGGTTTTTTTTTTTTTTTACTGTATCTGTACTGCTGCTGCCTTGTAGTTGTAGTTGTGGCCACTGTAACTGTAGGTTTGAAGCTTTGTCTCATGACTTACCTCAGACCTCAACCAATAAACCGACATATTTTTTTTAAACGATGGTTTATTTGGTTCAAATGGTAGGACAGATTATTATTGCGTAAGTCTGATTGCTCCTGTTTGAACTGGTCTGAATGGAATCCGATCCAAACGGGTTAGGATCTCTCTCAAGTCTCAAATTGCTGCATAAACCTAGTTGCGTGTTAAGAATCAGCTTTGTTTTAGTTGGTAACGTGCTGGTGTGGCATTTTGAACAATTAGATTATTTGCAAAACTCCGGTAAGACGGTCTAACGCAAATTTTCCAAAACGGGGCATGCTTCCGATTCTGAGCGTATGTTATCAGTACTTCTATTTTGATGACACATTAAACATTTATTAAGAGCCTAGGACTTGTGTCATAGTCATGATCTTATTAATCTATACCAGTAGACTTGTGCTGTGTTTTTCCAGCAAAGACAAGAATAATAAATGTATTATCCAATCTTGATTGAAGAAGAAAGAAAATGCCATGTTATTTCGTACAGGCCTACAGGGAAGTTGTTGACTTCATGGATTTGTGCCTTAAACAATAAGCATAGTGCCCTTCTTTATGACTGTTGACATATCAATTTGCTGACATTACATTTGTTTAAGATAAACTTTGCATAATTCTTTCTTCTTATTAAGTAATCTTAATTGATAAAATTGTCCATTATTGGTGGTTTTTTCAGACCAACAAGCAAAGCTAATTTCCCATTTAATAAACAATCCCAACTACTAAAGATAAGCTGCTACATCATCAGCATACTATATAACTAAGATCATCACCTTGTAATTGTTGTGGAAGTAATACCATCTTGACATCTTTCTTGCTCATTTATATATAGAATTCAATCAAATTATGGAGAAACTTGTTTCTACCTGGTCTAATGGTAAGACTTTGCCTGCAAATTATGTCTTTCCACCAGCAAAACGGCCCGGAAAGCATGTTGTTCAGACATCTCAGAGTATACCAGTCATAGATGTCAGCAAGTCGAAGGGTCTTGACCGCGCAAACATAGTTCAGCAGATTGTTGAGGCTGCCCAACACTTCGGATTCTTTCAGGTTCTTTCATTCATATTTTACGGCAAAATGAGTCGTCTTTGGAATATTTTAGTGCAAGTATATCAACTGTCTTCAGTTTTGATGTTTAAAACAGGTGATTAATCATGGAGTGCCGAGGGAATCAATGGAGGAGACGAGAGGTGTGCTTAAGGAGTTTTTTAAGCTTCCTGCTGAGGAGAAAGCCAAATTCTGCTCTCATGATCTGCACAAAAGTTTCATACTATTCACAAGCAGCATTGACTATGAGAAAGAAGCTGTTCATCATTGGAGGGATGCATTAAGACATTCCTGTACTCCTATAGAAGAATGCAAGCAAGATTGGCCCCTAAAACCTCTTAACTACAGGTACTAGAACATCATATCCTTCTACCCAAGAGAAAAAAAAAACACAGTATTATACCCCCCTGCATACCGAACTAATGTTAGAAAAAAGTCACAGTGTCACACACATGACTAAGGCTTTGTTGTAATCGGTTCCAAAATTGCAGGAAGGTAGTTGGGGACTACGTTGTTTGTCTGACAGAATTGGGATCAAGAATCCTGGAGCTCATTAGTGAAGGACTAGGGCTTGAACCCGGATATTTTAGAGAACTCAGTCAAGAACCAGTTTTGACTGTCAATCATTACCCTCCTTGCCCAGATCCGAGTCTGACTCTGGGAGCTGGAAAACATTGTGATCCAAACCTCATAACCATACTGCTTCAAGATGAAATTCCGGGTCTCCAAGTCTTCAACAATGGCAAGTGGGTCGGCATTGAGCCTATTCCCAATGCATTTGTGGTAAACATTGGACACCAATTACAGGTAAATCACATTATCAGCAGACATGACAATCTTTTCCTGATAGTTAGTTAACCGAAATTAGGATAAATTTACCAGGATTATAAGATGATAGCTTCACAATGATTAAACAAGTAGAGTAGTGCAGCGACATTAGTAACTTGTTTAAGAATCCTGCAACCATCATTTTAAGTTCGTACAGGGTCTGTTACAACTTAAATGGCTCATCAGTTTCTTTCTTGTTCGCAATGTAACAGATTGTCAGCAACGGGAAGTTGAGAAGTGTGGAGCATCGAGTGGTGACAAACACGGCCAAATCTCGGACAACTGCAGCTTTATTTATTGGTCCCAGAAAGGATTGCCTCATAGAACCTGCAAAGACCATCCTTAGCCAAGAGAATCCCCCAATTTATAAGGGCATCAAGTATGCAGAGCTTCTTAAAACTGTTCGAGCTGTTTTCACAGGAGAGATGGATTGTGCACTAAAACCCTATATGATTGTAACTTAAACATCCACTGGCCGAGACGAATCATTCACTTTATTACAAGAAACTCACATTCATTATCTGCTTTACACATCAATGCAGATTTATCACCTTGTGTTGGGCTTGCCGCCTTTAGTTGCTGTTTCGCCATGGTAACACAATTCATGTATGGCATTGAAGCCCTAATGCAAATTTATTAACCGAGAATTCCTATGCTTTTAGCTTATACAGGGTGTTATCAAGCTTAAGCTTTATAAGTAGCAGTATCAGTATGGCACCAATAATTTAGAAGATACTTGAATTCATAGCCGGCAGACTTGCTCAAAATCTGACCTGGTCTGAATAGAAAATACGGCCATGTTGGAGGCAAATGCCAAATATGCACTACATTACAAATCACTCGAAAAGGGCAGGAACACAAGGCCCGTGACAACTACTGGCTACTATTTCAAATGGTACAGCACAATATAGTTGAGAGAATTTACAAGGCAGTTCACGCTCAAGAGAAGGGCAGTCTTCCAAGAGTTGGCCTGTGTCCGAATGACATTAATCAGGAAAACTAGCATCACCTGACCTACGGTTTGATGTTTAAACTAACATAATAATGCCTTGAAAAATGGCAGGCCTAGCACACTAACAACACTAATCTCATCGCATCACACAAAGAACCCCTATCTCCGATCCTGGGCACTCCTGGACGCTGAGGAAAATCTCCTGGATTCACCGGGATTCATTTTCTTAGAATCCATATGCTTGTCTTCCTTTTGTTCAACAACTCCCTTTTGCTTACGCTGTACATCCTCCGCATGCCTTTTCCAAAGTGCTTCTCTATCTTTTCTTGGCATCTTCATATACCTAGCATCAGAACTGAGAACCTTCTTGGCAGTGGACCAAGAAGTAAGAACGGTTTTCCCATCTTCTGTTTCTCTTACTGCAGCTTCAGGAGTTATAACCTCAGCCAATAAAGCTCTGAAGTCGTGTGCACATCTCTGAACAAGAAAAGAAACTTCCAAGTTAAAAAAGCTGCATGGGAGTGAAAGAGTGCAGATAAAGCATTGATCAATCCCAATAAACCTACATCTTCTGTTATGCGAGAACAAAATATTTAGATCGCTTTCTAGAAGGATGAGAAAGCTCAAGTTTGGGATCCATAGTAGGACAACAATCGGACTAGAATCCATCATGTCCCTTGAAAGGAAAAATTGGAACTTTGTTAAGAGCCACCCCCGACAAACTACTCCTAAACCTGTCAATCATATCCACAGCCAAACTACCAAATTGGTAATAAAAAGTAGAGTTGATGAAGATGGAAAAGAATGTGAATTGAGACGTTTGGTAAGTACAAGTAGGTTTAGTTACAAGTAGGTTTGGGTTCAAACAAACCAAAGTATTAGATTTCTGGTTTAATAGAACCTACTCCCTCCGTTCGCCTATAAACTTCCTACTTTCTATTATGGGGTATTCATCTTTAAACATCCTACATAGAATCTTTCCTTATTTGTACATGTAAAGACCAAAACACCTCTATTTTATTAATTTGTTTATTGAATATGCAAGTGGGGTATACCCTTATGTTGTAATTTTACATCATGAGGACCCTAAAACTCATACTTTATTCTATTTTTCTTGAACACTGTGTTCCGGCCCTACGCGCTTTATACGCGAACAGGGGGAGTATATTTTTCATATTTTGCATAGGAATTAATCAATTTGACAAAATTTAGTTCATTCAACTTTTGATTATTTTCTCTAAACATGATTATAACCAATAAAATGTATTTATACTTGCTTAGGTACACGATACTCCATCCGCTCTACTACAAACTTCCTACGTCCATTTTGAGGTGTTCAAAACTAAACTTTCAACTTGAAATCTCCTTATTTGTAAATGTAAAGACCAAGCTAAGATGTCCCTAATTTTTTGCTTTGTTGATTAAAAATGCACTTGAACAACCCCTATACTATAATTTCACACCAAGTGGATCTTAAAAACTCATTCTTTATTCCACTTTTCTTAAAAACTGTGTAGCGGCCCTACGCACTTCATAGCTGAACGGAGGGGTTATATTCAAACAATGTAACAATAGAGACGCAACAGTTAATGTAAGTATCATCAAAAAAATTACTTTATGATTTGATAAAACATCATCTTAATTTTAGACCCTTTTACATGTATATGAAACGAACTTTATACTAATTAACTCACAATAAATAGAAAAACAATGCCAAATAGACTTATTGCCGCGACTTTATCATCATTGACATCTTGCTCCTTTCGTCCATGTTTAAACACCCGATATACCTTTCTTTGGTCAAAGCTTTGACCATGAATATCTCTCCACATATAGTGAACTACTATAATGTGACACAAAAATGATTAAATTCGTTAAAAAAGGGCAGCCTGGTGCACATTGACGTTCCCACAATACCAGGGTCAGGGGAAGGGTCCCACAAGGGTCTATGGAGGTAAGCCCCCCTTGTCATTTTTGGACAAGCGGATGCGCCCAAGACTTGAACCCATGACCTATCAATCACATAGAAACACCTAAACCAGTGTACCAAGGCTCCCCTTCAATACTAATTAAATTTGTTATCGAAAAAAAAAATCATAATTTTTTTTTTTAAAACTAACATTTACATTTGTGAATTAATTGATTATGTTCCGAATATATGAAAACTATACATGTCCATAAATGATGTCATAACTGACGTCCATAACTTAGTAATTTACATGTTAAAGAAATATGTCTTTAACTTTAAACAAACAAAAAAAAACTTTAAACAAAAGTCAGTTGAAAGCAATGTTACCTCGTAAAGCATTTTGACATGGTCTCGAAAAAGCTTCTCTAAGTCAGATTCATCCAAATCAGGATTAGATGCACGCCCTTGTGGATCTTTCTGGAGTTTAGATTTAGACTCAGTCCAAGATGCCTGACGACAGCAAATATCAATAATGAAACTTTAAATTAGACAACGGGCTTTGTAATGGTTAAGGTTGAAATGAAGTTGCTTTCGAAGTTGGGGTAAGAAAAACAGGCACTAAGATGTTTTTATAAGGAGGTATCTGTTGAAATAGAAGAGTGTACCTGAGGATCTTTCAATTTTTCAACTAGCAACGCTTGGTATGATGCAACTGCCTCCTTTCTCCGAACCTTCAATCGAACTCTTTCCACTTCCTGCTCTTCTCTTTCTTTCCTCTTCCGCATTTCTCTCTCTCGTTCTTTTAACTTTTCCTGCAATATTTGCATTTGAAAAGTAAGGACCTTTGCAACAACAGGTAGATGAATTTGTACGAATAGTCACATTACAAGTAGACAACCATTCCCACTAGCACTATCAGCCTACAGCTGCCCAGTCGTACTATGTCTATAGCCGCCTTTCAAACTTTGAGCTAGCATTATGCACAAGTGACAGCAGATTCCAAGTATTAGTATTTTTTTTACACTAAGTGCTTGTTCGGATACACTTCAATTCCACAGGAATTTCATTTTCCTGGGAATTGGTTTTGCATTGGGTTGTTTGGATGACCCTTTTTTTTATCAAAAGAAGGGGAATTCCTATGGTGTAGAATATAGGAATTACCCATTTACCGTCTAATTACTGCTCTTGCATTTTATAATTTATTAATATAAATAGAGGGCAAATTAGTAATTTGGATAGTTAAATGGGAACTGTGGTAAGGTAAACAAACAACATATGGGAAATGAATTCCAAGCATTTTGAAATTCCCATATGGTAACCAAACGCACAAATGCAAATTCCCGTGATTTTGTCATAGGAAATAATTTCTTCCCGTAGGAATTTAATTTCTATGATATCAAAACGAGCACTAATACATGACCCAATAATTGCTTATTAGTCACAAGTCTTCACAGAGCATCTAACCGACTCAATAGGGAGTTGGTGGGATGAAATCATTCATGCTGTTTGCTGCTACTATAGACTCAGAAACAGTAGTTAAACACAGAAGCTCTCAGCTAAATGCTGATGTCATAGTTTACATGTTTGTACACGCTTAGGTAAAATTTCATGCATTTTATATCAAACAATGACTTCTTATGATAAATCCCTAGACAAAGAAAATTCTACATGAGATTTACCGCAACTGCTGATCTAAATCTGTTACGCTGAACCGCGAGTGTCTTAACGCAATGATGTGCGCCTTCTGGAACCAGAATACTAAAAATTGTTGCCATACGGCTATCTTGTGCTTAAACTGAAAAAAGGACTAGTCATAGCATACCTGTTCTCTCCTTTTTGCCTTCTCTGCTTCATCATCTGCACCCTTTAACTCGGAAATGTATTCATTAAATAAAGCTTCTCGCTCTTCATGCTTAACAGCTTTGTACCTGACGTCTTCCCGGATGCCATCCTTTACCTACACCATTATGCTAATTTTAAATCCTAAAGACAATGTCATGTCATCTCAAAATGCAGAAAGCTGATCTTGCGAGACTACATCAACAAGTCTCAGGTACTAAGAAAAGTCTAGTCCATGGTCGTTGCCTTCAAGGAGATTCTCTCTTTTTTTAAATCTTAATAGTCAATTGAAGTTCTAGTAAGCTAGTGCAGGTAGATCAAGGGAAATGTATCTTCAATATCTCAAATTTAGAATTTGCATGGAATTTTGTCCATAATTTCAAATAAACTAGATACACTAACAACCAACTAGATCAAAAAATATGTCAAGACAGATTCAAGATATGGATGTCTATCCACAACCATGCAAAATGAGGGGTCAGAGGTTGCATGTGTGATCATATGCTTGTTTGCACGGTCCAATTATTTACCATTTACTTGAGCACATTTGTAGTATTGCTTTACAATGGACATCAACAAACAGAGACAGGAATTTGCACGTTGAAGTTTCAGATTCTTGTAGATGAAAAACTTAGGAAGCATAAGATAAGAAGATTTCCCATTAAAAATATAGACTACCTTTGACCATCGGGAAGTAGAAGTTATATCCCCTCTTTCAGAAAGCATGGACTTGAAATTCATGATAAGAGTCATGCATTCAGCTTTAGCTTTTTCCTCAGCAGCCTTTTTAAGTACAAGGACCCTGCAACTCAAAACAGATATCTTTTTAATCGACAATAAACAACAGTTGTTCCACATCCTCTAGAGATAAGGTAAACTTTATCCACAGTCATAGCACCACCCACAGATGAGAAGAACAATATCAAGTATCAAAATGATAACCAAAGATTAATGAAAAAAATATCCAATCTCATAAAACTCGAAACTGTAAAAACAATCGGCACTAATACTTTACTGAATATGTGGACCACCAAGTTAATTATTGTATTTTGCCATTAATACTCAATCCCATCTTAAGCGCCAACAGCTTTCACCAACTTTTATATTAACAGACCACAGATAATTGACACTTATCAGCTCAAAAAATTATCCGTGTTCTTTTCACATCAAGCATAATGCGCTCGAGGGTAGGTCAGTCTAAAAGACAAGTTATATTGCCAACACCTGCTAGACACATTCCTTTTTTCAAATTAATTTTGCAGCTTATATTTTTTCCAGAACTGTTAATGTTACTACAAACCCCAATTTTCCAAATATGACAATGAAATATGGGAATACATATTCAGATGTCAATGTCTATGTTCCAGTTGAGCACAACAAAAAACAACATACCCTGTCATCCCGCAAGCAATAGTACTGATTCGCTAGAATTAAACATTAACCAATACTCCCTCCGTCCCCCTTTAAACACCCCGCTCCCTTATTTACGTGGATTAAGGTGGTGTGATTTGTTTATTATTGTTTGAGGTAATGGGTGGTTTATTTATTATTGTTGAAGACAATGGGTGGTTTGTTTATTATTTTTGGAGATAATGGGTGGTTTGTTTATTATTTTTGGAGATAATGGGAGGTTTGTTTATTGTTTTTGGAGATAGTGGAGGGTTGATGTGTGGTGAAAACTTACCCCATTTAGTATGTTTTGAAATGGGGTGTTTAAAGGGGGACACCCAAATAAGGAAAGCGGGGTGTTTAAGGGGAAACGGAGGGAGTACAAGTTAACCAAACACAGACAGAAAGTAAACCAGCTTCAACAATCAAAAGTAAATAAGGATTCATTATGACACAAGGGTAAGAGTATGGTGCAAACAATTGAGGATCGCAACAAAACCAACACCATCCAGTGCCTCAAAGGCTTCCGCCTATGGCCAGGTAGAGGGGGAGGGGGGTTAGATGTACACAAGCCTTAGCCCTTACATAAAAAACATAGAAAGGCTGCTTAAACATGACCCATAATGATGATTGCATCGAGAATAGAACCCACCAGTTGAGTATCTGAAGCGACAAAAGAATTAACAACAAAAGTAGTACCTCTCATTTAACAGAGCCTCTCGGTCCTTGCGCTCCAGAGCCTCAAAACGTGGATCCGGGCCCCATCTCTTCTTAAATGTATAGTAATCAGTAGAGAGGTCGATATCCTGAATGGTGAACCTTTAGTAAGTTTCAAACAAGATCGCAGAATCAATTTTCAGCCAGAAGGAAAGTTTAAATCAAATACCCTCCCATAGAAAAAAGAAGGGTGAGCACATGAAAAACTGTGTGCTCCTTTATATAACTCAGAAAGTTTTTCTTTCACCCTATTTCAAAGGAAATTAAAGCTCATGTAAAAGAAAACTGAGATAGCTCATATAAACCTCTTTTGCTTCTTGTAGCAACTGTTTGAAACCCTCCACGGCAACTCTTTGAGCCGCTCGCTTTTCTTTACGTTCTTCTTCAGCCCGTGTACGGACATAATGATCGAACAATGAACGACGCTCACCATATGTGGGAATTGCCTGCATATGGAACGAAACAGTGTTTCACCTCTGGGCTCATATAAAATAGGCAGGAAGGAAAAGGGGAGTTTCCAAGTCAAAGATAGAGAACAGAAACCTCACACAAGAAAACAATCACCTTTCAGAAAACTTCAACATATCAAGTTAAAAGGGTGAAGCACAAAGAAGAAGAGAAAACTTCATCATATCAAGTTTTTTAAAATCCCAGCCTTCCATTTAAAACCCTCTACTTCAGTATAAAGCACTTTTACCATAGGTTGGGCAGTGTGATAAGAAGTTATCTGAAAATCCTAGAACAACATTGTAAGAAGAGTGAACACCATGGAATCCAGGCAACAGCAAGGATTAAACCTTGAGAATAACTGGCATTACAAAGCTGCCCATTTACAAAATAGACACGAGGAAACAATGTCTCTAATAAAGAACGGTTGTTAACATTTCTTTTCGCAGTGTGCTCTAACATAAAGCAGATCTTTCGCTACAGTTGATGTAGCTCGTCCAAGGGCACTGCGGCGATTTTGCTACCTATTCTAGTTACATCAAGGAAAACGAAGTTCCCCACAGAGCCATAAAACAGAAACTAAAGCCCCTTTCCTAATCTTGGTGGTGTTTAACAAATAAAGGACTTGAACCTGTGTTTAGGGAAGTTTTAACCTTAGATCCTTGACAAAATAAGCCATAGTTCGAAGTGACCAAACATTTTGGGATGGAGGGAGTGCTTTAAATTGTTCATTCGGTTCGTGTTGCTAACTTCTTTAACTGTGTGTTTGCATATAGAGAAACGGAGGGTAAGAGAGGAGGGGAGGAAAAGGTAGGGATCCCAAATCCATAGTTTGGATAACAATAATGAGGGAAAGGAAAGAACAGTTTGCTAACATAAAATTCTTATTGGTCACATCAACACAAAAACTGGATCCTAAATCTTCTCCAAATTATTATATTGACATAAGCAATGGCATTGATGCCCTTCCAGCTAGAAGATATATTTTTAAGATAGATGAATAGATAATTTATCTTCCCTAATGGTCCATTACGAAATTGAAAATACTTTGCTACTGCAACTGTCCATCACCAAGAGAGAGGTTGATTATCCATTCAAATCTTTGCAACTATGGAGTGATGTGATTTCCTCAAAAAGAGGAGAATTTAGATCATTTCCCCTTGCTTTCTTTTCAAATACATCTGTTATCCAAACAAACAATTTCTGATCCCCCTTTCTCTCTCCCTTCTCTTTCCTCTATCGTAAGACTATTTTCTCTCCCTCCTCCTTTCCCCTCATTCTTCCTCCCCTTCCCTCCAGTTTTTCTTATCGAGACGAACTCCAAAGGTTTGATCAACTAATATATATCGACACTTTAATCATTTTCTATAGGAGAAGGCATCAATGGGTGACACTCATGTCAAAAAAGACACTGAGAGGATGACACCCATATTAAAAATAATGCTGGACTTCAAGTGGTTGATAGGCCCTGTGATATTTTAGTGGTTATGGGGAAGTTGAAGAACCAGCAAGTCTTCAGGATCACACTTTCAAGTTTTCACAAGAAACTCGATTGTAAGAATTATAGAACCTGAAACTCAACAAATCAATAGGATAGGCCATAAGAAAGTTTTTATTGTTTGGTCTTCATAGCTTCAGTTTCATGACCTTACGAAAAATTCTTGTTCTCTCTATTGCTGTTTTAGTTTAAGGAGGCGCGAGGCGCACCGAGGCGCTGGGGGGCCGTTGCGATGAGGCGTGAGTCGTAAGGCGAAGGCGCACGCCTCATGCACACGAGGCGCACTCATTTAGCGAATAAAATTATATTTTACGAAACCATATTTTGACAAAATAAAACCTTTTTTTGGTATTTAAAGAGGGACAATGGGTAAATAAGTATAAACAAGGGATTAAGGGGCAAAGGGAAGTGTATAAATAAGGTTACAAGAGAAAGAAATTGGAAACTGCACACTTGTGTGCCTCAAGGCCTGCGCCTCGGTGCGCCTCATATACACCGGTGCGCCTCAAGCTTCTGAGGAGATTGCAGCTGCGCCTCAGTGCGCCTTGCGCCTAGGCGCGCCTCAGGCGCGCTTTTTTAAACTAAGGTTGCCGTAATCTGTTTTCTAGGCTATTGTTTTATTATAGTCCCCCGTCTACAAAACAGAAGAGAAGCTGGTCAATCATCCTCTCAAGTTATTATGTTAAGCGTAGATTCATGTAAACACTACCTAGACATTTAATTCATACAGAGTAGCTTGAATCCAAAAAAAAAAGGCCAGAACAGGAAACAATCACTGGACAGCCATATTAGCTTGGGCATGCTTTCAGTCAGCACAGGGTGAAAAGCAAAATCGCAGAGGTCTATAGTGTCTATTGAGATTTGACAGCAGATTAAGTAATGCACAGCACAGAGAAGTTCTCACGAAGAAGAAAATAACAAAACACAAAAGCTATATACGTCTTCAAAGCAAAGATATTCGAGCAGACGGACACGAACAACAATATTATATTCAGCAGATATAATTATATAATTAGACCTGCTTAAGGAGCCTCTTATGCAGAGGCTTGGATCCTCAACACAGAAGATTTGAGATCTTGTACTGAACGAACCTTGAAGCGTGGATCAAATACAATTTTCGGCAGCTCTTTATCCCACTTTGAGAAAGGTGCCACTCCACGATCCTTAAGCATTTCCTAACAAAACCAAAGCAATTAAGAATGTCAAACCCAGAGTAAAATTGCGATACGTCAACTCCTTGCAATATGCACAAAACAAAATTACAAAGTGAACACAACATGCTGCCAGGCAGCCCCTAGCGCCTCTACAATAGCTATTTGTCCTATCTGAATTCGGAATCGGTATTTCTTAACTTCTAACTAACCCTCTTTCTTTTCCTTTTAATGAGTAATAGAGGATAGATATTGAAAGGACACCAAAGGCGTGTCTAAAAAGACACCAAGGGGTGACATTCTTATACAAGAGGAAGTGGCTGATAACGTTCTGAAGCTATCATGAGTACTCATCAACAACAACATCATTACCCCAGAGCATTGAAGGCTTCCGCCATAAGGCAGGGTAAGGAGGGATCGGATGTAAACACGCCTTACTCCTATTGAAACATAGAGAGACTGCGCACGGATGACCCAAAATGAAAATTGCTTCGAGAATCGCACAGACTGCCCGTTACTTCACAATATACGAAGTACATACAGTTTTTGGAGCCATTGGGCTTTATACCATTATATCCCAAAGCCAAAGAATAATTAGTCTTTGGCTCCATCGGAAGTGGAACATCATGAGCACTCATAAAAAAATAAAAAATAAATAAAAAAATAAGAGTCATGCGCCGGTGAAGGAGAAGCACATAAACTCCAACTTCACTACAGCTTCAAAAAGTAAATATTGAATTCTTGACGCTCACAATATCATCAAAACTAAGATACTTTGTTTGAACCCAAATGCACCACTAGATAGTGAAAGAGCCAACTCATTTCATCCAATGCCTTTGTTAAGGGTAAATCTAGGGACTATAGGATTGAGCAGCTTTTCATTCAAAGAGGTGGCTTCCATTTTGATAGTTGATATAACATCACTGACGACATCCCAATCCAGCAAATGCGGAAAATCAGATATCATTGCGAAGCAACATCGCAAAAGAAGGCAATAAGAATAAACAAACATGAATTATGGATATAGGGGAAAGGTCACACTGACAGTTAGCACTCTAGAATTTGATGATCTTAAAACAATAAGGTTGACTTAAACATTCACGAATCAAAAGGATGCCCAAACATCAAAGCTTACCCTAACTGCACAAAGTTCTAGCCACTTTAATTACAGACAATATCTTACAAAATTGATCTAAGATCCCAAAATTGTCTTTTGAACCGGAACTTTCCTTCGTAATGGGATCATCCTGATATAGGTGATAGCCCCCTTCTATGCTACTAATGACAATCCAACTTGATCTCACCAAAGACATAGATTTTCCAGAGACAATCCTTAGTTAAATCTGTACTAATAACCAACTATGGTTGTGCGACCAAAAAATGTATTATGGTCTGGCTAGGACCCTCTGGAACCATCTACAAGGACAAACGAAAACCAGTCCGACACTGGAGGTGCACTTGGTTGTTCATCACTTTCAAGACTTGTGATTGATTCCCGGGTCATAATGTTAAGTACCAAAAGAAGATTCCTACTGAGACTCAAACTCACTAATAAAGAGAAGTAGGAGAAGGTTGAGTAATAGCGTACCAAACCTAATCAGGCTTGTCTTTATAAAAAACATGATCCATAACTAGTACCAACACTGTGGTCAAGCAAAAAAAAAAATATAACATAGCGGTGTGAATGGAGCAGACAACTAAACAAATGAAAGTAACTTAAATGAATCTTCACTTCAAAGTGATAACAGTAAATAAGCAGCTTACATACTCCCAATGCTGAATCAAGGAAAGTTGCTCACTGAATAGATGATATCGCAAATAGAATGAATAAATACATCCAAAGATTCAACAGGATTAGAGTATTTGTTTCAGAAATCTCAAACTTAATCAAAACCCGAAATTTCAGATTTCATGGTAACTCAAGAACTAAATTGTATTACGCTTATTGACCATTTTATCCAATCTCAATTTGATGACCGTTTCTTTTCCACCCTACCTATTTCCTTTCACTAACTCTGCCGTCAATTATCTCCCTTCAACATTATTCTCTAATGCACCGTGCATACCATTCTACACCAAACTGATGCTCGAAACACTCAAACCCAAGAAAACAGAAACTAAAAAACCAAGTGATAAGCACGACATCTATACCTTAAATTGTCTGATGCGGTCCTCCTTGGTAGGACCCCTATCCTCATCCTCTGAGTCTGATGATATGTCTGAGATATTTCCATCTCCCTCACAATCTCTTTGCCTTTCTTTGCCACCATCACTTTGCAAGCCCTTGACTGTAGCCTCAACTGTTTTAGTTCCATTAGTTTCTAAAGTCGCTGATCCTGACGAAGCAGAAGATGGAAAAGAGGTAACCTGAGCTCCTGATTCTTGCAGCTTCTTTTTAACCAAATCAAGAGCAGATGATGGACCTGGAGCAATAGAGACTCTGAGGGCTATGGCATCACGACCGCCTGAACTTAGAGCAGGAGCACTTAGAGTTGAAGCACCAGATTCTTTATCATCAAATGCATTAGAATTTGGAACTAACTTGGACTTTTCAGATAGATTGTCGTCTTCCTGTTTTTTTCTCAATTCCGTCACCTCTGCTGGTACTTGCCAGCTGCTAATCTGATAATGAAAGACATTACAGACTTTGATAACATCACCAAAAACAAGATATGGACAAAAGAGCATCAATTCAAGTTAAAAGGTGAGGTATACAGCACTGGATAAATGCCGGCTAGAAGTGATTAGCAGAAAGATTTGTAGAAAAATAGATCATTCTTGATCCAGATTTAGCGATCTACGTGCACAGAAAGAAGAAAAAGTAAAGGAGCAAGAAATACAGAAAGCTCTCTTGAGTAGTGACATAACCTAACAGCATTTCCATGAACATGCTACTACCATACTTCAAGGACAATTAAAATCTCACATACCCAAATGCTTTTTAGCATGGACACATCTGCCAATAAACAAATACAATCATAGTGGTTGCAAATTGCTAAACTCCAATCATCCATAGAATCACATAGTAATCCTAAATTAACCAATATACAAGCATCACTTATGGCGCGGTATGAGACATTGACAATATGTATGATACTTCAATCAGAAGAATCTCATATATGCTGAATACTTATGATCAAGGCATTATACCAATGTGACTATACTACCGTAAAAGAGCATTAAAAAGAGGCATGCCCCCATTTAAAAGACCTGCTCCATCTTTCTATTGGCTTCAAAATTTCACGCTCTATGAGAAAACACAAACTCTAGATTTAACACTACAACCACAAACACAGCAACATGACAAAAGGGTTGAGACTACAACACCCTCCCCCTCTCTAACCTAGAGGAGCAAATTACACTGCACGCCCAGTAATTTTCGAATCCTTTGCATTCAACAGTTTATGGAACTATCATTGAGACGAACTGAGCCACAATACCCACAAACCTCAATCTTACCATGCAACAAAACATGAAGATGTAGAAGCGTCAGAAATCATAATACCTGATTTTTTGTGTTATAGTAGTACTTCTTTCCATCATTGGTAGTAACCAATCCCCAATCAGTACCAGTGACCTTCTCCCTACACAAAATATCAGTGACAATAAAGCTTTAGCATAAAAAATTCCAAACAAAGAATTAAGGCCAACCCCTAGTCTAGTAAGATATGAATCAATTAAGAGCAAATTAAGACCAACCACTTGTCCAATACGATATGAATCAATTATGAGCAAAACTCAATTAGAACTCAGATATAATAAATTAACATAAATCATCATCTTCCGGAATGATTTGGGGTCGGCTAACCTGAATCGTCATCTATAACCGGCCTTGCGCAGGCCATAAAAGTTAAAGATCATTGCGAATCAAGTTTAAAAAGTATTGAAACACGTTGAGAAAGAGTTTTAAAAAGCCATCAAAAGAAAAGGAAAGCCAATATATAAAACAATATAGTTATAAAACAAGTGAAGAAAAGAAAAATCCATCAAAACAACAACCCTAAAAAAATAAAAAATAAAAAGAAGGTCGGTACAGTTTTCACTACTCAATAAGTTAGCCAACAATTTGCCAAACAAAAAAGTTGTAACTAAAGGTTCATGACTATACACCTAATGAAATGAGAGCCCATTGATACACTTTATCATAAATGGGTAACAAAACAGGAGAGGCCCCATAGAATATTTTTAAGTTCAATTAAATATTTCTAAGAACAAGTATTACTTATTTAACATTAATGTTTGAATCGTGCGGGGTAGGTGAATTAAACCCATCGAACATTATTTATTTATATATTTTGGACAGGTGAATATATCAATACATTCAAAAAGATATCGTGGAGGTGACGCCCACATACAAAAGAGAGCTATAAACTATGGCAAGAAACTCAATCCACAAAAAAAGGAATGTCAAGTGTTGGCATGAACGAGACACCTGATTCCAAGTGTACTACAGCCTCAAAAAAGTATAACTTGAACTCTTGGTGTGTCAAACCAATATCATCACAGATACGATAATTTTTTTCAATCCAAGTACAACACAAAACAGCTGGTGGAGCTATCCGCCCCTTTTTCATCCTCCTTTAACAAGAGGAGAGAACATCTTTAGCCTAGCGCGGATGGACCCAACTTAAACAGAGACAGGGACAAGGAATTTTTTTTTTTTTTGATAAGCCAGAGACAGAGACAAGGATATATGCCACAAAGATACGAGTCACATGACCCAAGTGCAAGAGAGCAAAAAATGATCGATGGTCTCTTCAGCATCAAAACAAAATGAATGATCTATATATTTTACTAAAGACGTCCCCATTGACACATGTCGCGATTCTACGCCTTATCGCCATGTGTCGATGCGAATTTCCACATGGCGAGCTCACAGGAAACGTCGCCACATAAGCGTGCCACGTGTCAACTTTGTTTTCCACATGGCGATCTCACAAGCAATGTTGCCACATAAGCTTGCCATGTCAACAAAGTGTGACCGTTAATATTTAGCACCAAGCAGAATACCAAAAAGACAATATTAAGGTTTGAACCCACGACCTCTTGGTATTTGTAAATATAAGTCTACCATTGTGCCACAACAACTTACTTGATACTATTTTTTTTTTTAAATCATAAAGGGGGAGGCAATAATCTTTACAAATATGTACAAAATGTTAATTATGGATAGTCATTTATTATATCTTTTTTTTTAATGTAAAAGATATGGTCATTTCTTATATTTCACCTAAGTTACGTCTTCAAAATGTGAAACTAGTCAAAATATTTATTTGAGTTAATCTATTTTTCTAAGCGCAATTTATTCAATATCTTTTCTCAACTGAAAAACACGATACTCATGGATGAGAACATAATATCAATAATACGACTACTCAATTTCTAAGGATTAATATATTAGTACCTATCTTTTTTTCTAACCAAGATTTGGTCGATGTTCAGAAATGATGATGGATATCGCATAGGGTAATGTTGGGTATGCAGGTCGTGTAAGGGAGTCAAGTAGACCTTAAATGAGGTTGGTTATAGAAGTGGACAAAGGTTACACTGATGTGGTATAGGAATCGATCAGTTTAGGGGGTCGTGTGGAGAACTTGACTTAGAGTGGGTAATCTTCACAAAAACTGATAAATGCGGACCTAGATTCAGTTGGTAGTGATTAGAGACTATAACACTGCAATGATATCAATTTTTAAGACATGATTCACCGTAAAGTTTTTTTTTTCTTTTTTAATTCAAATGCCTTAAAAGAAGTGTTTAGTACAAAATACAATTTAATATTAAATGTTAACTTTACACGTAACCAACAAGCTCAAAAACGGAAGATATTTGGTGTAACCGTAACACCACATGATCTCATTGGTTTCACCGCGCGTCGTAGGTAACATCACATAACAGTGAAGGTAACACCAAACCGATAATGTTACCGTGACATAGGAAATTTTATACTAAAAAACACAAATATATTATAATAGAATTAAAAGTTTATTTTCTTTACATTCATAAGTAGAGTTATGTAGAATAAGAGACTAATTTGATTTCATTATGTAATTTATATATTAGCGTGATAATGCATCAATTTGACATGTTTTTATTAACTACCAAAATCAGTCTACTATTTAAGTTATGAAATTAATATAATATACTCACGGATTTAGAGTCTAAATATAAATAAGGTTAGAGAAATTAGAGTTTAACAATTAAACGAGTTGAGGGCGTTAGAGTGATGAGTTCACGTGCAGAAAGCTGAGTAAAAAATTAGAGGGGATGCCACTTGGAAAATTTAACAGGTGTAGGGGTATCAGTTAGCGAGGGAGGTCAGGTAAAGAAGTGGCAGGGGATTGAGTGGTTAACTTGAACATTTGATCAACAGCGATGGGTATAACCAAAACAATTGTTGGTTGGTAATAGTCTTAGTTAGGAAAGGGGTGGGAGTAGGGTAATAATAATGTTGATGATGGAATGATTGTTTTCTATTGGAGGTGCGTGTAGAGGAAGAGGGGCGACTAAGATAGTTGTCATGGTGAAAAGAATTGTTAAGTACTAGAGTCGGTGGGTAATTGTGGCGGTGGAGTTTGGGATAATTAGGTTGGAGGGTTGAGCAATTCAAATAAGTCAAAGGGGGACGGGGCTTTGGATCGGCAGGGTTCCAACTACGATTTAATTTGGAAACCACGCAGTCTCTGTGTGGTTTCCAAATTTTACATGACACCTACTTTTTTCGGTACATTCGATCAATTCTTAAATTCTGTATTAGTTTTAAAAAAGGTTTGTTTGTTACTTTCAATTATAATGTACGGAGTATGTTATAAACTTATAATCACTGCAAATTTTCTGTTTATGTTTTTTAATATTAGGGTATACGATCCTTAAAATATGGTTTTTTTTTCAATATATTCAAAGTAATAACATGTTACATGGTTGATATAAACATTTTAATTCCCATGCATTTGCACGGGCCAAAATACTAGTTGCTATCTAAAGTAAAACCCCTCGCTCAACACAGTGAATTTAGCTGGCATCCAAGCAATAACCAATCTTTAGGAGAAGCCTTGGCACTTCCAAATTACACTAGCCGAGAAGTCATCATGAGGGACGGAGTTTTCAGCGTAATTGCAAAACTCTTTAACACTAAAAGTTCCAAATTTTTCATGCAATCATGTTATCTCATCATTTCCTCGCGGGAAACATTCAAAGAAAGGAGCTTCAAAAGACTCGGAACTTAATATCTTGCCAATCCGGAGCCTTGAAACAACATGTCCGATGATGTTAGTTACCGTCCCTTGAAAAACATCTCCAACAGTGGCATCCTCATAAAAAGCATTTTTCAAAAGGTCAGAAAATTGTGATTTTGAAGGTAGATCCCCACACCAATTGCTATGCCAAAACAAAACTCGTCAATTTTTCACATTAAAACACATGAAAACCTCACAAGCTTGATACGAGATATAATAGATTTCCAAAGACTACCACCATGAGAACTATTGACCTCTTTACTTCCACCTGTCTCCGCACTCCATATTTCCGGGCAATCACGTTCTTCCATAGTGGATCATTTTCAATGGCAAGCCTCCAAAGCCACTTATTCTTGAGAGACAAACGTATCTTATACCAAGAACCCCTTTAGCCTTCAGGCAACATACTTCTGCCAAGTTGAAACCCTTAATCAGATCCTAGTTACTTCATAAGAAGTCACGCTAACTTTTGCAAGCTTTTTGGCAACACTAGCTAGAATATTGGAGACTTACATAAAATACATGGTTAAACTACACACAAAGTGCTTTTTAGAAGGCTAAGATGCCTCCTCGACAGAAACTTTTGATTTCCACCCAGCAGCTCTGGTTTGAAACCTTGCAACTATGGGATCCCAAACTGATTTGCACTTGATAGATGCACCTCGAGAGAGCCTAAATAAACGGAAGGGAGAGGGATCTCGAAATAAGTGAAAGGGAGCGACTGCACACCAAAACCGAAGAAATCAGCAAAATCATTGACACTCAACACATCGCCAATGAGGATGAGAACACTCTTGGCTAGGCAAATCTCCAGGCCAGACATTGCTTCAGGGATGACAGAAACTACTATTCTCGTGAGACGTGCAAAAGATTAAGGCATCATCTGCAAAGAAAGCGTGGAGATGCTAAGAGGATGAGAGGAATTATTTCTGACGTTAACGACCTCAAGAAACCACATCAGAAGCCTTGCTCACTTGCTTCCTAGGATATTCAGTGAATCCATAATCAAGATCAAGCGAAGAGGGGAAGAGGATCATCTTGACTCTTGACGCAACCTCCATGGACTATTAAAGAAACCAGCAGGTTACTCATTATTAAGGACCAAAACACGAGTGGTGGAAACACAGAAATCACCCACTTTCTCCGTATAGTAGGATAGCCTAACTTATCAAAGATAAACCAAGAAAACCCAAGAAACGGTGTCAAAAGCTCCTCAATATCGAGTTTGCACAACAGACCTAGATCATTGGACTTTTATAATCAGCCAATACACCTATTTGCAATAAGCAAACCCTTGAAGATTTGATGGCCAGGAACATAATCATATTGATCAGGACTACCACAACTCTCCTCAACCTAGAATGCCAATGGAATATAATAACATAACAACACATGACTAGCGGCACTTAATCTCAACATCAGTAATTGATGAGCTCTGTTGTCTCTATGGAGATGACTAAGCCTCCCTCTAGAATAGGATCACTAACCGGCTACTATAGTAATACAACTGCCTAAACATGTCTAAAATACTTGGAAGTTGTGCTCAAAAGTTCCCAATATACCCTACCAGAACCTAGCAAAGGGTTAATGATATTCAACATCCTCTGATTAGTTTGACATATTTCACATAAAGAATCGTAAGACTATATATTTGTACCATAAGTTGATTCCATCAATCATTCAATTATCAATTTCTGTCACAAGAAGCATTGGCTTGAACAAGTGAAATTGTTCGAAAAAGGTGAACTAGTTAGAAATTTGTTTACAGAAGAACATAAAGGGGGACACCCTAGCCAATCTTGCGACTTCTCGATAAGATTACCAAATTCGGGAGAGAAACGAGTAGATAGAATTGATAGAGAAATAGTAGCTTCACCAAATAATGATTGCTTTTGGTACTCGGACTTTAATCCTTATTCCTTTTATAGATAAAAGACCCTCATGATAGAAAGAGAGCTTAATTATACAGCTCTCAACAGATATCATTACTTGGTACCATTTAGTATGTGGGTGACACCCGATTGGATTCTTATCAAACAAAAAGACCTAAAAGAGAAAGAAAGCTGGAATTTGATAGCAAAACTATCAGATCTCAGATCAGAAGTGCAGTACTCTAATTAAATTAACAAAACATGGTTAAGGCATCCTCCAAAAACGCCTAAGAACAGCAGACAACAAATTTATATAACTATCTTGCGAGTTGGAGCTCTCGTGGATAAATGAGAACATAGTTTAATCGGTCGATCAAAAAGATAATTTGTATTGTTCGACCATTTTGACTTTTAACCCGATTTAAAGTCATACATTGACCATTAAAATTAATTACCTAAAAATTTATAATTGAGAAATGCTTTTTTTTTTTTGATAAGTAAGATAGGATATCAATATATTCAAAAAGACACCAAGGGGGTGACTCCCATGTACAAAAACCCCCTAAAGGGCGGCGTCCATAGACAAAAGAGAGCTAATTAAGCTCTAGGACTATCATGAGAAATTTTATCCACAAAAAGAATGAAAGTCAAGTGTCGATGTGAATTTAACACTTGACTCCAACTATACAACGTCCACAAGAAACTAAAAGTGAACCCCTGGTGCGTCAACCTAATATCATCAAAAATGCGATGATTTCTTTCTTTCCAAGTACACCACCAAATTGCAATTGGAACCATCTTCCACACTAATATAATTGAGAAATGCTAGAAAATATAATATTATGGAAATATTGTAAAATATTATTCTGGCCATTATAATTTATAATTTTATCAATATCACATTATAAGTCATTGATGGTCAGGTACCACCTCGTCAAAATGTAGCAAACTCCTGGAACCTAAGGGACTACATAAAAACCATAGTAGCAGGAACTCACCAAGATATGGGAGTTGGCTGTGCTGCTGCATTTCCAGGCTGTGTCAATAAAAAAAGATCAGCCAATGAGTATGGAAAAGAAAGATCGTCAAATAAATCAAGATTTGACCAGCGCTATACTAATATAGTAATATTGCATACAAGGAAAGTCAGACGAACAACAACCAAGCCTTATTCCCAAAATGATTTGGGGTCGGCTAACATGAATCGTCATCTAGTAAACCGTCTTGTATATTCCATAAAATTTCAAAATCATAGTGAACCATTTAGAAATATTGAAACCCTTTCAAAAGGAGTTTTCAAAAGCCATCAAAAAATAAAAAAATAATAATTAAAAAGTTGAGCAAGTGAAAAACATATGAACTTTGAACACATGGTAAGAAAACCAACTTTACTCTCACACCTCTCTCCAACATTTTCTCTAAAAGCTGACCATCTGCCTCACATGTAAGGAATCATGCTGACACTATCTGACAGCAATTATACATTATGAAACTCTGAGCAAAGAGGGATAACATAAAGTTTATGAAAGGATAATACTAAACTAAACACACAACTCCAACCCTGTATAAGCTTCTACTACATAAAATCTCACAGCAGTCTGAAACGCGATGTTTCAAAGCTTGAAGCAAACATAGGATCATCCTCAAATACTCCCTCCGTCCCACTTCAAACACCCTGTGGGATCTTTGTAGTGAAACAAGGAAAATTGATATAGTAAGTTGAGTGGGGAATATTAGGAAAAAAGAGGAGAGAGAATGTGAGGACTAAAAAAATAGGAGAGAGGATGTGATGATTAAAGAAAAGTAGGAGAGAAAGATGTCCCAAAATATATATAGGGTGTTTAAGGTGGGACGTCCAAATAAGGAAATCGGGGTGTTTGAAGTGGGACGGAGGGAGTAATCCTTTTGTACTCCTACATTGTCAACTTAGTTCAAAAAAGCTGCGTAGCTGGGATCGCCTCAGAAGCTTGAGGCGCACTGTGGTGCAATTTCGAATTTCTTTCTCTTGTAACCTTATTTCTACCCTTTCCTTTGCCTCTTAATCCCTTGTTTATACTTCTTTCCCAATTGCCCCTCTTTAAATACCAAAAAAGGGGTTATTTTTTGCAAAATATGGTTTTGTAAAATAGACTTTGTTCGCTAAATGAGTGCGCCTCGTGTGCATGAGGCGTGCGCCTTCGACTCGCGCCTCATCGCAACGGCCCCCAAGCGACTCGCGTCTCCTTGAACTAAGATTGTCAAGGATGGCGAAGTAGGTAACTAGCAAATAGTACTTGCATAATATGGCTGCGACTCATTCAGAAACAGACATTGTATCTTTTATGCATGTCTTCAATTGAAATTAAGGAGATACTAGATCCAATCAGCTGGGGAAAAAAAAAAAAATTTCGTCCTGAAAAAAAGTCCTTTTAGTACTCCTACATTGTCAACAGTCACGGAAGGAGAAGCACGTAACTAGCAAATTGTTACTTGCATAATATAACTACTACCCATTCAAAAACTGGCGATGTATCTTTAAGCACGGAACTGGAAGTAAGGAGATAGAACATCTAATCACAGCCGAAGTAGATATCCCAGAGTAATACCCAGCCCCCAATATACAAAAGGCAAAAAGTTTTTGGTAGATATTGCATATACAATATAACTGCCTACATGATCAAACTCCATTAAGAACTCAAAACATAGTCTTGCGGAGCATCGTTATGCCCCCATTTCATGTACTAACATGTTGAGTAAAACCCAAGCACCGAGTCGATGACTTCCACTCCATCCCAAGATACGTGGCCCTCAAGAATGTCATAATCCTTCAAACAGGCAACTTGAAATTGGACCTTAATTGGTTAACTCCAAGAACACAATTCTTATACCATACTTCACAGCAAAACCCAACCCACAACAAAAAAAAAAAAAAAAAAAACCTATCAACTGATTATCCAATTAAGCTTTCACAATGGCATCCATGATTTTTCAGGCTAATTGAAAACAGCCATGTTACCTCAACTTGCTTAAATCATAAGATTTCTACAAAACAAACACCTAAATGCCAATAGCCACCTTACATCTCAACCTTATAAGAGAACAGAACCACCAATATCTATGGATTTCCCAACCCCCAACAGGTAACATGTCTGAGAGATTATCACATGTCCCTCAACCAACACTATCCTATTTAGATCCCAAAAGCTGGCATAATCATTTCAGAGAAGTTACCCTTAGTCCTCTGTTTTTCATTTGAAGGAGCAGGACCAAACCCTCTTCAAAGTTTCAGGGAGCAGAATGAAAAGCTTTTCATTGCCAACTGCAGTCCTTAAGTTTCTCTGAACCTACACCAATAGTCAGATAAAGCTTCTTTCTCTAAATGGTATCCATAACAACAAAACATGTGTCTGCATCCTCAGTTACCCACTAACCCACCAACTGCACAAAAGTTCAAGAGAAGAAATACGAAGTTTGGAAGTCACACAAAACAAAGTCAAACTTCATTATCCACAAATTTATTTATTTTTCAACACGCCCTCTCAAACCATAATATTTACGATCCCCGGTAGACTTGTACAGCTTTCAATCACCCTTATCCAAGTCATCTTAGGTCTCCCCCCAACAATCTTATTACTTTTCCACTCTTCAAGTCCCCTAACCAGCGCATCAGTAGGTCTAATTCTCAAACAGTAATATCAACTTGCTTGATTAGCCCCAATACCAAACCTTGTAGCCCAAAGGATGGCGAGATTTGAAGATGGCAGCAAAATAAATAAGGATAAAGATCCTAAAATGTTCCTCCGCAACTCAAAATTGCCTACCTACTTACTGCTTTATGATATCACCTTTTTTTAGTTAGATGCCCATAACCATAAACAGTAAATAGAATTCCAAATGCAATAGCTCACAATATGGAGTATTCCATAGCTTTTGTGGCAAGAGTCGCTCAAGCCTCAAGTCATATGAGATGACACAAACGATACTCGTACAAGCTAACCATATAACAGAAGTTCAGCAAATCGACAATAAAATCAAATAGCACAAAAGTAAGAAACATATGATGCCAACGATCAGCAAAAGTACCTCTCCTTTGAATCCAGAAGGCCTCTCATACGTTGATTCCCCAGTCACAGCGTTATAATAGTAGAGAGCCCCGGTTTCAGTCCGATGAGCGCTCCAAGCATCCGACTCATCACTCCCACCAGCATCAATTTCAATACTATTACCACTTAGCTGTTTACTGTCATCTGCAAATTAAACAGCAATCCGCTTCAATCCTCACCGAACCACGCGAAAAGCCGAAAAAAAGCAGACTAAACTCTTCAATGCAGGCCACAAAATAATACGGAGTACTATGTAATCTTTATCTAACAATAGAATAATAAAATTGAAATTTTAGACAGAAAGAACAAACCAGTTCCAGGAGGCGGAACTTCCGGTGGTTGTTGCGGCGGAGAAGTGACCGTCATCGCCGGGATAGTTCCGGCGGGATTGGATACGGGCGTAACGCCAGGAGGCTGAGCGTCGGGGACAGGAACAGAAGGGAGAGGAACGCCGCCGCCGCGGGGGGCGAAGACGAAGGGAGCGGGATAAAGAGGAGGATGTGTATACACCGGCGGCGGTAGGAAGGGGGGCCTCATACCAGCCACCATTTGCGGTCGAGATTGAGGAGGCGGGAACCAAAGCGGGTGCGGCGAGGGACCACCGGACGGCGGAGGCATATACGGTTGAGGAGGGTATTGTAGTGGCGGAGGATGTGATGTATGCAGCATTGGTCTGGACATAGAGTGGGCCGCGATAGACGGCGGCACTGATGACGATGAGAGTGAAGGAGTCGATGTTGACGACGGAGCTGTGTTTCCCATCATTGCCGATTTAATTCGCAGCGACGTATGAGTGACTTTTCAGTATAGACCCTATGGCCCTGACAACGCAAAACTATACTGTGAGAAAATCATCGTGCAAGTCCCGAGATGTCGTCGCCAGCTTGACCTCTCACTTACGTGTCCATTATACCCTCGGTCCCCTTTTAAACCGTAAATGGGGGTACGGATAGGGAGGTACCCCCCGCCACTTTTTATTTTTAGTCCACTGTTTCATGTTAAAGCCCAACTAAAAGAATTCATGGTAAATAAACAGCATGTTTCATTCTAAATCCCACTTAACAGAATACTGGCCCATAAAAGATTTGAACCCAAAAAAAAAAAACACACTTTCTCTCTCTCTTTTCTCGTGACACACATCCAGTCATCCACTACCTACACGACCGCACATCCACATGAATGATATTTTCTGCCGACGCCGACCACCCCTGCCTCACCGCACCTCATCGCCGGTCGTTACCGACCACCACCTCTGAGGTGGCGAACGCTCCAACCTCGTAGCCGACCATTTCCGCGATGCCACCACCACCTCCTCTTCCTCCATTTCCTATATATATCTCTCACATTTCTCTCTCTCTCTCTCCTCCCATTTTACGACTTTCCGGCGACATAAATGGACATACTCGCCTCAATCGCCCCACTACTCGCTCCCGCAAACTAAAAGAAAAGAAAGATTGAGGGAGAGAGAAGACACCACGAAATCGTGTGGAAATGATGGCGTGATGAAGTGATTGCCGTCGTGGAATGGTCGGCGATCAGGCGGTCATGGTGGTGGTAGTGGAATCGGCCATCGGAATCGAGTCTAGGTGGTGGCTTTTGTAAAATGGGTAGTGCGTGGTGGTTGAGGTGGGAGAGGAGAGAGAAAATGAGAATGGGGAAGAGAGAGAAAAAAATGAATTTCAACCTTTTATTTGTTTTTATTTTATAACAAATACATATCATTTCAAAACAAAAAGTATATCATTCTATAACAACAACACATATCATTTTAAGACAAATATTTCATTAAACAACAAGAAGAAAAAAGTCATTTTAAACCACAAACAAAAATCATTCATTCTATAATAAAATCATTCATTTCAGGACAAAAACCATTCATTCCAGAATAGTACCCATTCATTCCATAATAGTAACCATTCATTCCAGAACAATAATCATTCATTCCAACACAAAAATAATTCATTTCAAAACAAAAAACATTCATTTCAAGACAAAAACAATTCATTCCAAAACAAAAGTCAATCATTCTAGGACAAAAGTTAACCATTCTTGGACAAAAGGTAACCATTCTCGAACAGAAATCATTCATTGCCGAACAAAAACTAATCATTCTAAAACAAAAGTCAATCATTTTAGGACAAAAGGTAACCATTCTAGAACAAAAATCATTCATTTCAGAACAAAACTAACCATTCCAAAACAAAACAAAAATCATTCATTTTACAAAAGCCACAAAAAAACTAATCATTCCAAAACAAAACAAAAATAATTCATTTTAAGACAAATATCATTCATTACACAACAAGAAAAAAAAACATTTTAAAACACAAACATAAATCATTCATTCTATAACAAAAATCATTCATTTCAGGACAAAAATCGTTCATTGATTTCAGAACAAAAAATATTCATTTCAAGACAAAAACAATTCATTGCAAAACACAAACCATTCATTTCAGAACAAAAACTACTCATTTCAGAATAATAACCATTCATTCTAAAACAAATATTATTCATTTCGAAACGAAAACCATTCATTCTAGAACAAACACTATTCATTTCAGAACAAAAATCATTCATTCTAAAACAGTTTTGTCCTAAAATGGTTGTTCTGGAATGATTGGTTTTTGTCATAGGATGGTTAGTTTTTGTTATGGAATGGTTAGTTTTTGTCTTACGATGATTAGTTTTTGTTCTAGAATGAATAGTTTTTGGCCTATGATGATTGGTTTTTGTTCTTAAATGAATAGTTTTTGTCCTAAGATGATTGTTTTTTGTTCTGGAATGGTTAGTTTTTGTCGTATGATGATTGGTTTTTGTTCTGGAATGAATGTTTTTTTGTCCTGAAATGAATGATTATTGTTCTGAAATAAATGGTTACTGTTCTGGAATGAATGGTTTTTCTCCTGTAATGACCGGTTTTATTCTAGAATTAATGATTTGTTTTTTTTGTTTTAAAATGACCTATTTATGTCTTAAAATGACCTACTTTTGTTCTATAATGACTCCGTAGCTAATGCATTTCTTCCAAGAAACTTTCGACCCACTCCCTAGATCCCGCCTCCGGCCATCCCCACCACCTCAGGCACCAGCACTAGCGGCGCTTCACGCTGGCAACCACCACAACTCTCCACCCTACCCCCCCCCCATTTCTCTCACGACCACCCAAAATCGGCGAACGTCGATTGTTGCCGAAGAGGGTTAAAAAAAGAGGAGGCAGAAGGAAAAGAAAGAAGGAAAATGGCGGAGGAGGAGAGGAGCAGTGTCGTCGCGGGGTTGGGGCTGCATCAGACAGCTAAAAGTTGTGATGATGGTCGTGGTGGATCCGGTGGAAGTGGTGTTTCGTTCTGACGGCGGCTGGGGTGTGGTGGGTCGTGGGAGGGGGAGAAGAGAAGTGAGAGAAAATGGGTCCTGGAGAAAATGGGGAACATTTCAAGTAGTTGGGCTTTTTAGTACTTGTGTTCATTTCTGTTTTTTTGTTTTTCAAAATAAAAGTGTATAAGTAATTGGGCCACAGAAAATAACTGGGTCAGAATTTTGCATTTGGCCCACCCGGGGGTACAAAAAGAATGGTACCCCTGGGGTACCATAGAGTTGTTGCCTTTAAACAAGAACATTTTTTAAAATAATTCAAGTTTTGGGTGTGAAAGGAAAGTATTTACGTAGGATGGGTCCACGCAGAATCGGATACTCCCGAACAAAATTTGTACCAAAACCGCTATGGCGCGTGACGGTTATGGCCATAACCGCTCAGTTTTCAAATGGTTTTGATGGGTTCGTTTTGCGTCAAATTTCTAAGATTCACCAAAACCGCCCCAATTCTCAGTGGTTTTGGTCCATAAGCGCCCCAATTCGCAGCGATTATGGGTAAAACCGTCACGTGGTTTGTTTAAAAAAAAAAAACTGAAGCTAATGCCGATCCTACGTGGACCCATTGTGCGTAAATAGTTTGTTTCCGCACCCAAATCTTGAATTAATATATTTTAGAGCATTATTTAAAAAAATCGTTCTTTAAACACCCCATACCATATACGCACCCTTATTGAGGAGAGTGTACACACTAATCGATTAAACAAATTTCCAAAAAAATTGCATGGAATATTTGCTAAGATTCTTATCTAATTCACCAAATAATTTTTTTGGAACTTTGATTAACCGATTTACGTGTATACCCTCATCAAAACGGGGGTATTTTGGGTATAGGGTGTTTAAAGGGTGACGAAGGGAGTATATTACATTACCAACCAAATTGACATGTCAGCAATTATTTAACACGTCATAATGTACATTGGTAAATCAACCAAAAATGTGTGAGATAGGATTTGAACTATTGACCTCTCACTAACTTAATCATCACAAGACTAGTGTGGTTATCGTTACTTCATGCATATTCTTACAACTCATTTTATAAAAAGGAAAGAACGAGTCCAAATAAATGTAGATGACCAAATCTTTTATTTTTGAACATTTTGACGAATTATGGAATTAAATATGACAGTAACATTAACTTCTAATATATTGGACCTTTCATATTCCATATGTGAGTATGAACATATAATATACGTGGGTGTGAATTTAATTTAAAAAAAAAAATTAAATACAGGACATTCATACGGTCCATTACACATGATCTCAATTTGTTGAAATTTTGATTGAATTTCAACGGATTAGTAATGGACCAAATTCATTGAACGTTATTTAACAATTCTGATCTGAGACTTTGAGCTGATCTGAATATTACTTTTATTAAGTCATATCAAACATGGCCTATCTCCCTGCATAAAAGTATATATAAGTCATTATCACATTGACGACGATTTAACCATTAATTTAAAGAAACAAAGTATTTGGTCAAAAATTATGAAACTTATATTGTTAGATTGTAGCGAAAAATCCTATCACATGAATACGTTTTTATAATTTCACCTGTATATATTTAAAAATACGAGTTTTCTAACCATTAATCTTCCTTAATTAAGTGATATTCTCACTTGAAAAAACATATTGCGGATTATTTGTAATTAATTCAGGAGAATATCACTTAATTAAGGAATGAAATGAAGTCTTATCATGTGCCCTATGGGCACACGTTAGAAAAATCCTTTAAAATATTAGACAGTCAAACCAGTTTCTCAAACAAAGAGAACGACTAATATTCTTTTATGAAGGGAGTAAATTGCATCTTTTTTCTTTTGTTAACAGAGGGTGTGATCTTGCCCACATTAAATTTCCTTTTAAAATTGTCATAATAAAGTCAACCCACTTTCTCAATACCTTTTTTTCTTACTTGAAAAATGTATCAAGAATTCGTTACATCAGAGATATAAATCAATATGTTTTTTTCCTTATTCAGTTATACGGTTTATGTTTACATATTATAATTAAGTAATTTTTGTTTCAAACTTAAAGTTGATCAAACAAAATTGAACCCAATTTGAATACCATTTAGAAAATGTGATGGGTGTTGAAGTGCATATTAAGGAAGTCAGGTAAGAAGTTTGCGAGAACTAAGAGTTGGCTAAAACATTTGATTGGGGACAACTGTACGGGTGTTAGCTTAGCTAAGGAAGTAGGTGAAGTGAAGCTGTTAATTAGGAAAGTTCGTAACACGGGTGAGAGTTGTTACGTTGAGATCTGTGTATACGAGCTAGCAACAGAGTCTGCATGGAAATGCCTAAGAAAATTGATCGGGGGAGGGAGTCAACTAACAACATCAAAAGGGTTGTCGAATACAATAGTCAATGGGTGGTCAAGGGGTAGAGTAGGAGATCAAATAAGTTGGTAAGAGGTTAGGGAGCTGAATTAGTCCTTCTAGATTTTAGATTCTACTTATAATTTTTAAAACAAATAAGATCACACACAAGTATACCTATTAAACGAGTCGGAGTAGGTTAAATATGATTGACCAGTCCGCTATAGGTCGTATCAAATACAAGTTCGGGTCGCGATTGGACTTTTAGAATCAACCATAAAATTAAAATTTCGTCCTAATTTTGTTTAAAATACGAGTCAACGAGTTGATTCGGGTTTGATCAACAAATACGAGAAACAAACTGATTCAAGTCAGAAAAAATGGTTCGTAACGAAAAAAAGAACGGGGCGGAATAGATGTTGGCGGGTCTACAAAAATTACACAAACTCAATACTCTATATGTCTTTCTTTAAACACCCCATATACAATATACAACTTAATTGAGGAACGTGTACATACTACTCGGCTAATCTAAGTTCCAAAAAAAATTGCATGGAAATTTTTCTAAGATTCTTACCTAACTCGCTGTGTAATTTTTGTTAAACATTGATTAATTGATTGTTGTGTAATCACTCCTTAACATAGGGGTATTTTGAGTATGAGGTGTTTAAAGAAAGTCAAAGGGTGTATTATATTTGGTGTTATTTTGTATTTTTATCGGTGTTATTTTTATCTCAGTGAATTTTAAATTTATATTTGTAAATAATTAGCTTTAAATTTACAATGGTCAAACTTTTAAGTATTGTAAAAGTAACGTGACATAGTGGCCTTTTTAAATAAACATTTTAGAACTAGATTTTGGTCCCGTGAAATCACGGGTTCGTTTGTAAAGTTGTTAGAACATGTAAGGTATAACTTAAATGAAAATGAAGTTGTCAATCATGATATTGAAAAAAAAAAATGACCAATTCAATATAATATCGCAAACAAAAAAAATCATTTCTCATCTCATTGTAGGGTACAATATAACTATTTGGAATTACAATATTACAATATCGATTTGCAACATACCATCATATTTTGATGGTAAAACGTAAATTTTAGAGAATCGAATTACAATGAATACATATAATGCAAAGAATCTAATAAAATGGAGGGAGTATATCTTTCTATCTAGCTAAAACTCTCTCTTTGATAAACTTAATGTATATGTAGGAAATGATATTATTTTCCACACAAAAATCAAACAATAGCCTAACGTATATATACTAATTCCACGTAGATGTAACTGACACAATTAGGAAACGAAAAGCCAAAAGACATCATGCTTAATGTCGTTATTAAGATGAATAATGGTGTGATTAAATGATTAATTTAAGAAACTTTAATAAGATTAATGTACAGGAAGCTGAAGTGATTCATAACGTCAAGATTAAATTCCCCCCGCATTATGAAACCCTCTGATGAAACTATGACATGTGGCTTTTTTCCCCCAAACTACGATAGAATTTCGCCACGTGGGCGGGATAGTTAGACAATTAAAGGTATAGTATAGATTCCCGTGCATTTGCGCGGGTAAAAAAACTAGTGTATGTTGTAAAAAACAATCCATTAATATTTACTCGTAACAAATTACGAAGTTGGTGGAGAGGCGAGATACTATTTGAGCCGCCACACCATTTGTTATCGTAAAATCAATCCTAATGGAAATAAAAGCGGCAGCCTGCGCATCGATATCCTACATCCTAGAGAGCTGCTGGATTCGCTTGAGCAGAGCAATAATTGCTGGCTCCAACTCCCCCGAAGAGGAGAAAAGAGAAGGGAAGGAAATCATAACAAAGCATCGCACTTAGCCTCATACTTAGCACGCTTACGATTGGCCACTTCCCGTACCACCTTATCTTTTTAAAAATCAGCCAATCGCGTCTGAGTCAAGGGCGACGATCCACTCAAATCGACGCAGCGTCGCGTCCTCCAGCCCACGAATAAAACAGCATATCCGCTGGACGAAGATGACGACCATCAACACCAACCATGCCAATGTCAACTTCCTTTCTAGCCGAGATCCTCGACCGATAACAAAAGTCAACATGCGTGTCACGAGCACGAACACCATTATGCCGATGTTTGACGCCCACCACACCTTTACAAGAAACGACATGATCTCCAAATATATCACCAACAAAGACCAATGAGCAAGCAGAACATGGGTGATCCAAGTTAAACAAAGGTACCCCCAGACGATAGGAAAAGACGCAGCGATAAGTCCGACCATTCATAGTCTGACCCAACCCCAAAATCGAGACCAACCTAAGCTAATCAGATTTGTGCATACCTTGCTGATAACCCTACAAAGCTAACTAGCGCGGTGTCAAGCAATAAATACAAGCGGCATCCCTAGCTACCCGTGTGTAATACAAATTTGTTAATCCTTTCATAAGTCTGGGGGCAACGATCTCATCAGGACTTTTCCTTCCAAAACGGACGGAATTGGACGGAAAGACAATTTATAACATAAAAGCACCCACTTTCTTTCCATTCCTCTAAATTTCTAATATGTAAACCAAACAAAGGAAAAGCTAGTTCCCTTCTTTTTTCTTCCTTCCATTTCTTTCCGTTCAAATCCTTTCTATTTGTTTATTCACACTACAATTATATTTTACTTCAATATCACTACCTTGAAAATGGAGTATTATTTAGGGAAAATTTCCAAGATACCTTTCCGGTTTCCGTAATTTTCAAGTATACCCCTCAACTTTCCGAGTTTCCCAAAATACTTCTGAGGTTTGCAAAATGACCTTTTTTTTTATATTTTCACTAACGGCATGTAACACTGTTAGACCTTTTATATACAACTGGTGCAAACAAACAAAGCCAAAGTAGCAAAACAAACAACAAACATTTCTAAATTAAAATTCGCTACTTGCTACTCAAGCAACTAGGGTTATCGAACTGTGAACTAGAGTCATGAATATTGGAGTATATAAGTGGTCTTTCTTCCTCTCTCCTATTGTACGACTTTTTTTCCCTCATCATCTCGCCTCCATAATAAATTAATAGACGATTTGTTGTATCTTTTGCCCAGGAAATTGAGTGTACTCCGTGAATGACCAGCTCACTTATACCAAGTAAGATTATACTTACTTTCCAATTATTTGGATATGTTTTTTGTTGAGTTCTCTGTTATTTGGATATGTTTTTTTTGCTGAGTTCCCAGTTGTTAATTTGCTTAAATTCATATATTTTCTTTAAAAAATGTTTTTTTTTTAAGAATTGACTCAATTTCAATTTCATATTATAACAACATACTCCCTCCGATTAAAATATATTTTCCTATTTCTTTTTACAGTTTTAAATTGTCATGTTAGCGACTGCTTGGAGACTAAATGAAGTATCCATTTGTCGTAAATCAAGTGGAATTGCTAGAATATATTGCAGAATAAAATATGTGCTAAATTTTACAATAAGTGATTGATTTATTTGTTATAAAAGTATCTCTCAACATGACACCTCAAAACTGTAAATAAAAAGAGTAGAATTTATTTGAATTTGAAGAAGTAGTTTGATTATTAAACTATTAAATTTCTTGACGAGATTGGGTAGATGGTGCTATTAAATTAGGGGTTTGATTCGGTAGATGAAAACATGATGCTGTTAAATTGGGGGTTTTATTGGGTAGATGACAACATGGTGCTGTTAAATTGAGGGTTTTGAACTTATTAAACGGGTAGAGGTTTTGAAGTTAGAGTTATTCTTTATTGAAAAAATAGGATTATCATTAACAAAATTGGGGTTTTGCTAGTATCAGTATCAGATTCGATTTGTCTTGTCTTTGATTCTGTTATTGATGCTTGTTAATTATTTAGATGCGACAATGCAAGAAATCGTAGAAAAAAGACACATAGCGAAATGAAGTTTTGGAGCTTGCGGGGAGTATAGAAATATTTTTCAATCAAATATTTTTTTTCAGAGTTTGGTAAAAGGTCGCTGATATATTTGATGAGTATGCAATATATTGTCTGAAATGTATTGCGTTGCGCGCAGAACCGAAAAAGTTGAAGTTCGTGATAAACAATTTAGGGGGAAATAAGTTATACATGCCACAGTCCAATCTCAAGGTGCAAGTCACCTACGAGTTGGGTACCATCCTATTCTATTTAATCAGCGATGACTATGATAAATAGAATATGTCGATATGTATACTATTATTATTACATGGTAAATTATTTTATAATCTTTCATTGGCTGACTAACCTTATAAACTATTAAACTTATCTTCAGTGACCCCTGGAATTAGCTCAAATGTGCATGGTGTCTCATGAATGTTTTCTTAATGGAAGACTTGATTTGCCCTCCGGGAGTGAGTACTCTTTCTAGTGACATTTCTTGATAGCTTTGTTAATCGTCGATGATTTTTCTTTATGATCTTTATCATTTTGATTATTCAGGGGAATGTATCGTCGGACAAATAGACTCAGCTGCACTTATACAATGTATGTTGACTATTTGACCCTAATGGATGTAAAACGGACTCCCTACCCATAATTAATAACTAAGTTCACATCAGCTAGAGACTGTTTGAAACATGAGCTTGAGACAGCTAGAGACTGTTGTCAAGTCCCTTCACAATCAATAATTCGTGTCGCATGATGAATACTCAGTTGTAAGTTTTGGCCCATTTGGTGTTGACAATTTATTTGTCATAAATCCTTTAAACAGTTTTAGTTGTTATGTTAGGGATTACTTGTAAATTAAATGGAAATTCATTTGTCGTAAATCAAATGGACTACGACAAATGGAGTTGGTAAACTGCATTGCAGAATAAAATATGTACTAATTTTTACATTAAATGAATGATCCAAGCCCTCCGGAAGATCAGGTGGATCACCCCAGCTTTGAGATTGAGAGAGTATGCGGGGCGATACCATTAGACGTTGGGGACAAATGCGCAGAACTCCTTGTTGCTCCCCTACGCCGATCATTTGAGGATTGAGGAGATTCAGTATGCGGAGGAACTATTTATGGAGGAGCAACGACTAAATGTCACTCAGGGTCAGACCGTGCTTGAGGTAATTTCGGGCCCTCCACGAGTGCAGGTGGGAGGACATGGCTTTGCACCCCAGATGGCGTTCACTCCCGAGTTCGAGACATGGAGGACGGATCTTGGGCATCGCTTGGATGACATGGATCACACGTTGATAGTTCAGTGGGCTTAGACTGAGCGCATGATGATGTTCCTGGAGGCTAGCCATAGCCTCCAAATGAGGGCTCAGACGCCATAATATGAGGCCTCCGATTTCGCGGAGATCGATGAACGTATTCGCCTCCTTTCCATTAGTGTACAGCAGTTCCGCCCACGCGCCCCCCAGTGAGTCACACTTTCCCTCTCTCTTTATGCTTTGTTTCGACGATTATTCACATGTTTTAAGCATGCAACAGAGGATATCTTGCTTGTATATATTTTGTTTGCCTAACCGATTTCCGTGTTTTTATTGTTTGTTTGGATCACGACATTTGCCAATCTTTCGGAGGAGCCAAGGTATGAAAATCTCTATCTCTTAAATTTCTTCTCCTCTCATTCTAGCCGAGTCACTCCATCACCCTGTTTTATCCCATGTTTTGTACCATCTCTTTTCATATTGACCCCTCCCCTTTGTTCCACATGATTGTTCGTCCATGAACCGTTGACAATTGACCCTAAACTCACAAAATATTCACAAAATGGTCTTCTTCCGGGTTGGGACAACATTTGTCGTGGGGTCATTATGCTCCAACAAACACACGAGGGTGATGGGAGTTTGTAAGGTGATAGGAGGCAACGTATTTTGAGGGAGACGGGGTTGAGAGGTGAGAGAGTGGCTCTTCTACCGGTCTTTTGACCATGAGCCACTTGCTTTTTAATTTGACGGTAATTGAGGGAAATGGAGCTCACACGAGGTATGTCTTTCTTTCCCTTTAACTTTTCTCTCTCACGATTCTAGCCACTACTCCCCACCCATTTTACTAGCTTGTTTCTATACCATCTCTCTTTGTGCCCCGCCGCGTTTGTTCCCCTCGTTCGTCTTGTTCTACCACCCCATTTTACCCCTTAAACCAATAAAATAGCATTGTTTGGTTCATTTTGGCTGGTTTGTTTTTGGATGGGTGGTTGTTATTCGAGGATGACGCGTTATTAATATTATTCATGAGGTAAATGGAGTAGTGAGACGAGGGATAGATTCATTTTCGAGGAAGAATAGGGGAGTGAGGTGGAGTGGGTGTCTCTTGGCCCGAGAGCTCGTCATTTCCTGATGTGATGAGATGAGACGGTTTGTCATTTATTCATAGTTGTATGGGATAATTAGTGGTTGATTTGATGGTACTCCCCCTACATAAATCGTTGTTGCCCGATCTTTTTGTTGGTGTTGGTATGCCATTGTGGGCAATGACGGGTTTTAAGCATGGGGGAGACACTTGGCATGGTATTTTGATTCGGTTTTGGCATTTGTCACTTTGTTTGTAATATAGGTGTGCTTTTCTTTTTATTATTACAAAAAAATTGAGATAATCCATGGCGGGCGACATAAGAAGCGGAGTCAGGGCGTAACGGGTTAGGATCACTATGGAAGTTATAAGGAGGTTGGTGATAGGAATTGGTGGTTCTAGGTTAGAAATCCTCTTGGTTTGATAGGAATTGTGATGATATGGGCGCCGATGGATTGATTAGAGAGAGGTAAAACTTACTAATACATAGGATGCAAGATTTTATTACACCAAGAGTTTAGGAAGGGGATTAACCTCCCATATTAATTATTACAATAATATTTGAGATGGAAATCATAATGAAAATACTAATTCTCCCTAATCTCTCCTTGAGTTTCTCTCTCTAAAAATAAGAACAAGATGCAAAAAAATATGAAAGGTGATTATCACTAGGGAGGGGTTCATGCCTTTATTAAGTCTAAGTACATAGAACTAATTAAAAGACGAATTAGATACTTCTTTGACAAAAAGAAACCGTCGGAAGTCCATAGGAAACATCTGGGAAGCTAGCTTACTCGACTTGAGAGAGTGAATCCTCGAGTCGATCTCCTCGAGTCGAGGATTCCGTCGCTCGACTCGAGGACACACTCTCTCGAGTCGAGGAAATTGATTTCCTCTTCTCTTTTCTTCTTCTCTCGAGCTAGTGTGAATCCCGATGCATAGACGAGCTAACTTGTCCTCGAAACCCGCTCCAAATCATAGCTCGATCTTCTATTTACGTCCAAGGGCGCCAAAGGGTCTTGAGCACTGACATCTCGTAAAACCATCAAATAAGCTCCAATAATACTCCGAATGGAATGGTTTACGCATCACGACAAAACCACGCCCAAATAACCCCTAAAACGCTTAAAACATGCAGATTACACACTACATTTTACACCGTATTAGTGTTGTAGAAATTGTCGTCTCCCCAAGTTGTAGAGAAGTTGTCTGCTGTATTTCTCGGGTTTTTGATACTTTGTTTTGACGTGGTTTGTAGCTTTTTCAAGTCACCGAATTGAAGTGACCATAAGTTGATATCATTTTTAGTTTTCATTTGCTATTGAAAATTGAATAAATCTTATCCGTTCTTTATATCGTTTTGTGTAGGTTAATTACGCCGCAGCTTCAGGTTCGTGGTTTGGTCGCCAGGTTATGATCCTGAGCCCTTTTGTGTGGTGATCGCCAATTTCAAAGTCAAGGTATTTGTCCAAGATCAACACATCATCTGCACTTCCCTTTGTTTGCTGAATTTTGATTTGGAACCCAACAACACAGTTTATAATTTCATCCCGCTTCCTAAGTTACGTATACTTAATCCTTAAAAGATAATTTATTTTGTACTCATGATGATTTGGGTAGTAATTGTCATTTAGAAAGTGAATGTTTTTGTTTGCAGGAGGATGTCAAAGATGAGGAACCACGGTGTTGTTAGTGCAGAGGATGCCAAAGATCATGAACTAGCTTAGAGACCCCAGTGCAAGCCCGAAAAAACAACAACTCACTCCGAGGATCGTTATGCTTAGCGACCGCGCCCATGAGCTTAGTGGTCTTAGCCACCCTCTGGCATAACCATAGAATTACAAAAAATCAAAATTGAAACTGACAAGCCCACCTAATAACTTGACCTCGAGGAGAGGCCTAACAATATTAGGAAGGAAGACACCAATAAGCCGGCTTCGGGGATCCTCTACATTAAGGTGAAGACCCAAACGAGGACCCTCTGCCTGAATCAACTCCAAGACCTGAACTACAACCAAGGTATCACCGACAATAGTGCCATCATCCAAATATCAAGCTTGCAGACACAAGTCAAAAGAGTCTCTAATCTTACACGCCAAAGGGTGTAATACTAAAGCATGTGCTCTCCATAATATCATCGAGCACAGCTGGAATAACAAAACTCTGCCCAACGAGCGAGAGCGGGGCAGCGAAGATGAACCTCCTGAAGCTTAGATCGACCATGTTAAAGGCATTCCAAAAGTTCACCAATAACATCGAAAGACTCACCTCATCTCCACAACTCTCAACCAAACGGTTAACAAATTGAAGGCCAGCGAAATAATCACCCAAGGAAGGACACAACAAAGAGGCCCCAACCTTTGAAACCAAACGTCGCCACAATGTACCCACCGCAATAGGGCAAATACCACCTCCCAGTTTAACAGGTGGAGTGAGCGGTGCGCTAGGAACAAACGGACCCAAAACAACAGGACATTGCCCATGAAGAAAGTGGTTGACCATCCACGTGATCGAGGCAAGCAGCTCATCAGAAACCGCCACAGCGGCGCCACTCAAACAATCCATAAGATGCTGAGCCTACAAACTGTCACGCCCACAAGACGTACCACCACTACAAGAAAACAGGCAAAATGCGACCGCCAAAATCGGTCGCAAACTATAGCAAATCGGTCGCATTTTGACCTTTGCGACCGATATGGGTGGTTGCAAAAACCTTGGTCGCATTTCCAAAATATGCTACCGTTTTTAAGCCGGTCGCAATATTAGCGACTGATCTGCGACCGATTGGGTGGTCACAAATATGTGACCAAAATTACGACCGATTCGGTGGACGCAAATATGTGACCGAAAATGCGACCGACTCGTTGGTCACAAATATGCGACAAATAGTACGACTAACTTCGGTCTCAAATTTACGACCAATATGCTACCAAAAACGGTCGCAAACAAGCAACTTTGGTGGCACATATAAAATAGAATAGCGATTGCCCGATCGCCCTCTTTTAAAAAAAGAAAACATAAACTGACAGGTTATATGGGATTTGAACCCACATCTTTGTGCAAGAGCACATTGCTCTACCATATTTGAGCTAATAGCCTCCAAAGCAAAACACATGCAAGTCAGAATTTATAAAAGCAAAACAGCAAACTCACGAAGTTCTAATAATTAAAAAGAATTAATCAGTACGACTTACACATGAATTAGAGTCATGTCATAGCTAAAGAGCGTAGGACGGATGAGCCCCGCTAAGTGTCAAACCACTAGAGAAAAGAGAAATATTTATGAGAGCAAAAATTGAATACTTGTGAGAATATAACAAGATGAATAATTTATGCAAATCAGATTACCGGAATCGGCATTGATTAAGTTCAAATTTGTAACATAACATAACTAGGAAAGAGTAGAAGGGAAACAGAAAAGTATAGTAGAGATTTATGCTTTGTGACATTGACCAGCAACCCTAAAACCTCTGTCTCCAGCCAGAAAATGACATTTCTTTCACATAGCCTCAACTAATAGGCTTCAGCAGGAGGAGCCTTCTACTGTAGCCCCACTTTCTTATGAAAAAACCTGGCCCGACCATAGTCTTGCTAGTCCAAATAAAGACAAACCTGAAAAACGGTGAATGATTTCTAACGTAAAACCCAACCTTCTAAAACATTGAGCTGATCAGGGAGGGTGTTTCAAGCACCAACATTCAGCAAAGAAACTAGCAAGCCAGCTTGATGGTATAGGCTATACATACTAAAAAAGAATGCTTTTTTCAAACTATGAATCCGAAAGCTGGTGTCCAATGGTCAATCATATCTCACCAATCGCAACCCCAATTAATCAACATACACATTTTCGAATTCACATGAAAACACCTACATGATCCACATGTTCAGGAACCCACATAATTCAACAACAGCCTTCCCTGAAATGCAGAGTAATTTCAGAAACATATATGTATATCACCAGAAAATTTTCAATGCAATCAAAGGAATATTTGATTGATTTTTCCACCAAAGTACAGCAAAAACCTATAATTGTTCAACATTATAAGTTTCAGAGCGTATGTACGACTTACCTAAGGTCCATAGAGATCGAGTGTTATTGTTCGACATTACATCTCTAAGCTTATGCCCATCAGATGTAGACCTTATGTATCAGGGAGTAACCACTGGTTCATCTATCCAATATCATAAGTGTATAGCAAATTAGCATCTGCTCTATGACATATGAACATATTTAATAATGTATCAAGTAGGCAACTCTCTTCTTAGAGGTTATTTCCGATAGACTTATAAGTTGTTAATGGCTGAACTCACAATGCGCAAACATTAGGTAAAATTACAAGGGCGACAAAATTATATTATTGAAGGCATGGACAGTTATTTGATGTTACTTACACTGACAAACGCAAAACCGATGGTCCTTCATTATCCTCTTCTATGTCAGCCACGCCCGGTTCATCGGCTTGGTTTGTATCAGGAACCAACCCCGACAACTCTAAGTTTTCTTGTGTTAATGAAGCTAAGGTTTCTGTAGGATGTACTTTTAGAAGAAGTGTACAGATTGAAGTTCTGAGAAGTTAGAGCATTTTAGAAGTGTCCCCAGTATTTGCTAACCATATCTCACCACTGCAACATCATTACACTACAAAATTCTATGTATACGAAAAACCCAAATCAATTATTATGAGTCCTAATAATTTTACAAACACCCTAATTTAACTCTTAGATTCATTTCTGAAAATTGAATTTAAAGCATGAATATAACAATAAATCGACAACTATAATTCTAAAAATGATTTCTAAATTAAAGGAGGGGTGTGTAAATATACCTTTTGAGCCGAAGAATCCAATTGCGCATTGGGAAACAAAAGGGGCGCGCCAAGAACCATGAGTCCATGACCATCTTCGACGCAATCTGGGCAACCATGGTGTCCGCAATTCATACATCGTTTGATGATAGAAAATGGTGATGGTGATGGTGATGGTGATGATAATGGGGTTAGGTGATTCAATAGTAGGAACCAAAGATGTGCAAGGGAATGACGGGGACTCAATTAGGTTTTTTGGATATCTTTTTTTTTTCTCTTGTATGTAGAGAGGTCAATAAATTAATTTATTTTTTTATTATTATTACGTTTGCGCTGAATATTAGTCGCAATCCAAATTATCGGTCGCAAATGTATATATGACCGATATGCGACTGTTTAGAGTCGGTCGCAAAAACTGCGACCCACTCCTTTTCAGTCATAAAATCGGTCGCAAAAATAATTTTTGCGACCGAAATTTAGACGGTCGTAATTTTCGGTCGCATTTTCACTGTTTTCTTGTAGTGCACACGTAAAGCTCTTAATACGATCATGAATAACAGCAACATGAGCGTCAAAGTGAGGCTGATCAGCAGGTGCGACTGGAAAAGAAAGTCCAGGGGCAACGAGATGTTTGGCCATCAAATCCTCCAAAGTAGCACCAGTGTAAGGAGCAATGCATGCCAGAGGAAGAAAGAACACGAACCATCGCAGTTGAATGACCATCATCAACCTTATGCTTACATTGCACGATATTACGCTCACACATATCAAGGGCCTCATCATCGTCTCATCGACATCCAACAAAAGAGGCGAATTCTCAGCCAAAGCATCCTCAACAAAGTTGTCACTTGCCCCTAGGCTCACCCCAAGTGCGAACTGCAGGAGAAATACACTCGTCCTGCAGATGACGCCTAGTAGCAGACCGACGCTCACGACAACTCCGTGGTGAAAAAGTCCTGAGTGTACACAGCAACAACACAAACAATTGAACCCAAAAAGAGATGTCATCACGCCTACTAACAACCATGTCAAGCGCCCCTTTATTTGAGTACTCGAAAAAAACTCCCAACGGCACTTCAGAGGGATAGATCATAGACTTAAGCGTACACAAACGTTTGAAAGCAAACGGTCGAGGAGAGCAACATAAAAACGAACAAAATGAACCGTCTAGCGCCAGACGATTTGTCCAAATTATAGAGAACAAAACGAACTACCCTATCGCCAATGTCTGCGGGTCCCACAAAATTGACCTACTACCACGACGACACTTAGCACGAAAGGCATGCGTCTTCAAACAATCACCACAAAGTCAACGACTCATACGCCTGAGAGTCGACTTGGTCTCATCAAATAGAGCCAAAGAAGTCGATAAAGCACGTTTAGTGACAGCAAGACCAGCACTAGTAAAATGATGACCATGCAAATGAACCATCAACGAACTCTTAGTAAGACCTCACCAAACATTATTCTAACACCCATTAAGGCCAGAAAAAGGGCAATGGAACCTCACAGGATCACGCATGCATTTTAAACATGCAGGCAACAAAGCTCGAGGAAGTAAATTATCATGGCAAATATAAAACACAGAAATAATAAAAACAACCACACACAAAGGGACCCACAACCATAAACGTTCATCATCTCAAGCAATTCGTGGATGGGTATGAGTCGACCGTAGATGGGGCGTGGTGGTAATCAATGGCGAAAAGGTTCATCCAATATCCGAATATTTAATATTTAATATTATTTGTTTATTTTCATCCAATACGATTGTGCCAAGTCTCCATCAATGAAGGCATGTACTCGGCTTCCTATTTATATTGTTTAGACTCGTTTCATATAAACATAGGTTCATTTTGTTATAATATTATTATGAACATTTTTCATTTTTTTTTCATTTTTTGTCACCCGTCATATTATATTATTATTTATTTCTACTAGCTCATCGTATTTTTATTTCTTTTTCACTTTTACGTCACCTGTTGTATTATTTCATTTTCGTTCCATATCTCGTCACCCCCTATATTATTTCATTATTCATTCCACTATCACATCGCCCGTTAGACTATTTCATTTTCATTTCACTATCCCGTCACCCGTTATATCCCATTATATTTGAATTCATTACCATAAATTAACTTTACCATAATTCAGTAATTTATCATCATAATTCATAATATTTTCCATAAATTAGCTTATAATTACCAAATTATAAGGTCATGTTCAGGTAGGAACCTTAGTTATATAGGAACTTTAGGAACCACTTACAACCACTAGATTTAAAAATAACCAAAGGTTGAGATTAGTCCTCCATTAAATGTATGTAATTTATAAAACCAAACTCCCTCCCCCACGTTCACTGCCCGAACCGATACGAACTCGCCGGCGGTTACCGTCGCCGTTGGTTATCGAGTTTCAGGCATAAACTAATGACCACCACCAAAACAACCTCATTTTTTCCCCAGTTCAACAACAACAATTGTTCATCTATCTGATTTTTTCAAAAGTTCATCCATTTCGACATGTATATTAATAATAAAGATTTACTCCCTACGCCCCCCTTCAAACACCCCATACCCAAAACACACCCTTATTGAGGAGTTTGTACACGCTAATCGGTTAATCAAAGTTCCAAAAAAATTGCACGGAATTTTTGTTAAGATTCTTATCTAACTCACTATGCAATTTTTTTGGAACTTTGACGAACCGATTAGCGTGTTCACCCTTCTCAACACATGTGTATTTTGGGTATGGGGTGTTTAAAGGGGGACAGAGGGTGTGTATTCATCAGATGTAATCAATCACAATGTTCATCAGTTTAAATTACCATGTTCATTGAATTTGTATAGAATGTTCATCAAATTTTCGTTTAGAATCCATTTCTGAGTTCACGTTTTCCTCAATTTAGAGTCATGCGTCTTCCCACAAATTCACTTTATTAGATATCAATGTTCATCAGCTTCGCTGATTGTTTATATGTTCATCGGATTGATTGAAATCGCATGTTCATTGAATCAGTTTGATATTCATCAGTTAAATTTGGATGTTCATCAATTTAAGTCGGATGTTCATCAAATAATTGTTATGTTCATCAATTTAAGTTGATGTTCATTTATCTAATTTTGCATGTTCATCTATTTAAGGCCGATATTCATTAATTTGAAGTTAAATGTTCATTGGTATAAACCTAACATATCGAATTCCATGATATAGTACAAAAGATGTACATGAAAGCCTGCCTATTCATAACCGCAAGATGGCGGCAGTCAGTAGCTTGACCATGGAAAACACAAACATGAAAATGAAGAGAGTAGAGCCGCAGAGGAGAAGGAGAGAGAGAGAGAGAGAGAGAGAGAGAGAGAGAGAGAGAGAGAGAGAGAGAGAGAGAGAAGTGAGAAAAGGGAAAAAAAATGTGTAACACTACGGAATTTGGAAAGTGGATTATGGAGTTGGTTTGTCCCACATTGGGAAAATAAGACTCATATGATCAGTTTATAATAGATTCCTACCATCATACCACCAACAAGGCGTTCACCTTTAAGAGCCCAAGTGAGGATTTACGGGCCTAAGGGGTGACTTCTCATCTTAGTGGGTTGTGTTGCAACGAACGGTGGATCGGGCTGTTACAAAATGGGTGAAGGCGTGATTCATGAAGCTAAGTAAAGAGTAAAGCAGGTGGGTCCTAAGTTCAAGGACTTGGGGCATTTATGTGGTAAAAGTTGGCGAAATTCGTAGAAATCCAATTGTTCTAAAAAGTTAGTCAAAATTACACGGTATGCCATTAATGACACGCGTTCACTATCGGCCGTCAGATTTCATTCTCTTAACGATTGAGATTGGTTTCTAAAGTTCCTATATACATAAAGTTCCTACTTAAACCTAAATCCAAAATTATATAATCTAAATGTGCTATCTAATTAATAGGTGCCCAGCCTTACAAAAAAGGCTCAAGAGTGTAAGGAGGAGCTAAGGGAATGACAAACTATGTTGCAACAACACCCACAGAGAGCTGATTTAATTGAGAGGGAAACTGAAGTAAAAGAAAAGTACCATACAATAAAGGAAGCATAGCTAAGTATGTTAAGGCAAAGAGTTAAAATCACTCATGTGAATGAAGCAGATTGCAGTTCTAGGTATTTTTACTCAAAAATTGCAGAGAGGGCTCATCATAGTAATATTGAGCATATAAGAGATGAAAATGGTGTGGATCAAAAGGAGGAAAATGGCATAGCAAAGGCTTTTATAGACTACTATACTAATCTGTTGGGAGTTGAAAATGAGGTAAAAGGGTTGAAGGAGTTGAACTTAGCTGGAGCTACTCTAAATGATGAACAAAGAGACAGATTGGATGCTCATTTTTCAAAAGAGGATATAAAGAAAGCTCTATTTGATATTGACTCAAACAAGAGCCCTGACCTAGATGGCTTTTCAGCAGGTTTTTTCAAGGCTACCTTGCACATCATTGAGGCTGATTTCTGTAATGATATTCAAAACTTCTTGAAACAGGCAAAATGTTGAAAAAAGTGAACACTACTCTAATTACTCTCATCCCCAAGAAGGCTAATGCCTCATTTGTTCATGACTTTCACCCCATCTCATGTTGTACTATAGTGTACAAAACTATTAGCAAGCTCTTGGCATGAAGACTGAGGATGGTGCTACCAAGTATAATTGGTGCAGAACATGCTGCTTTCACACAAGTGAGAATTCTCTTCCAAAATGTGGCTCTCTCTCAGGCACTGGGTAAGGGATACTCGCAAAAAAATGTCTCACATAGATGTTTGGTGAAAGTGGACATAAGAAAGGCATTTGATACTCTGAATTGGAAGTTCATCAGTAGAATGTTGGAAATTTACAGGTTTCCTCCTAAGTTTTCTAACTGAATTATGACATGTATATCTTCGATCTGGTTTTCTCTGAAGATTAATGGTGCCGTAAAGGGATATTTTTTAGGGAAAAGTGGAGTGAGACAGAGAGATCCTATCTCCCATTATCTCTTTGTTATGAGCATTGAGGTCCTCTCTAAATTACTTAGAATGCTCCCTGACTACCCTGGTTTCTCTTTTCATCCAAAATGTGCAAGACTAAAGCTCACTCACCTTACTTTTGCCAATGACCTGATGATTTTCACTAGAAGGGATGTTCCTTCAGTGGAAGATGTTATGGATTGCTTGGACAAATTTGCGGGTAATTCTGGACTTAAAGTAAACCCAGCAAAAACTAAAGTATACTTTGGAGGAGTTCAAGGTGATTTGAAGACTCAAATTCTTGCAGCTTCGGGTTTTACTGAGAGAAATTTCCCCTTTAGATATTTGGGAGTCCCTTTAAATAGCTCAAGGTTGGGAGCTGACATGTACAACAACCTTATTCTCAAGATTAAGAGTAAGATAATGCACTGGTCGAATCAGTTCCTTTCATATGTTGGTAAATACCTTCTAATTAACTCAGTCATTTTTGGGATGGAGAATTTTTGGTGTTCAAGTTTTCCAGGTGCCAAAGGGAGTTATTAGAAGGATTAACGGGATGTGTAAGGACTTTGTCTGGGGCATAAAGGAAGGCAGAAGGAGAATGCTTTATAAAAGTTGGTCCTAGCTCATGTGCTCCTAGAAGTGAAGGAGGATTTCACATCAAAGAGGTTCTGAGTTGGAATATGGCGTTGATTGCAAAGTGAATTTGGACTCTCAGCTCAAATAACAGCATGTAGGGTGAATGGATTAAGAGTTATGTGCTAAAATCAAACTCCATCTAGGATATTAGTGCTAAGAACCAGGACTCAGAGCTTATGAAGGGCATAATCTCAGTAAAGAATACGATTTTGCTGAAAGCTGGCTCTGATCAGTTGCTACTTTCTTGGACAGTAGGTGACAGATTCACCACATCAAAAGCCTATGATTTTTTCAGAGAAAAGCATAAGGCCTGTAGGGAATAAAAAGTTATATGGAATGTAATAAATGTCCCCAAACATAGCTTTATAGCAAACCTTGCTTTTTAGGGAAAGCTGGCAACAAATGACAACATTATGAGGAGAGGTATGAGTTTGGCAAATAGGTGCAACTTATGTAAATCCGGGGAGGAGAATCACTCTCATCTCTTTTTCAGGTGTGCTTTTTCTGAGGAAGTTTGGCGCCAGATACAAGGTTGGTTGTCTATCTCTACTGGAAGGAGTAGTATGCAGAGAGTGCTCAATTGGTATGAGAAGAATGTGAAGAAAAGACACTGGAAGAGCAAGTGGACTGTGTGTGGTTTAATAACAACAATATACATGATTTGGGTTGAAAGAAATTGCAGAATTTTCGAGGAGATGGAACACAGTGTGGAGTGGATTGTTAGACAAATAAAGATTTATGTGTGTATTAGAATAGCTTGTTATCTAAATCTTAAGGGGCTTGTAAATGAGGAATTTGCTCTCCTCAATGCTTAACTCTCTAGAGGTTTATTTTTTGTAAGCTTCTTGCTTGTTTTTCCCTAAATGGAAGAATAAAAGCTCTAAATTTCGCTTGCAAAAAAAAAAAAAGATGCCAAGTGTCCTCCTAGGAAAGACTTGGTTTCATTCTTTTTTTGTTGTTGTAAAAAACTGAATTTTTTTCATCCAAATTTGGGAATAATATAAGGGCCTTACAAACTACCACTAGAGAAATTGTATCATCTTGCGAGATAATCAACTATCTCACTAGACAATCCATCTCCCACTGAATTATACAATCTTGCACAACTAGATTGCTCCTCCCCGCCAAAAAATCTGACATTTATCTCGTTCCATAATGCATACTCAGTTGCATTTAAGCTACATTTTGCCCATTTCGTGGTCCAATGCTTTTTCCTTCTGTATTTCGCCATCTAATTCAATTCTCTTACAAGACTCCAATTCCTGCGCAATATGCCAAGCCAGTCAAACATGGAATGCGAGACTTTCTTTGCAAACTCACATCTGAAGAATAGATGGTCATGACTCTCTGCAGCTTTCCAACAAAGTATGCATCTAGTCACCATTGACATTCCTCTTTTTATCATGTTATCCACTGTGGCAAGACTACCTTGGGCTGCAAGTGTGACAGTAAAAGTTGTGCTTAGGCATTATAACTCTGTCCCGAATTGATTTACTCCAAGTCATCTTAGGAAACTTCTTTCGAAAATACTCATAAGCCTGGAACTTCCCTGTTTTTGCCCATGATTTGATCAAGTTTTCAGCATCACTAGAGCTGTTATGGTTAAGATTTCATCTCTAATCTGCATAATCCCTCTCCAGCATTCACAATCAGCAGGTCAGACTTTACCTTCACCTCCCACCAGCTTTTGGTTCTTTAAGACGTATGTTGTTGTCCACTTATACCAAATACTCCTCTGCTTGTTTATCAGTTTCCAAACCCATTTTGACAACATGGATTTGTTCCAAGCCAACACTTCTTTAATGCTCATCCCAGCCTCCTCTCTAGGAGCACATATACTTCCCCAACTTTTGTAGATCATTCTCCTCTGACCCTCTCCAATTCCCCAAAGGAAATTTTTGCACATTTTGTTAATTGTCTTCATTATTCCCTTTAGAATGAGTAAGCTTGCACTCCAAACAATTTCTAATCCAAACACCACTCAGTTAATCATCAATTGAATTTTGCCATCATATGATAGAAATTGTGTAGACCAATTTCGAATTGAACTTTCCAATTTATTTAGCAGTGCCTGCATTCCACTTTTTAGCATGTAAAGGGATGCCCAAATACCTGAAAGGGAAGGAGCCTTCAAAGAAGTTGATTTCCTTTAAAATCATGCTCTTGACTATAGGTGAAATCCCTCCAAAAAATGTCTGTCTTAGCTAGATTAGCCACAAGTCCAGACATATCAGCAAATTTGGACAAACTTCCCAATACAGCCTTAACAGAGGGCAAATCCCCTCTAACGTTAATCATTAAATTATCTGCAAAAGTGAGGTGAGTGAGCTTGAGCTTTGTACACTTCGGATGGTGGATCATTAAATCATCGGCAAAATCATTTTTGTTTTCAGGTTTAAATATATAGTTTACACTAGTTTGCATGCCTGCCCCGTGTGAGATACCGTACCGGCCTGGGGGTGGACCGATTGGGTCTAGCTATATTTTATTGGAGTCGCCAGCATGATTTTTTTATAGGTTCCTACGAATCAAGAATGGGTCATTTGCAAGGTACGATTTGGGAAGGTGTTAGGCACCCAAATCGCCAGTCCGAAATACGCCTCTACTAATTGATCCAAAATAAATATAAAGTTCATAATCGATGACGGAATCATATAGAAAATAACATGCAAGTACGTATGAAATTGACAATCGTACGATAGTAAAATTAATAAAACGTACGTAAACTAGTAGGGTAGTATATTACATAATTAACAAATCACAAAAACATGTATCAGTTTTGACAACAACATGCACGAAAGTCATGAAGGGAAGATGGAAACATGTTGGCAACTATACTATATAGATATCATGCAAAGAAGTACGCACATACAAATCAGAGGATTAATCGACAACAAACATAGATATACCTCCGAACATGTAAAATTCTGTTTATGAGAATAATACCATGATTAGAATTAAAATTAAACCGGGGAGTAATATCCATCAAAGACAATCACACATTTCTCATCTTCTCAACCTTCATCTTCAACCAGGTTTACCCAGATTAGGATTGAAATACAATAAACCCTACAATCGAAATAATATCAATGAATTTAATTACCAATACTGGAAACAATTAACCCCGATTGGGTCGCCGGTGAGATCAACCACCATGGTTTCATCGGCGGAGTTTGGGTCAGAAAGGGAGATAAGGTAAGAGACGTCTTCCATTTTTTGTCCGCCGGCGGTTATGTAATCGGTGCCGGATTTTCTGTCGGAAAGGAGAGAAGATAAAAGATGTCTTCCATGGTGTGTTCGCCGGCGATTATGTAATCGATGCCGGAGTTTGGGTCGAGAAGGGCAGAAGAAATAAGATTCAGAGAGAAGATGAGGGAAGAGAGAGGTTTGATCCAAAAAAATGAGGTAGAGAGAGAAAGTAAAATAAAAGAAATTAGATTTTGAATAAATACAATCTGAAAATTTTGAATGTAAATTAAACTTTTGAGAGTATGCTTTTTTTTTTTTTTGAAATGGACCAATTAGAAGCTGCCACAACCCATTGTATCAGATTCCACATACAATGGTTGTATGTTCTGATACAATGGTTGTATGTGTACCATTTTCCGGCTTCATCACTAATAAGAGGAACTCTATGTGTTGAAAGCTTTCCAATGTTCTTATTCCTCGATCTAACTTTCTTATTCCTCGATCTAAGAGAGATTTTTGAAGAGCATAGAGATAATCCATCATTTGAGAAATACTGAGAGAGTTTCGTGTACGTTGAAAAAGCAATAGATAGAGTCCATCATTTGAGAAATACTGAGAGAGTTTTGTGTATGTTGAAAGAACAATAGAGAAAGTCCATCATTTGAGAAAAACTAAGGCCCTGTTTGGTATCGTATTTTGTTTTCAGTTTTCATTTTTTTTAAAACCAAAGTCCCGTTTTTGAAAACCAGAAAAAGTGGTTTTCAGTTGTCAGTTTTCATTTTCCATATGACTATTATAGTACCAAACAATTTAAAGTTAAGTTTGTAACTTATTTAACTTAACTTTTTACGAAAAAAAAAAATAAAAAATTGAAAACGGCAGTGATGCCGAACGGGCCCTTAAAGAGTTTAGTGTATGGTAAAAGAGCAAAAAATAAGAAGATAAATTTCACAGTTAATTATTAACAATTCACATAAGGAATTTTTGAAAAATATAGAGAGATACTTAAAGCGTTGAAAGAACAAAAAATATTATTAACAATTCACACAGAGATTCTCATTTTCGTGAAACTTTTACATAAAACTATATTATAGAAACACGATTTTTATTAAAAGAATGATTTTTTTGAAGAGTATAGAAGAAATGTTGTTGTATAATTTAAAAATGGCCAGTGTAGATAACTTTGTATTTTTTTTTTTTTGAATTGATCAAAAATTTAAAATACATGTAAGCGACATCACAACGATTGGTATGGATTATTTAATTGAAATGATAGCATAATTGGTTATAAACTTAAAAATGATATAATATTTTAACCGTGCAACGCACGGACTTAAAAATAGTTTCTAGTAAAAGAATGAGACTAATGAAACCATTTATAAAGCAAAACAGATTAGAAATTTCCGAGTTAGCTTCTTAAGCTTTTTTTTCCTTCAGTAATTCTACGATAAGATCGTCTCATCGTATGAGACCAATTAATCAGTTACTTTTGATAAATTGACATGTCACTTTTGAAATAGGTTGGCTTTGAAAAGTAATAGTTACCTCTGTAATTTGAAGTCATACGAATATGGCCACCACCAAAACCTCAGGGTGCAGCTTATTGTGAATATACACATTTACACTATTCACGAATGCTCGCAAAATAGCTATGTCAGTCACCATGAATCTCTAATTCAACCTCCCGCAACCATAAATAAAAATCAAATGTAGTTAACATTCTCTTTCTTACCTGATAGGAGATCCACATATCACACATTTTACCTCCCACATCCAACTTTTAATGTCGATCGTGGCAAAAATCAAAAGCTTGAAAAAAAAATGTGACAGCCAAGCATGATGTACACTTCACTCCAATTAAAATTGAATTTCCGTATTTGAAAGCCAGATGATCATCAAAAAGCCAAGATACATCATACATTGCATAAAGTCGATCATGTAAAAAAAAAAAAAAAACCAAAGACAAAAAAAAAAGCAATGTAAAGCTCCTTGAACATAAGCTAGAATATTAATGTCCTATTTGTACTTGAAATTAACCACTTGTTTCAGAATCTAACAGTTGAGCCTCCACGTCATTCACGTAATCACATCTATTGAACAGGTATCTGCAGCCAGTTTTGCTATGGTTGTCTCTCGTTGCGTCCTACCTTGTTGTATCATCTGCATCATCTACTCCTCACTTTGAAGCAATTGTTCAGACTTCAGACTCTGATTCCCCTTGCTTTGTAAGCTTCCTTTTGATCAGATTTGTGCGCAAGTTCTTTAGGAACCAAGGGTGCTTGTTGATCTCTTGGATTGTAATCCTCTTCGTACAATATTAGGCCAAAACCAGTCACATTAGTTTAATTTAATTATAAAAAAGTATGTGTTGGCGATCAGTTGTCCCATGGATAATTTCTACAAAGACAATATCAGATTACGGAGGAATTGAAAAAACAGAACATTTACCTGCCCCTGTGGCACAACCACTTTATAACACCAAAAGATAGCCTAAAGCTGCGATTAATTTGATCACTCAATAACTACCAACCGCGCAATCAAATATCCAACATTACAACACCAATCACAATTCATCATACTCTAAACTTACCAAATCACAAAAAAGTGGAAAACTTGCCAATCCAACAGTGTTAAAACAATTGACTTAGGCTACAAATGCAGGAGTTCAGACTGAGGTGCATAAAAAAGATAGCCTTGTCAGTCATCGATTAAGATTCTCGAAGTAACCAAAGTCGCATCTTAAGACGTGGCGTTGGCCTTCCATCAAGAACTGTATTTTTAAGTTTGCGATCCTTGTGACATATTTTGTAACAACCCTAAAATTTCGCAATAATAAATAAGGAAATAATTTGAATTGTTACGCCGCAGTTGCCTACCAAGTCAACTGCTAGGCTTAAAATTCATTACAACGTAATGAATCCAAACAACGTAAGACGACAGTGGAAGACTTAGAATGTCGAACTACAGTTTTCAAAACGAAAATCAAATTACAAGTCTGAATAAAAATATAAATCCAATAAATGTTTATATATCCCCAGCATGCAAGACGACCTCCCTAGCAAGCATCCAAATAATCAAAACCTGTCAACTATGCCATCGAAGAATGACATAGGCCCTAGAACATGGTAGGGAACGAACCAGAATAAGAACGTCAGCACAGGTTGAGTAAGAATCACAAAGCAAATAACAAAGATACGCGCCTTGAGGCGCGTAGCTAACAAATAACAGATTTTAGATATAACAATGAATTCATAGTACCGTCAGAACAAGCAGTGCGACAATCATAATATCGCTGACGAGACAAACGGTCTCGTCAATCATATACACGGCTGGGCTCCTACCCCGCAGCCACCACAATCTCGATTCGACGCGAGCTAGAGTACAGTAAAACAGATCCTAAGGACTTGAAGTGTGCACACCCCTCTCTAGAGGGCCAGTAGGATGCGAAGCCTCTAGGAGGAAAGCCTATTAGGAAGTCGGTAGCTACTCCGACCCAAACATTACCTTGATCAGAGGTACACATAGTGATCGGTCCGTGCCGCATCACATTCACTCTAGGTGGTAATCATATCATCATTTTCTTTCATCTGTTTTAAGTTCATTATTCGACAGTACATTATTTGATACACAATTTATAAACGGCCGAGGCCGGAATTCAAATAAGCCAGAACGAACGATTCAAGAATAACGATTCAAAGCAATCAAAGGATCCACTCGCTGATCTCTTACGCTAAAAAAAAGGAAGAAAAAGGAAAAAAAAGGGAAATTTCAATCCTAATTAACACGACAACACCTCATCTCTCCCTGATCTCTTACTCTCTAATGTGTCTTTTCTGCTCCTCCATCCCCAACATTCATCCTTCTATCTCTCTCTCTCCGATTTGCCATCTCTCGTCTGCTCCTCGCCACACCATTCTTCTTCTTCTTCTTCCTCTTCTTCCCCAAGCTTAAACTGGGGTTGCAATAATAAGGTAAGTGATTCTAATCTCGAATTTTGGATATTTTAAATCTGGGGCTCGATTCTATACTTTTTTTCTCTGTTTATGATTTTTAATTACTTAATTTTTTGGTGTTGTAATCTTACATCGACTCTACCAATCAATTTTTTTCGGTCCAATTTGATATTCGTTATAAATTGAAATTTCTAGGGTTTTTGAAAAGGGGGATTTGCACAATCGCTGAAATAATGGAGAAGTCAAACCAATATACGAATTCTGGGTAATTTTTCTCCCATTTCTAGTTTTAATTTCGTTTATTATAGGGCCTCTTTTCTGTTTCTTGTTCCATTTTGGCTTATTTTTTTTATATGATTGGGGTTTTGAGAAGTTGAATTAGCAGTAAACATGGCGATAATAGCTTTTGAGATGATTCAGGCTCGCTTGACTATTGTTTGAATACTTAATGGGTTTAGCCAAAGATATATATTTGTCGACACTAGTTGTGAATCATGTGCAAGTCTTGGTGGTGGTAAAATTACTCAGTGGTGATTTAATTACTCTTTCGTTAATGGAAATGATGTGGAATTTGATATTTGGGTCACATCGTTAAGAGTTGAGACAGTAATCATCTTTCATTTGGTTTGACTATTACCGTTTTATTGGTAAATTTTCTTTTCAATTTTGATTCATGTTAGCCAATACCGAATCATTTTGGGCTTTGTTGTTGTATGATTTTGTTCTATTTGTGTTCGGGAAGTTAGCTTCTTTGCTAATCAGAGCCAAAGAATTTGACTCGCTAGTTCTAAGTTGCTTTGGAGTTTGGAGTCAGATTGCGTACATCATGCTCTGTAAGAAAATTACTCGGTGGTGGTGGTGGTTAAATTGCATCTCAGAAGAAGGGAGAGTTCTCTTCTTTCATACAGTATATTAATTGTTTTCGATCTAGCTTGTAGTTGCCTAAACAGTTATATGAAATGAGAAAGCTGTTTTTTTTTTGCAGTTTTCTTAAAGAGTAAATGGGCGAAGTAATTGCTTGCATATGCTTTTATGTGACATACTTCTATTAAACAGGTTGAACTTTGTGTTTATCCTGTTTTGCGTTGAAATCCTAATTCATTTTGACCAAGTGGTCGTGCAACTTTTAGGCTTATCTTTCTTTCCCGTTCTTATAGCAGTTAGGTTGAGTTTAGTATATGCTAAATGCTGTGAATCTTCTCTATGTACTTGATGCAACTTATTCTAACAACTGTCTTTAAAAACTTGATTCTTAGCATATGTTGTTACTTTGTCTTTGTGTTGCCTCCTTATCAGATAAGTGATAGTAGACGAAACAACCATAGTTGTACAACTATACTGATTATGAGTCCAGATAGTTTTGACATTCACATCAGTTCTGAGAAGTGAACATCTGTAAACCTACAGACACACAAATTTATGTGTCATGCTAGCAACAAACAGAAGTGGCAGTATAAAAAGACCACGACTTCTAAATTTGTGAATAGTGATTCCTGCAATTCAATAACGTAATTGCTCTCTCTTTTGACATTTGCAGAACACAATAAAAGCAGAATATTCAGTTAGTTGCTCCACTTGATTTCTTGCACTTTGCAATTTACTTAGTTTGTGCCCCCTATTCCTTACTTCTTTCTTCTCCTTTTGCTTAACCCTTATCATCTTTTATTTTGTCTTTCTTGCCATCTATTTTCCTTTTCTCACTCAAAATTTGTTTGCTCCTAGTTTTTCAACCTATTTCTTAAGTTATCACAATATCCAATTCTATTCTCTGCTCTCTTTCCATTTGAAGTTCTCTACATCCTATTGGTGGTTACTTAAGGTTGTTCCTCAAGAAGGTCATGTTAGCCAGATCCCTGTTATTTTTGCGACAAAGCCACTAGCGTCTATATGAATTTTAATCAAATTCTAAATAAACATTTAATTTAACATTATTCCTTGGCATCATCACTCTTGTTTTATGTATATGCATCGTCACTCTTGTTTTATGAATATGCATTCTTGGCTCCTTCAGCCTCTTGTTGTTACTTTGTCTTTGTGTTTCCTTGTTCTACTATTCTTGGCTTTCATATGTTCCTCAGTTTACACATTAATCATTTTCTCCTCTGTCTTGATGAAAGTAGTGGGGTGCTCTAAAACTTGCTTGTGATCTATATACATTAGACTGCATCTAGAAAGAGATATGAACATACCGCAATGTCGATTATGCAGCTCCTGACAAAGCTAAGGTATTGTTTGGCAGAGGGTTATTTGAAGTAGTTCTTTCAATATCGTATTGACCATAGTAAGAACTAAGAAGTATGATTTCACCTATCAGTACAATGAAACTAGCTGTCATGGAACTTTCATATTTTGAGGTAGATATTTCGCATAAAGACATGATGTGTCTTTGTTTCTTGTGTTATTCTTACTTTAATGATTCAAAGTTGAGCAGTTTCTGCCATTGGAATCTCGAAAGTTGTACATGTTGGCATATGATGTTTTTTAAAACCTAATCTTATATGATGTTTAAAAGAGCAGCCTAATAATCAGGCTATTATTGATAAGGAAAGGCAGCTAAGAGAGACTTTCTGTAAGTTTAAAAGAGCTGAGCTTAGCATGTTGGCTCAGAGAGCTAAGGTCGCCCACCTGAAAGAATCTGATTGCAGTTCTAGGTATTTCTACTCTAAAATTGCTGAAAGAATTCACCATAACACTATTGGCACTGGTAGATGAAAATGGAGTGACTCATACTAAGGAAGATGGAGTTTGCAAAGCTTTCATCTCCTACTACACCAACCTACTTGGAATGCATAATGAGATGGAGGACATTAACAGGTTGGATTTGACAGGTCCTAGTCTGAATGAGGAGCAAAGGCAAATGCTGGATGCACCTTTTTCGAATGAGGACATCAGGATAGCTCTTTTCAGCATAAATTCTAACAAGAGTCCTGGAGTAGATGGATTCTCAGCTAGTTTTTTCAAAGCTACCTGGCATATTATTGAGCAAGATTTTTGCAAAGCTATCCAAAACTTTTTGAAGACAGGTAGAATGCTCAAACAAGTTAATACTACACTGATTACCCTGGTCCCTAAAAAAGCCAATGCAAGATCTGTCCTAGAGTATAGACCAATATCTTGTTGCACAACAGTCTATAAGACTATTAGCAAGCTCCTAGCTGGCAGATTGAGGAAGATTCTTCCCACAATTATAGGAGAAGAGCAAGCGGCTTTTACAGAAGGAAGGAATCTGTTTCAGAATGTTGCTCTTTCTCAGGCTCTGGTGAAAGGTTACTCTCAAAAGAACATCTCGCAGAGATGTTTGATTAAGGTTGACATCCGCAAAGCCTTCGATACTCTTAATGGGGATTTCATCCGGAATTACCTACGCATCTACAATTTCCCTCCTATCTTCTCCAATTGGATCATGGTATGCATAACAACTACCTGGTTCTCTTTGAAAATTAATGGTGCTGTTAAGGGGTTCTTCTCTGGGAAAAATAGTGTTAGACAAGGGGATCCCATCTCCCCTTATCTATTTGTTATGAGCATGGAAATCTTGTCCAGAATGCTCAGGAGTCTGCATCAAGCCCCAAATTTCTCCTACCATCCTAAGTGTGCAAAATTGAAATTGACTCACCTCACATCTGCAGGCGACTTGATGATTTTTACTAGGGCAGATTCTCCTTCGGCTAATGCTGTTGTCAGGTGTTTGGATGACTTTGCTGGGATTTCAGGCCTCAAAGCTAATCCTAGCAAAACTGAAATTTATTTTGGTGGGGTACAGGATGACTTAAAGCTTCAAATTCTTCAACAATCAGGCTTCACTGAAGGTGCATTCCCTTTCAGGTATCTTGGTGTGCCTCTAAATACCTCTAGACTTGTTTCTGAAATGTATAGTACTCTTATCCTGAAAATGAAGTCTAAGATAATGCATTGGTCCAACCAGCAGCTATCTTATGCTGGTAAATGCGTGCTGCTAAATTTTGTGATATTTGGGATGCAAAATTTCTGGTGTTCTAGTATTTTGCTTCCTAAAGGAGTGATTAAGCTGATAAACAGAATATGCAAAGACTTTGTCTGGGGAATTAAGGAGGGGAGGAAAAGAATGTTGTTTAAGAGTTGGAGTAGCTCATGTGCTCCAAGAAGTGAGGGTGGTTTTCATATTAAGGAAGTGCTTGGTTGGAATAAAGCCTTGATTGCAAAATGGCTTTGGTGCTTGCAATCTGGTCAGTCTAGCATCTGGTGTGATTGGGTCTGGAAGTATATCTTGAAGAATAAAACAGTTTGAGAGGTTAATTCAAGGAATCAGGATTCAGAACTTTGGAAGGGGATTATTGCTGTAAGAAATGAGATGTTATTGCAAGTAGGAGATGTTCACTCAGCTGTTCAGATGCTCCTGTCCTGGAGTGCAGGAGGTAAGTTCAATGTTACCAGGGCATATGAATTCTTTAGAAGGAAGTACAGGAAGAGCAAGCTGCATAAGGTGGTCTGGGATTCAGTAAATGTCCCTAAGCACAGTTTTGTGGCAAGTTTGGCCAGTCAGAATGCCCTGACTACAGTAGATAACCTAGCTCTAAGAGGAATGGTTATTGTAAACAGGTGTTATCTCTGTAAAGCTGCTGCAGAATGTCATAAGCATCTTTATTTTCAATGCCCTGTGGCTGGTGAAATCTGGAGAAGAATTAAAGCATGGCTGGGAATCATCACAAGCTCAGATAGTCTCAGGGGGAATTTGAAGTGGATAGGTAAGCATTCCAGGAGAAAGTATTGGAAGAGCAAGTGGTTAAAATGCAACATTGTTGCTGTAATTTACACCATTTGGTTTGAGAGAAATAGTCGAGCTTTTCGGAATGTGGAGCATAACATAGATTGGTTAATTTTTAGGGTGAAGTACTATGTTTGTACAAGAATTGATAGCTACCTTCATGGTATTGTTAGTGAGAAAATTTCAGATCTCCTCAATGCTTAGCTTCTAGGGGTTTATTTTTGTAAGCTATCTTGTTCTTTTTTCCCAAAAAATGGATGAATAAAAGGACTACTAACTTTGCTTGCAAAAAAAAAAAAAAAAAAAATCTTATATGATGTTAATAAAGGTTTCTAGAAGTAGAAATATGAACTCGACTGTCATAATTTATATCTATTATTGGTCAATTGTAGCAGTTTGTTTGAGGGAGGTTTTTGGTGTTAGTTTACATTGCTATCAGACCCTTTTCCCTTTTCCCTCGAAAGCTAGTCTAACAAAAATCTTATGTTCTATAAGACTATAACAGATACCTACGCTTATTGCTGTCTACGCCAACTGGCATTTTGCAAGGATTGAAGGTATGGGATGTGAATGGGTTGTTGCTGTATGGGTTTACACTCTGGTCACCTACATTCCCCTTGACATCCTGAAGTTTATCATACGTTACGCTCTGAGTGGAAGAGCTTGGGATAATCTTCTGGAAGATAAGGTATCGAGTACTAACATACTTCCGTGTTTTAGTAGAATCCAAGGTTCCCATATATGCTTTGTTTTCATATGGCTTCTTTAAGTTCTTTCTTTCTTAGACCGCTTTTACTACGAAGAAGAAGAGAGGGAGGCACAATAGTGGGCAAGATTATAAATGTTCAGTTTACTATATATGTATTGAAAGGCTATTAGCTTAATGGTAGAGCTTTGTGCAACATTGCACAAAGATGTGAGTTCGAATCTCACATAGCCTAAATATTATTATTATTATTATTATTATTATTATTATTATTATTATTATTATTATCATTATTATTATTATTATTATTTCGGCTAAAAGCCTCGATATAGCATCATGGCATACGACGTTGCATTAGCCTACAATTCATTGCATTTGAAAGGTAGACCGTTGCCTTAGATTCGTTACATTGAGGGGTACAAATTGCAACACTGTTATGACCTAAGGTAACGCCCATACCATTAAAATGCATAAGCGTTGCAATAGATACCAAAAGGCGTTACCTTAGACCTAACGCAGCGCGGGCATTTGCAGTGCCTCTTAGTGTTACCTTATGTCTAATGTAACGGTTTTTTGGGTCTAATTTAACGATTATGGGGCGTTACAATATATCATTAATGTAGTAGGAAACCTAGAAATGAAGAACATGAGAAGTTTGTTTTAAAGCTTATTATGGAGTTTGCCTTGTTTAGACCAAAAGTGAGTCGAGTAGCATACGACATATAGTGGCACAACATAATAGACGAGCATGAGTTGTTTAAAGCTAAGAGCAGGAAAAAAAAACATCTAATGACATAAAAAAGAGTTATAGCTAGGGTTGAAAACAAATGGCGATTTACAAAAATTTCTCAATAAAAGAATATGATCATCCTTAATTTCTCTACTCATTTCCATACTTGTTTAAGCCAAGTACATAATGAACCAATCCTACAAAGTTTGCAAAAGGTAGACAAATAAGAGATAGGTGTCCATCCTTTATCCACATGGAAAACAACTCAAAACTCAGCTGATCAAAACCCAAAATAAGGTAGTTGCCAAAACATTCACATATTAAATATATTCCAACTATCAACAGACCAACACTCACTTTTTTTCGACCAACTTACGTTCCATCACTTCTGGAGTTGGATTTTAAAAAAGTCTCTTTCAAAGCATAATTACACACTAACAACATGCAAAAAATAGGGGGGTATGATACAAAGCCGCACTAATACACCTATACATATATTTGCCAAGGTCTTTTTTTTTTTTCTACAACTGGTTTCTACTTTGTAAGTGTTGGGGTAAAAGAAGTGCACAAATTTTCCTGATGTTTTCAATATGATCTTTGACCTTGTTTAATGCACCATGGAACAAACATTATCCGTGGGATTAAAAATAGGGTTTTTTGCGAGACCCTACTTTTAAACGTTCAAGTTTTGCGAACCCCTACCTTTTATAATTTTATTTGCGAGAGACTAACTTAAAATGATTTTATTTTGCAAAACCATACCAGATCACATTTTTCGTCCAGATTAACGGATTGACTTGATTTGACTTACTTGTCCTCCATTTTGGTTCATCCCCAAATCTATTAAACCTAGATTGCCCCCCAATTCTTACCCAGATTTCCCCAAATATCACTTGTGGTATTGTTCAATTAAATCAAATCTTCATCAAATTAGAACTAATCGTATAATCCCGCTCCCCACTTTCCCCAAATCCTCTGCTACTGCATTTAATTGTTCTTTCATTTCTTGGAGCAACAATTCAACATGCAAAAAAAAAAAAAAAAATTGATTATCCCTACTCAACCTACCAATACTATCAAGAAATGAATTATCGTGAAGTCGGTAATGCGTAAAGGTAGAAAACGATCAAAACCCATCAACCTTGTGCTTTGTTTTCACAAACTTTCACCAAAATTGCATCAAAATAACAAATTCAATTGAATAAAAACCACAACTTTTCTCGTAAATGAAATTCATGAAGTAGAAGAGGAAAGAATGGATTAGAAGAGCAACAGTTGTATTAGAAGATGGTGCATCATCACTCATCAGGGCCTGTTGGGAAGGAACAACAAGAGATTTCGCACCATTTCTTCGAATCAATCTCATACCATTGTTGTCTAATGGTTTGAGCAGCGATCGAATCGATAGAAATGGCTTCTCCTCCCTCTATTTGCAAGCAACTGTTAATTTATTTGGATGGAAAACGTGATCAGGTATGGTTTTGCAAAATAAAATCATTTTAAGGTAGTCTCTCGCAAATAAAAATATAAAAGGTAGGATTTCGCAAAATTTGAACTTTGAAAGGTAGGGTTTCGCAAAAAACCCTTAAAAATAAGATAAACTCATGATAAATAAGTGAGTGTCTAACAAAATCATGGAAGCAACAGAAAGCATACAAATGTCGTATAAGAAGAGCAAGGACGAAGCAGTAAAGGAGAAAGTGATGATTTCTATATTTGAAATGAATTGAAGCAAACACAGAAGGAGTAGGAGGTGGTGACGAACTCACCTTTTAGCAGGAATATCAGCAATTCGAGCCTAAAACAATACGACAAACAATACTAGATATGAATACCCATTTGTGACTTAATCACATGTTATTGAACTCTATATTACTCGAAAATAAAACATCCTTTCACAACACGTGTGCACATAATCCAGGCAGACAACGATAGCAAGAATCAAAATTCATACAAATCTGGGTTATACTTTTTCCTTTTATAATTTTTCTCTCTCCTTCACCAGGTAAACCTACTTTTTTTTGTTTCAACAAGGTAAACCTACTTTCAAGCCCTAAACACAGAATGTGGACTATTCAGGATGAGACATGACCAAGATAAGTGTCATGAGTAGCCTAACCCCTGAAATTGTGAGGCCTACAGTGTAAAGTATATCCTAAATAATGTAATTTTAGATCAGAAGGAGCACGGAAAAAGAACATCACAGATCAAAAGGATCACCTTCCACTAAACTCGTTCTAGAAGTACACTGGAATGATGCAATGTAATCTCATGTTCATCTAACATTGCCAACTTTAAACAGATTCGTTTTACGATAGTTCCTTCCTTGTACAGCAGAATAGCCATTACTTGTGTCTCCAACTGAATAGTTTTTCATACTTATCAGTTATCAAATTATCAAGGATAAGTATATATAGAACCAAAAGTTTCCAATCAAAAGATAACCATACACAGTTCCAGGAAACCCATCTCAATTCGCTAACGTCACAACGGAATCAAGACAATTTATTTATGGTAACCGTATGAACATGTGACGTAGATAGAGATTTGATAAACTTGAGAACTCTTATGTATATCCATTCACAAACAGTTAGGGAGAGTCTCACTCTAATATCCTGAAAATTCGGTATATATTATAATAATATTTTAGTATTAGTAATTAATTTATCATAGCAAAAAAATGAATTTAATTGTTGTTTCGTGAGTCGTTTTTGAAAATGAGTTCGAAATTGGGTTTTAAATTTGGATTTCTATTTGGGTCTTCTATTTCTACTTCGACCATCTCTAGGCTCTAGCCACTACAAAATAAGCTAACCCACTACTATATTGGCCCAAACATCAAACATCCAGCGCAAACAAAAGGAAAGAGGAAAAAGGAAATCAGAAAAACGAAAAAAGAAAAAAAAAACAAAACCCCTCTTTTCTCTCTCCTAATCTCACCACACAAACACCCCATTCTTCTTCTATTAGAACACCACTCGCATACGCACGCCTCACCACTCGCATACGCACGCCTTCCACCGCTTGACGTCGTTTTCTGCCACTGTTGCCGCCACTCAGTTCCGGTATTCGACCGCCAAACCACCACAACCTCTCTCTCTCATCGACTTGGAGCCTGAGTTCGTAGACGAGTAGTACTAGTGATTATCTGCTATTGAGTTTCCGTTTGCGTGGAAAGGTAAGCTAGCATGATCAACCCTGTGCTAAATGTGATTGGTTTAATCGGATCAGAGCATAGTATCATGATTGGTGGAGAACGATTGAATTTATAAAATTATCGTATTATAATTGGTTGGAATTAATGTATGGATATTGATGTATGACATGGCTTGTAGTTGTGACACATATGATATTTTGAAAGGTAAGATTGAATGTATATTGAATTTGTTGATTTGGTTTAGTTTGGTTTGTGGGCGCATAACCAATTTATATTATTATGTTGGTTTGATATCATTTCATATGATTTGTGATCATCAACTCTCACTCTCAATAAGATACTGGTTACTTAGACGGAGTCAAAAGAACTCCTAATTATTTGTTTGAGTCAAAAGAACTCCTAATTATTTGTTTGGTTCAAAAGAACTCTTATTTTATTGGGTTGAGTCACATTGGCTCCTATTAATTTCCCCATGGCATCGGTTTTTAAGAGGGTTAGGCTCTAGTCTACACTACTTGGATTAAAACACCTAGTAGCGGGTGTGCACACTTACGGTCTAGTAGTCTTGGATTATGGATTATGGATTATGGACTATGGATTGTGGATTATGGAGTATCGCTTATTACTTCTTACTCGTGATTAAATTAATGTTCAATGAATGTGGATTGTGGAATGTTTTTTATGCTATTAGTAAGTGAGTTGGATGGTGGATTGTGGAATGTGCCTTTGATTGTTGTATTGGAATTATTATTGAATTATTTATATGTTTATGTGCTAAGGGTGTGTTTGGCCAACCTTCTTAAGTGTTTCTGGGTCCTAGAAACAGAAAACTGGCCAAACACCCAAAACTGGGAAACTGTTTCTGGTTTCTGAGAAGGACTTCTAGTGTAAATTTGTTCTTCAGAAGTAGAAGCTCCAATTCCAGAAACTGTCTGCAAAAGTTGGAGCTTGGCCATATAGGGCCCAAGTATGTTTTTGAAAATAAAACCAAAACATTTTCCAAAATCCAGGTAAGGGTTTTGTTTTTCTAACATGTGGAGGTGTTAGCTTACTCAATTTATCTGATTTTTCAACTGTGGTTTTTGTGCTTTAAATCCACCACAGGTTTGGAGTAATTGATGCATGCGGGAACGTCGACTCATTTGTTATCAGTTGGTTTCTATTAATTTAGACTTTCATTTATTAGACAATTTATTGAACTTGGACTATTATATTTCAGTTTTTGGACTATTTAAGGATTGGATGTAATAGACTATTTTAGGTCATTAGACATTTATATTTTGGGTTCTGAAATCTTCCAACATTCGAGTCTTTAACCTCTGATTTTTTTTATTTGTGTTTTGGTTCGAGACAAAATTTGGGGGTGTTACACTGCATTGCAATTAACCACAATTCACCATCATCTTACCACATAACTAATGGAAATCGAACCTTACACATGCTGAAACAAAATGAAGCCACACATTCTAAAACTAAGCACCCAACTACCCAGAAAGTCGGACCATGTATCATGTATGCAAGTGCCTTCCTCGATAATGTCAGTGAATTAAGAACTGTCTAGAAATCCTTTTCTCAATTTGCTTAGCAACATGAAATATTAAAACCAAAGAATGTTTGCTCAATCTGAAGTATTAAATGGTGCCATTTCACGGCTAACAAATCCCCATGTTTTCGACATGAGTCATATTCCCATATTTCCAGTTTAGTATTCTTCATAAAATTCAACTATCAATCATATATATCAAGCGAACTGCATATCACAATAACATTCACCACATATAACTAAACACAACCCACTACCAATCATATTATCAGCGAAAACCAAATATAGGTTGACACCGATAAGGAAGATAAGGTTCATAGCATTATACGTTTTGCTGCCCAAGTTTAGAGATGAATTCACGCTTGAGAGAATTCACTTGAATCCTACATAATTATCCCAAAAAAGATTAATTACAACACTTTTTAATAGCAAGCGCTATTATGAAAGGTACTTAGCTTCCATTAGCTGTTGAACCCATTTCAGCCAACATTTAAACATAAGATATGAAACTATTGCAATCGTGACAAATAGAATTTCGGTATAATCAATTTACGCTCAAACCAACCGAAGAATTACCTTAATTATCATCTCCCAAGGACACGCTTGTTGAAATTAATTGATAGATCCCTGCAACACATGATAAAACAATTTTTAGATCAAAATGACTAAATCAAACAGAATTCTTTACAAAACTAATTTAACCAACGACCTTATACTATTGAACAATCAAATAGCAAAACAACAACACTAACCAACTCCGACATGGAGGCAAAAAACCATTATAGATAGCACGAAATGATAGACAGATCGACGCTCAGAGTTTATAACCGCTGCGATAAAGATCGCCATTAAAATTAGGAACTCGTACAGTTTGGAACAGAAGCCGGAGAAGAAGAAAGTTCTGTTGAATTGCTGATGATGCCGTTCGTATGATATTATCCGTTTGGACAAACTTAATTTTGGTTTGGCCCACCAAGTTAATACTCCCTCCATTCAAGTCCACTCTTCCGAACAATATTCCGCACACACTTTAAGGCGCAGTTTTCTCTATGTTAGAGATTATGTAAAATTCCAAAAATTTTAGACAAACAAGATTAAATGTCAATAGTGATTTTCACAAAATTTTAGAATTTTACGTAATCTCAAACATCGGTAGAATCGCACCTTAAAGTGCGTGCTGAAAAGTGATAGAAAGAGTGGACTTGAATGGAGGGAGTATACGGTAAATGATGTGGAGGAGAGAGGAGAGGCTCAACAGTGCGCCGACACATCATGTTTGAGCTCGCTTTTTTTTTTTTGCTAAGAATACCTCTATGAGCTGCCATGTAGGCGTGAAAGTTAGGAAATTAAAGAGAAAGTATAAATAGGCTATAGTCGACTTGCCTCGATTTACATTGGAGTTGACCCACGTGTACATCGGTACACTTTTGTATGGAGAACTGATCTTTCATCTATGGTTTATTTAATCAAAGCTTGTGAGTCGATTCAATTGTGAGTTCTTGATTGTTTTATTTACTCTTAATTAGTGTTATTCCTCTTGATTACATGTTTATGAATTGTATGTTCTAGATTGATCACCTAGGATTTACAATTCTACACTTCGCCAATTTGATTTTTGCACGTTTGATTGATTTGGTAAAAGTAAGAACCTTAATCTAGTGATTTGTATGTTGATCATCGTTATTAGATTAGACAGATGAATAATGTAATCAACAAAGACATAGATTGAGTTGGATATGCACCCGCTTATCTACAAATTTCAGAGATTGACTTAATGAAGTTATTGAATTTAATCAAACCGAGTGAGATTTTGATGATGATGCTTTGTTATGCGCCAGAGTATTTTTGATATTAGATGTTCATATTAGAAAATATTCTGGCGCATAACAAAGCATCCGAAGAGTCTTTCAAGATGATGGAGTCCACCATCTTGGATCCTATAAGATGAAAAATAAGGGTGTAGACTCAATCTCGGATGATACTTTCAGATTATCATGCTTTCCGCACAAAACAAGTAAAACCCACTCAAAGTGACATTTAAGCGAAATTTGTAACAACCCTAAATTTTTGTCTAATATTTATAACAAAAAACCTATGATTATTTTATTGTAACTGACTTACAAAGTCAACTACAACTCTACAAGGCTCCCAAAAGTCCTACCAAATAATATAATAAAAAAGATCCAAAGTAAAATGAGTAAAAACCGAAAGTCATCAAATAAGTTTATAAAATCCAAACCAAAACCAAATGTAAATGATACTCAAATGCCTAATGGCAAAATGCAAAATGCCTTATTAAAATTAAACAATAAGTCTACATCATGCACTAACGTCCATGCAATACAACATCCATCTCACAATACTCGTCAACTACGTCATCAAAGAATGACACATGCCCCATAATAGGGTAGAGATACAATGCAAACAGAATAACGTCAGCAAATGGCTGAGTGGGTACTTAAGAAAATAACCAACAATAAAGATAAGACACGCGCTTTGGTGGCTACCAATAAAGAAACAAAGTAACCAAACGAGTGATCAAACTAACAACCAAAAAATTAAAGCCGATAAACGAGGAGATAGAGCCACACGACTCATGTGCAAGGTGTTGGAGATATTAATCTCCAATCTTAGTTGTGACAATAGGGAAAGGGGCACCCCGTTGTCGTGATGTAGCGGAGCTCGGATGTAAGGGAAAGAAGGATGTGATCAGAAGGTCCATGGCGGACCGTAGACTATGGAAGGCAAATCGTGGCATGGGATAGATAGACCGCTGACTTTCTGTTGCGGACCGCAGATCCCGTGTCGGCTGATTTCTGCATTTATTCCTTATTCCTAATCCGAGTTGGTGTCTTTCTTTACTACTCCCTCATCCCCATGTAAACACCCATGTTTCCTTTTCGGGGTGTCTTTCTTTAAACACCCCATTTCAAAACTTTGTAAATGAGGTAAGTTTTCACCACACATCAACCCTCCACTCTCTCCAAAAACAATAAACAAACCACTCATTATCCCGAAAAAATAATAAACAAACTACCTATTATCACCACCAATAATAAACAAACCACTCACTATCTCAACCAATAATAAATAAACCACCCATTATCTCCAACAATAATAAACAAACCACGCCACTTTAATCCACGTAAAAAATGGAGCGGGGTGTTTTAAGGCGGACAAAAGGAGTATATAAACTAAGTTATATCTTGCCCTAAAAGACAGACAAGAGTAAGAGGAACATAAAAAGTCGTTGAGAATAATGGTACAAAGATTGAGAATGAAAGGGCATTCGAGGTCGATTATATCAACCGAAAGTTCGGTGTTGTGTAACCTGGAGGGCGACCGCCATGAGAAGCTTGCATCGTGACTCGACAAAATCGTCTTTAAGTACAGAGATACTAGTGATCTCGGCACAACAATTTCGTTAATTCGATTCGATCAGATAAGTCAGATTAACACCCTTATTCCCAACAAATTTAAAGACGATTTTTAGTTGTTTATTGGATTTTTTTGTCAGACCACACCTGATAATTGTTTTTTTGTCAGACGACACCTAATATAACAAAATTTTTCAAACCACACTTAATAAACTCTTTTTATTTGTCAGACTACACCTATGTCGACTTTCGCCCCTTACCCACCAATCCCGCCCCCATACCGACCCATAACTGCCCCTTTACCCACCCATAGCCACCCTACATCCACCAAAATTGGTTTTTTCCTCTCCGTTTTCAATTCCTCAAACTTAATTGTCCGCTAAATTTGATTTTTAGCTCCAAGATAAAACTGAGTACCTCCCTTTGAATGAATTAGTGATGATAGATTGAAGAAAAGAGGGGAAATTTGAAAAAATAGGGGCAGAAAACATTAGGGATAAAGAGAGAAGGTGTTAGAAATGGGGGAAAATAGGTCATGTGTTAAGAATGTGGCTTAGGGGAGGCAATGGGGTGGCTATAGGGGAGTCAATGAGATGGTTAAGGCCGGCATATCATCACTTAACTAAAAATCTAACGAAAGTTACTATTTAGGTACCATGTGCACAAAGTAGTAAATTCAGGGGTACCATGTGCACAAACTTTCCAAGGTGGGTATCATGTGCAATTGGTTAAAGTTCGAGGGTACCACGTGAATTTTACGAAAATTCATTTATAATTAACTGAAGATAGTAATTTCATACATGTAAGTATATGATAAAAACGAAACGGTAAGATAATGCCAACGAATTTTTCTTATATATATGGGTCATTTGCATGAAAATTGATTAGGTCTTGGTTATCATGATGTGGTGAAGATATTTTAATTAAATGTGAATTTATTTGATCTGATATGAAAAATTCAGATGTCAATTGATCTAAATTAATTAAAAAAGAGTTGCAATTAATTTCGGAACCTTAGTTTGATGTTATTTGCACGAAAATTGATTATCTCTTGGTTATTTAGATTCTGTATAAAGATATATATGATTAAATGGGAACTTATTTGATCTGATTTGCACATATCAGATGTCAAATGATATAATTTGATTAGAAAATAACTGAAATTACTTAAGTGAGTTATGCCTTAATGGAAGAAATTAATCTGTATGAGTAGATCTATTTGCACTTAAACTATTCCTATCAGCCGAAATTATTTGGTTAGTCACCGTAATGTAATCTTCTTAGAAATTGAACTATTTTTTTTTTTGTATTGAATGGTTCTTGAAAAGGGGAAATATCCCACAACCAAATGGAATTCTCCTAGAGTTTGGAAAAAGTTTATGCATAGAATTAAAAAAATGTATACTATTCGAATTATAAATATAGCCTATCTATTGGCAAAGGGATAAAAATATAGCCATCATATTGAAAATGAGAATATAAAATCTAACAAAAAAAAGTCATGTTGAGATGAGTTAGCTTGCTCTCCAAGCTACTGTACGGACACCTGAAAAAACAAAGAAAGCTTGCAAACATGGCGAAGAGAAGAGGACGACCACCTAAAAAAACTACACAATCAGAATCAGGGAACCGAGAGGATGACAGCGGTACTAATTTGGAGAAGAATCACGAGGAACCCATGGAAACAACATCAAACCAGCCACCGCCTTCGCCGATGAATCTCAATGATTTTATCGGGAATGCTCTAGAAAAATCTGGTAAGATTGCTTCACCAAAACTAGCTCAAATTAATACTCCTAATTCTACAGACCCAAAGAATTTAGGAATTGGACAAAAATCTGGAACAAATGATAGATTGAATCAGGGGAATAAGACCACTGCAAACCAAATCAGGAAAACCTGGACTGAGATTGTTGGACCCAAACCCAAAGTGGGTATGAGCTTGAAATTTAGTGAATCTGGTGAAAAGGAGGGAGAAGTTTTTATTAATTCGAAGGATATAGCTGGTGAAGTCCAACTCTGGGAAAATTCCTTGGATGGAAATGTTATTGGGGCAAAATCAACCCTAAAAGAAATGCAGGTTTTTTTTGGGAAGAATTGGCAGGGCTTTGAGATACCAATGGTGTTGTACTATAAGAGAGGGTGGTTTATCATGAGGTCTACAAATGCTGAATTTGTTACTGAGGTTTTAAGAAGAGGGCCATGGAGACTCAATGGGAATGCTTTGATATGAAGAAATGGGCGCATGAGATTTTTCTTAAGCTCGAAAAAATCTCTGTGGTTCCAGTTTGGTTTCTCTTTCCGGAGCTGGATCCTTGGTTTTAGTCAGCTCAAGCACTGAGCAAAATTGCTAGTAAAATTGGTAACCCTATTTGTGCTGATTACACCACAACTCATAAAGAAAAACTAGCTTTTGCGAGGGTTCTAATTGAGGTGGATGTTTCCCAGCATCTACCTAAATCATTGGTCTTAAAAACTCCATTTTCTGAAGCTATTCATCAGAGAATCGAGTATGAGTGAGTTCCTTTCTTCTGGCAAAAATGCAAGAAATTCGGACATTTGGAGGGAAAGTGCTGGTTGAATAAAGTAGCAAATCTTGTTCATCAGAATCTGGTTTACAAACCAAAGGAAGCTGCTAAGTCCAAACTAAACGAGAAAGAGAAGACTTTGGTTCCTGAGCCACAAAGACGAATCAAGAAATGCCAAAGCACAGCCAGCAACATGAAATTCTAGAGGAAACACATATTGAAATAAGTACTCCTCTACAAAAAAAAGCAGCAGATGACCCTGGATTTAGAGTTGTCACAAGAATACTCCAACAACAGCAGGGAATAGATTTGGCAGTCTGGGATTAAGAAGTATTCACCTGGCAGACGACTTGGGGGAAACAAAACAACAGAGAATTGATTTCTTAGGGGATGAATAGCCTCCGGCACTCCTCTATCCCAATGATAATTAGAGCTTGAAACATTCGAGGGTTGAATAAAACCCACAAACAACAAGAAGCAAATGGCTTCTTGTTGAAACACCAGATCGACATTCTAGGATTACTGGAGACTAGAGTCAAGGAAAGGAAATTCAATGATATTACAAAGAGGAATTTCAGGAACTATAAGAGCTACAATAATTACACCCATCACAACAATGGGAGAATTTGCTGATTTGGAATGAGAGAGATATAAAGGTTGAAGTACGTAGTGGACTCTGGCAGGCAGTTTATACATTGTAAAGTTCATCATATCACTTCACATTTTATAATATGGATTACCATGGTGTATGCAAGCAACTGTGCAAAAGAAAAGAATGATTTATGGAAGAAATTAAATGTTTTAAAGGTTATCAATGACCCATGGATTATCTTAGGGGATTTTAATGTGATAAGATCACATTTTGAAAAAGAGGGTGGTGCTCCTCCTTCAGTTACTGATATGGATGATTTTAGTAGATGCATAAACTACTGCTGCTTAGATGACAACCCTGCTTAGATGACATCAGGGGCCATGGTTGTCATTTGACTTGTATAAATAACCAGGATGGGAGTAGAAGAAGTTGGTGTAAGCTAGATAGAGCCTTGATCAATGATGAATGGAGAATAAAATTCTACTCTTCTTTTGCTGATTTCAAACCTGCAGGCATTTCAGATCACTCCCCAATTGTGGGTGCAGGTCCTGAAACCACGTGTGGGACAAAAACATTCAAGTATCTGAATTGCTAGGAGACTCATTAAAACTTCAAGGATATTGTGGAGGATGGTTGGAAGAAGCCAGTTCAAGGGACAACTATGTTTAGACTCTTTCAGAGGCTTAGGAATGTCAAACATGGTCTGTGTCAGCTGAATAAAGCTCATTTCTCAAACTTGAGTAAAAGAGTGGAGCATCTGAGAGAGGATTTGACCTAATGTGAAGTTAAGTTGCAGCTCAACCCATTTGATCAGCAAATAATTGAGGAATGCAAAGACATTAAGGAAAGGTTCATGAAAATGAAAAAGGCTGAATTGAGTTTGCTCTATCAAAGAGCCAAAGTGCATCATTTCAAAATTGCCGAGAGGAAGAATCAAAGTAACATAGGGCAGATTATTGATAGACATGGAGTGTTGCATAAGGATTAGAATGGTGTCATTATTGCTTTTGTGGACTATTATCAACACTTGCTTGGTAATGAGAAGAAAGTGGAGCATCTTGATTTCAATTTTGTCCAAAAATGAGTTGTTTTAACTCAGGATCATCAAAATCTCTTGAGTGCACCAATCTCAAGTCAGGAAATTAAGCAAGCTCTCTTTAGTATGAATGCTAATAAAAGTCCAGGCCATGAAAGGTTTTTCCCAGGCTTTTTCAAAATAAATTGGGAGACAGTTGGAGGAGAATTCAGTAAAGTTGTGATGGATTATTTTGAGAAGAAGGTTATGTGCAAAGCAACAAATGTCATTATGGTCACTCGAATTCCATAAAAGGAAAATGGCAGTAGTATGGCTGATTTCAGACCCATATCTTGCTGCTCGACTTACTACAAAACAATGACAAAAATCATGGGAAATAGACTCCAGCAAGTCTTACCTGATATAATTGGCAAAGAGCAGGCTGCTTTTGTCAAGGGAAGAGATATCTTTCAGAATATCCTAATGTCTCAGGCTCTGGTCAAAGGATATGCTATGAAAAATATATCTCCTAGATGCTTGGTGAAGGTAGATATAAGAAAAGCCTCTGACTCACTGAGCTTGAGGTTTATCAGAGAGATGATGGAGGCTCTCAGGCTTCCTGCAACCTTTGTTGAATGGATAATGGGCTACATTACTACTCCTTGCTACTCCATTAAAATTAATGGGCATGCAATATGAGGGGGTTTTTCCTGGGAAATGTGGAATAAGGCAAGGAGATCCTCTATCTCCTTACCTTTTTGTTCTTAGCATGGAGATCATGTCCAGATATTTAAGAACAATGCCAGAATACAACCAGTTCTCCTACCATACCAAATGTGTTAAGGTTATTCTCACTCATATAACCTTTGCAGATGATCTTATGATCTTTGTGAGAGGGGATCTTCCTTCAATTAATTCTGTGGTTAGAAGCCTTGATATTTTTGCTAAGATGTCAGACGTAGAAGCGAATCCTAACAAGACTAAGATTTACTTTGGAGGAGTTAATAACTCAAATGTGAAAGAGATGATTCTCACTGAGACGGGCTTTACAGAGGGTATGTTTCCATTCAGATATTTGGGGATGCCTCTACACTCAAAAAGATTGAAAGCTGAGGTTTACTAGGTGATGATTGGGAAAATAAGTAAAGTTGTTCATCATTGGACTTCCCATATGCTATCTTATGCAGGTCGAGTGTAGCTCATAAACTCTGTGATCTTTGTTCTAGAGAACTTTTGGTGTGCTAGTATCTTAATGCCTAGGGGAGTTGTGAAGAGAATAAATAAGATCTGCAAAGACTTCTTATGGAATAAATGAGGGGCAGAGAAGAATGAGCTTTAAAAGCTGGAAAGGCTGTTAGCAGGTTTTAGCATCAAAGAAGTTCTGGCATGGAATAGATCAGTTATGACCAAGTGGATTTGGAAGTACGAAACTCTCTCTTTATCATTTCGTGCCTCTTTGATTGCAGGGTATCGTCAGATACTCCTTTAATAAGTGTTGCTCAATAATCAGGAAAGTATTTGTTGTGATTGGATTAGAGCTTACTGCATCAAGAACAAGAATTTTTGGGAAGTATAATGCAAGCCAAGTGATCCAGAATCCTGGAGAGGAATTATCAAAATCAGAGAACAATTGCTTAGCCAGGTTCAGAATGAAAGTTTGGCTAAAGAGTGTATCTTAAGGTGGCATGATAAGGAGAATTACAGTGTCAGAAAGGCTTATGACTTCTACAGAGATAATCAACCTAAGGTTAAGTGAAGCAAGGTAGTGTGGGACAGGGTGTTGCAATTCCAAAACACAGCTTCATTACTGCGCTTGCAATGCAAAGAAAGCTCTCTACTGTGGATAATGTCAGGAAAAAGGGGATTCCAATTACTAATAGGTGTGTTCTTTGTAAGCAAGCTGCTGAATCTCATAGGCACTTATTTTTCAAATGCACCTTTACACCTCAAATCTGATCAGAAATTTTGAGGTGGATTGGCATTAGGCAAAGGAGTTGGAGTCTGCAGCAGGAAGCTTACTAGTTGGCTAAGCGTCGAAATAAAAAAAACTGGAAGGCAAAGTGGAGCAAATGCAGTTTATCTGCAACTGTTTACATCATTTGGACTGAAAGAAATAGGAGAATCTTCGCTGAAACTGAATGTCCTGCAGATACTATCATCACCAACATAAAATACTTAGTTTGTATTAGGCTATTTAGTTGGATGAAAAATGTTGTTAGTGAAGAGGTATTAGATTGCCTTAGCACTAAGTGTTGATTAGGGGCTTTTACTTTTGTAAGATCTCGTTTTATTCCCATTTGGATTAATGAATTTTCACCTTCTTACAAAAAAAAAAACAAATTAACTTTGTTTAGCTATACCATAATGATTCGGTAATATGAGAGAGAAGCATGAGAGAGAAACAAGCCATTTGTCCCAAAGAAAACCCAGAAAAGCGGAAACAAGCCATAGTTTTTTCAATGACCAAAATTAAAAATCAATCTTGCATGATCCGGCCTAGAGCGATCCAATTTTCGTCCACTAAATTGTTTTACAAATTAACCCTTCTGCCCATTTTATATGAAATCTCCAATGGAGTAAATATTGGTACCACCTCAAGTCATTTAATCCCTCTTCCCAAAAATCCAAATCCGACTATTAATCTGACCAAAATCCCCAAAGTAGGGAGGAATCTGAATCAGGCAAATACCTACCTGCAAGTGTGCCCGGGTATTCGAAAGTTCATCTGTAATACAATTGCTTTATGTGGACAAATCTTAGTAAAAACTTTGTTAAAGGGTTTTTCTATTTACCGCCCTCGAATTACTAACATCGCCCACAAATTACCACATTATTTCCTACTACTACCCTTAGTCCCTTACTACCCAACCCTTACTTTCTCTCTCCTATTTTACCTTATCCCAACAAAATCTAACCATCAACCATCCTCACCTATCTAACAAGACCCCCAACCATCTACAAGACTTCACCATAAGTTCCCCACCCACACTAGCGGCATACACCACCATAATTGACCACATTTTCACAAGAATCGGTCAATTCTAGAAAGAACAAGAAAGGTTTATTGAAACAATAATGAGTGATCCATCGTCGTCATATGAGGTGAGTCGGTGATTTCTTTTTTTTTTTTTTTTTTTTTTTTGCGAAAGTGGAAGTTGGAGTTTCTCATATGGTAGGAAACTCGTAGTCTACAAGTTTCATACCTAACAAGAAACACGTAGAACAAAAGATTTATGCCGGATATGGACCTTGTACTGTAAAAGACTCAACCTACGAAAGAATCTTGTAATGCAAATAACTATGCTATCACAATAAACATGTAATGTACACGTGTTACAAGAGTTAACTGTCAACTTGGGGTCCAACGTTTCAGTTTTTTTTTATCGATTGGGGTTTGAAGGTTTTTTTGTTATCGACTGGGGTCTGAAAACTAATGGCGTTAGCTTTTGATGAGGCGTCAGTCAGAGGGACCCGCCATTTATTTTTCTAACAAATATAATAAATTCAATAAAAATAATTAAAAAAACCAGAAAGTTCATCTTTCTATTGGGTTTCTTGCTTTCTTCACCATCGTCGTCTCCTCTCCCACCGGCACGGCTACAACCACCGCTGTCGTGGTCTTTCCAAATCTCCTACATTTATAGCAAAATTTCCTAAAAAAGGAGATTTTTTGCCTAAATAAGAGCCAATGACCCCAGAAAAAACGTCAAAACAGTCCCAAGTTTTTTGCTTGGATTTTCATTGGGTGTGTCAAACTAAAAAAAGGAGTTTTATGAAATTGATGGTCATGGATTTTTTTCTGGGTTATAGTGAAATTTATTCATAAATTTTTTGTAATGTGATGATTTCATCATTAAATCTAGGTGTATATATACTATATATGAGGTACTTACTCTTTAGACCTTCCGATTCATCAGCGTCGTTAATTGAAGGTTGATGCATCATGATTTCTGCTCAAAATTGTTGTATCACCATGGATGAGTTTTGCATAGGTTGAGCCCCGAAATTAAATAGTCAAAGAAAGTCGATTATCATAAGAAGATCGAAGGGATTTCAAGTTCATTTAGCTTTTTGTGTGGAGAACTGAGGTATTAATTTTTGTTGTTGTTGAACTTTCAACAAGAAAGTCGATTATCATAGAGTATAGACTGAGTATGAATCAAAATATGAAAGAGAGAGAAAAATATGAGAGTGGGTCTCAGGCTGTCAAACTGAGGTGGAGTCAGTACGTGGGCCGCAGATTAACGGTGTGAAGCCTGACAACAAACGATATCAAAAAAACGTTTAGACCCCAATTGATAAAAAATCTGAAACATTGGACACCAAATTGACAGTTTACTCCGTGTTACTAGCGAGCATTAACTTGTAGTGTTGAAGATCCGTTACTGAAGAAAAACATGTAATGTACAAGATTCCTGTGTCACAAGTATCTTGTTATATACATGAGCCTTTAGTTGGGTGAAACTTGTAGGGTACAAGATTGTTGTGGGGAGGATAATTTGTAGGGTACACAATTGTTGCGTCGGGGGGAACTTGTTGACAATTGGGTGGTCCTGGGCTTTGGTGTTTCTGTAGTGCAGACAGACTTGTTGTTTACAAGTTTCCTGTCAGTAATGTATCTTGTAGTTTAGAGGATTCTTCAGCCATCAGAAACTTGTGTTTTACAAGTTTTCTAAAAACAATGTCCAATTGTCCAATTCTCTTCATTTCGTGTAATTTAGAAAATTTAATGTGATGTTGTAGGTTGAATTAGATGATTTCGCGGGAGACGGAATAGATTATAATCTTTTCAATCTCGCTATTGTATTTCCAACTTATGATGAGGCATATAATTGGGCAAATACGACAGCACGTGCGAATGGATTTCTTTTGTATAAAGTAAATTATAAAGGTAGGTAAAAGTTCTCGATTACACAATTACTATTAGAATTGTGAAAGAGAAGTGAGCTACGAGGGTTACATTATTGATCCCAAAATCGCAATTAGGAAGAAACCAGTACAAAAAAAATGTGGGTGCACAGTTAAAGTAAGAGTTGCTGAAGTAGTGCTTGATTAACGATATTGTATACGTTCGGTTTCTGATTGTGGAAAACATAATGATCAGGTTGGTATTAGAAATGAGGAGGGTTATTCGAGATGGACTAGATTCACCGATGAAGAGAGAAATGAAGTACATGCCATCTATCGAGCTCTTATACCACCTATGAAAGCGTGAGAAGCATAAATCTTTCACGTATACGATAATAAAATTCTTCCCAGGAGGCGTTGCATCAATAATCTCTAATAGAGGAATGTTGTACTTGTTAGCCTTATATGACGAAGCTAACAAGATAACAGAGGGTACTGGTGAGAGCCCAAGTGTTCCTCACACTTCAGAGCCCAAACTCTTATACCTCCTCCTCCGTCCAAATAAGTTCTTTGGGATTTATCCAACGAGGAAAATCTTTTGACGGCTTAGGGGGACCCTTGGTCTCTCTTCAGCATTTTGAAGGGGATGTGTGAACCGGTTTTCTCCTCCACCAAAATTTGACTCATTGTTGTGCAGTCACACCCTTTCCTGATTGCTTTCTGAGAAAGTGATAAAAGGCTAGCAAATAGTGACAAGCACGAGGAACCACTCTAGCACCATTTGCATCGCATCGCTCGAGATCATCAAAACTGGGTACTGCTTCATCATAGGAAGAGCCGACGATTGGTAGCCCACTAAGCCTGTGAAGATCTCATAAACTGATAGAGAGCTCTCCAATCATGGTGTGAAGAGTATTTGTTGTTGGACACCACCCTTCACAGAACGCTTGGAGAACGGAAGGCTCCTTATCGTAGGAATATAGCGAGGCATATACCCCTTCAAAAGCTGAACACTATTTTAGGACTGGCCCGAATCGAGAAATGACATTTTCAGTCCACTCCCAATAACCAAAGATGAAATTTGATTCTCCAAGAGTCAGGACGATGCGACTTCCCCACTTCACTTTTCCAGATACAATCCTACGGCCGAGAAGTGGGAACCCAAAATCCCGTATGTTTGCAGTGCGCAAGGTACTCACAAACTTATGACCATCAACGGCTCTCTTGTTACCTGCCTTAACTGCAAGAGACATATGCTCTGGAAACTCCATTGAGTTATCATCCGGCAGCGCGCCTTCATCAATGCGCATTAGGGATTTCGTCACGCCAAGTTGAGTATCTTGTTCATGATCATCTTTACTGTCGCCGACATTCATAAATACCCGATCACCCTCCTCGTAGTGCGAAAAGTAGACCATACCTACAAACACAAAAAAAAAGAGGAATTACAAAAAGAATGTCGTCAACAAGAGGCGGCTTGTCTTGGATAGTCTTGGATAAGTCTTGGATGATCTTGGATGGTCTTGGATAATCTTTTATGGTCTTGGATAGTCTTGGATAAGTCTTGGATAGTGTTGGATAGTCTTGGAAGATGTCTTAGATATCATGCGGCGGTCAACCAAATACAATAAAAATTACAAGGCTAGAGGGTTATGCAAATTACCTTCAAATTTTGAAGAGATTGACCAAAAAATAGTACTTGAACAAGAGCTGCTGTAAAGAAAAGAATTATCGATTGAGATTAATTCCAAACTAAACAATTTGCAGTGGCTTGTAGACTTGCTGCCGAAAGCTCTTTCTTGCACTCAGGGTTAAGCGAGTGAAATTGCGAACATAAGACACCAAGAGAATTATGAACTTAGCGAGGCACGTAGCCATGGTGTGCGAGTCAAGCAAGCTCAAATTTTAAAGAAATTAAAAGTCTTCGTATGATTTACGTACGTACAAACTACAAGTGAGACAAAGCCAAAGCCAAGCAAGTAATTATGGTATTGTCTGCCAATTTCCAAACAAGCAAGCAACTGTACGTCTAGCTAAATCATGGTCTCAGCGATGTGCATGACACGACAATAATTCATCTTGCTAATTGACAGTTAAAGAATGCACGTACAAATCGCAAGCAGAGGCTGACTTGTTCATGGAAAAGGATAAACAGAGCATATTTTCGACAGTAGATCAAGAAGCGTGTGTATTTTCGGGCAAGATCACAAATCAGAAGACTAACTTTGTATAAACAACATCTACCGTCTCCAAGCCAAAATATACATACGTAGGTAAGATGCACGTACAGATATGTGCCAATTCAGTTAACAAAACTCGGAAGGTAGTACACATACAATGGTTGTATGTGGAATCTGATACAATGCCCAATGAGGAGCTGCCACCTAGGATAAATGAAAAAAAATGTGGGAGGGAAAATCAGATGAATTTGGCGCAAAATTTTTTTGGGGATGGCGCAATTTCTTCCACCTGTTGGAGGGAAGATTTAGGCGGGGATTCCAGCGCCTAATGAAAATCATTGCAACGAAAATTTTCGCCCCAATTTCATCTTTTACTCTTCATCTTCTCTGTTATTTCTATCATCAAAAATATTCCCCAATTTTTTTTTTCTGGAACACCATGAACTTCAAACGCCATTGTTAAGTTCTTAAAAACCTCAATTTCAATCATCAATAATTACTGCAAATCTTTCATTTTTCATCGCGCCACCATAGATGCTCATGCAATCACACTTTTAATTGAGGGTCATTGAAAATCTAGGGTTTCATTTTTTCTTTCGATTGACAAAAGCTAAATTGGCCTTTTAATACCATCGTTGCTTGATTCAAGACTTACAGGTAATTAATTTCAATTGTATGTTCATTCTTGGTTATTATATATGTTAATTTTGGAGATGATTAATTGTCCATTCAAATCCCCCTTTTTCCCCTTTTTCTTCAATCCGTGCCTGAACCTGCATTTTGATCCATTTTTACTAATGAAAATGATTTTCATAGTGTTTATGTATATAACGTAACCTCGATGTTTAATTAATATCCCCTTAACTTATTTTGTTTTTTATTCACGAGATAGATTACACTTTATCTATCCTGTGTTTAATTAAATGTTTAGGACCACACCGGGTATTACTATATCCTGTGTTTAATATTTGTTTTGTATTTGTGTCCAGGTTAAGGCATGGATAACCGACTAGATCTGAATGCAAGTGTTGTCCCACATAAAGCTGATCAAGTTGATGAGGTAGGCATGTGTTTTCCAACAGGAGGAGAATTTGCGGACTATTGTTTCGCCTACGCCGCCAGAAAAGGGTTTGCACTCTATCGTAGGACCGGCTATATACTGCAAACTAAAGATGCTGAAGTAACAAGGAGTGGAGTCGGTCCAAAAGAGCCACGATTTTACATGATGAGGCAGATTAGATTAGATTGTCAGAAGGGGGCCTAAAGCAGAGTGAAAATTCTACGGTAACCGATTGTCAATTTCACGTCTACGGAAGAATCCATAAAAGAACTGGCACATTTGTAATCATTACTGTCAATTTGAAACACAATCACCCTTTAGACCGAAGTTCTAGCCGATTCATGCCAAATTACAAGTACATTGACGATGCTTCGTTTGATCGCATGGTGATAAACGATGATGCTGGTATAAGTATCAAGAAAAATTTCAACTCTTTCACCGTGGCTAACAAAGGTCACGAGAACCTGACTTTCGACGAGCAAGACTTGCGAAATGCAGTGAGCTTCCACCGTCGTTGTACTCTGCTCCATGGGGATGCAGCGGCTATGGAGAATTATTTCGAGAAGATGAAGAAGGAGGATGACACGTTCTTCTACAGAATACTTAAAGATAAAGATGATACACTGTCCTGTGTGTTCTGGGCAGATGCGCGGTCGAGGGAATCTTATAAGGAATTTGGTGATATAGTGTCGATTGATACGACTTTTAATTGCAACAGGTAATGTCATTTAGTATCTGCTGTGGTTTTAATGTATTTTTTAAAGGAGTAAATGATGCGCGAATTGTCTGTCATTTGCAGTCTTTTGTAAAATATCTTATCTTATATAGTAGTTTCTGACATTGTTTTTTAGTATTTTATACAATTTAAAATGTCAATTTGTTATTAGTTTAGAACTCATTGTACCGACCTGGTCGTATGTGTACTTCACTTCAACTAATCACGTTCTGAACTATACATTGTCGTGAATAACAGGTCCAAGATGTCTTTTGCTCCTTTTGTCAGGGTTAACCATCACGGGTCTTCAATTCTGCTTGGCGCTGCCCTGGTTACATATGAAAATACTGATACTTTTGTATGGCTATTTCAACAATGGCTTGAGTGTATGGGCGAGCCTCCGAAGGGCATCCTGTCAGACCAAGACAAAGCAATTGGGAAGGCTATATCAATTGTCTTTCCGGATGTGCCTCATAGACTGTGTATTTGGCATCTCTTGCAGAACGCTTCATGGAACCTCGGCAGCCACTCAAGGTGGCAGGAGATAGATAAAACCTTACACGATGTTGTGCATGATACACTGACACCAGAGGAGTTCGATGAGGCTTGGGCAGCAATGGTCGAAAAGTATCAGCTAGGTAACAACACATGGATTTTAGAGACATATAGTATCAGGGAGCAATGGGCGCCTGGGCACTGGAAGAGCACTTTTTGGGCCGGGATGTCTTCAGCGCAAAGGAGTGAAGGGATGAATCGATTTTTTAAGACATTCATGAGCTTGAACACTGGTCTGGCGAAGTTCCTTGAGCAATACAAGGTAGCGTTGTTAGGGAAAGTGGAAGAGGAGAAGAAAAACAACTACAAGTGTAGAGAAAAGCAATTGTCATGTGATGACTCCATATTCGCTTCGACCCTTTTTCACAAAGCGTACACCAATGCCAAGTACAGGGAGTTTGTAGACGAAATAACTGGGTTGAGGCATACCAATGCGGTGAAGGAAGGGGGTGATGATGTGGTGATGGTGTACAGAGTTGATGAGAAGATTCCCAAACTCGTTTGGAACGCTACGAAAAAAACCTATTCCGTTACTTTGGATAAAGGACTATGTGAGTTTTCATGTTCTTGCAAGTTGTTTAAGTTTAGGGGAATTCTGTGTAAGCACATTATCCGCGTATTAGAATTGGAGGACATGACCACCATACCAGAGAAATATGTTCTCAGGCGTTGGAGGAAGGATGTGTTCTGAAGCTACGAGAAAGTGAAAGTTGATTACTATGATCCGAACGAGTCGACACGAGTGAAGAACGCGAATGAAGTGGCGCAACGTAACACATATATTAGTAAACTAGCGTTGTCAAACGATGAAACTCTTGGCGTGTTCAGAGAGTGCACAGACAAACTCCGGGACACGCTCGAGGGAATATTGGGCATCACTCGCACCGGCACGTTTGCACAATGGTTTGTTTCTGTATATGGGGTCAGACGAATGCGACCCAAGCATTGCAACCAGAGACACATTCAAAGGTCCGTCGTCCGTGCGGAGGGAGCTACCAAAGATCCGGTCGACAAGGCGGGAATGGGCAGGAGACAGTCCACCAAAACAAAGCATCCTGGTGAAAGAGGAGGCAATGGCAATAAAGCAAGAAGAACACGAACCAGCCTACAGGAGCAGCAGGCTCTATAACAAGCAAACGCCCAAGTAAGTATCGAAGCTCTTTTAATAGCATCCTTATTTTCTTACCTCGTGTTAATTTTCAATGTCATTTGGCCTACTTCTGAAGGAGGCGGTTAGATACGGCGGACAAGTACACCAAGGTATGGCTGTGGATGGGGTTCCAGGAATGAACGCGCCTCTTCGGAATCCGATTAAACGTCAGAGGGTTGACAGGCAGATACCAAGAGCCCCCATCAGAAACAATAGTTTCTCAGCAGAACCTCAGCTTAGCTCCCAAGGAGGAAGCGAAGATTATGACCTACATTTTGGCTTAAATATTGGTTCAAGCCAAGAGATCTCATCACATGCTTCACCTTCACCTTCACAAAGTAGTCTACCTACTTGTTGGGGCGACTTTGTATTGCGTGATTGACATATAAACTCCCTTGTTTTTGTATCCGACTCGTTGTTCACGTAGCGTTATGTCATTTATGGAGTATTTATCAATTTGAACACTTGAGTTAAATCAATGCTAGCAGTGAACATACAAGCCATGCTTCAACTTGGTTGAACTATATCGATTCAAAGACAATTTTCGTTAACAAGTGACGAGTTTTGCAGTTCACAGAACTGCCACTAATCCTACAACAACAATAATGAAAATAAAAAACATAACAATGTTATTAAACTTGTTAAGCTTCGTTTCCAACCTCTTCACTTCAATCTCCAAACCATCGGCCTTGAATCTCAATTCTCGATTCTCTCTTTCTTGCCAGACATATTTCTTCTTCTCGTCAAGATGATCAATCTCATCCAACAAGCTGTTTATAACCTCTCTCTGCCAAAGAGTCATTTCCTTATCGTACCAGTCAAAATAGTTGCACCTACCTTTGTTTAAGAAAGGATCATAGAAGTAGCATCCATAGAACTTCCTTCCCGGATTCTTCCATGTCCATGCCTCTCTCACCCATGCAGTCTTTCCACATCCACAGCATCATCCATCCCTAATTGCTGCGCGTGAGCGTGAGCTTGAGCTTGGTGCAGACATTGAAATTTCCTCAAATACGGTTTGGAACTACTGTTTGAGATTCTTGGATTTAAGACCCAAATGAGAGAAGGAAAAAAAATTGACAGAATAATTATTGTGGAAAAACATTTGAACAATATATGGTAGGAGGAAGCAATGAAAAAGCCGTTAGGAAGGAAAGAATTATTTATAGAAGTATTTGGATAAATCAAAGAAAGAGTCGTTAGAGTAAAGCGGATGAAATTAATTCGGTTGTTGGACACTTGGGATAAGTTGTACTTTTACTATTAATGAGATTGTTGCTATAGAGGTTTAAATGTATCCGCACCAATACATTTTGTTTTGTATTTTGTGTGTGGGATAAGTTTGACATTTATTATTAAAGAGATTAGCATGTTGCTATTGTGGTATAACTGTATCGCGGAAAATACATTTAGTTTTTGTATTTTGTCTGTGCGGAACTTCACAACTTAGTTTGTTGAACGATCACCATTGTAGTTAATGTCTGAGTAAATGTGTGAACAATTGTTTGAACTTTGAAATAGTAAAGCAGCTGTGAAAAACAACACTAGTCTTGACACATTAATCATAAATATACTACTAAACCACCCATTTGGCTACATTATTGTGGGTGTACCAACTTTCATTTGCTTCGTTTTCTTCTGTTTGACCACACCAACTCCTGGTCATCGGTATCATCCGTAGCTGCCGATACCTTGCGTTTACTCTGCACCAACTTATTTGGAGCACTGGAACCTTCAACAGTTATTATTTTAGGCTTCGTTTTAGACCCCCTCCCAATGGCAACGACTTGATTCGAAGCAGCAACTTCCTCTTGGCCCAATTTTTTCTTTGAAAATCTTGACTTCGAAACCTTCAGCAGCGAAGGGTCTGGGGGGAGATGCTGTGTAAAACAAATGGCAAATTGGGTATATGAACAAACCAACATAAGCAAAGCTTGGGAACCATATTTCCAAATACAAACAATACTAACATCATCACTTGAAATTGTGGGACTGAAAATGAACTTCAAATTATCATTGTACTCTGTTATGTCCAAGGCTTCGCCTATTGGATAAGGTTTCCCATATTCGACATCTCGAACGACCTTGCAAAACGTTTCGGCGAAAACGGTTTAGTATCGTATACATAACTAAAATACTTAGTAAGGAGAGTAAAATCATTACCTCGGCTTTACCATGTACCCCTTCCCGGAATCTGTCAAGCATCATTGCCTTCTCCACATCTATGTTTTGCCAGGCTCGTACTCTTGGCTCATCAACACGCCATCTCAAACCGCGTCCACCCACATTAAGCCTGTCTAAGTATACCAACTGAAAACATAGATAGTCAGTTTCGTTTCAGTACACACTATAGCGCCTAAGCCATTTAAGGATCAATGAACATACTCACCATAAGGACAATGCCACAGCCTTGAAATCCAGTGATTGAATCTCTGTCATCCCCACCGTTGAATTCCTTCATCCACTCGAGAACATAGGCAGACCAATTCCAATCACTTGGCTCCCTAAGAAACCTGTCCTTGACGACCCTACGGTGTTTTGGACTCAAGTAATTACTCTTTGTGATACAAAAAAAAGTACCCAGACTATAGAGTATGAAGTGTCTGATAAACAGTTTCCTATCTGTTCTAGCTGAAATGCAGCAGTTATACAAATGATTCAAGTCGATACCACCATCATTTCTATAAAACCCTTTAAGCAAACCGAATTCTTTGTCTCTTTCCTCAAGATCAAAATCGAACTTATGGTCTCCAAATGGCAGACCAGTTACCCTGCCTATCATTTTATCGTCTATCGTCACTATGTAATCATCCCTGATCCTAAATTCATCTGTTTTGGGGTTCCACCTTCCAAGAAGCCAGGTCATAAAATCGCGATCAAACTTGGTCAGGTGCAAAGTTAGCACCCACTTCCAACCAGAATCTATTACCCAACGTTTCTGAGTTCCTGTTAGGATTTGAATTAGCTCTATCATCCTGTTTGGGTATAGCCTCATCGTAGGAAAACTCTGTCAAGAAATATAACGAGTTATTTGTTTTTTTGTATCAACATACCAATAAATGTATCATATTGCTTTAGTGTATTCTGAATAACTCATTTCAGAAGTTATAGGGCATAACTCACCAATTCCATGTCCGCGGTGGTGTCTTTTGTTTTTCTACTTGGTCTTCCTGGTCTTCCTTTGGCCTTACTCGTTGTCTTTGATGACTCCCCATGTTCAAACTCAGACCCCTGCAACCATAATGACAAATGAATTTCACGCATCTAAAGCAGTACATATCAAGACGTTCACTACACTCCAAACCTTCTTCATCAATTCGTTTTCGGATCGTCGTGGTCGTCCTCGTTTCTTGACAGTTCTTTTGAGAGGTGGACATTGTTCTTGTTCAATTTCTTTCTCTTTTGGTTGCTCTTCAGTAGTCTCTTTCTCTTGTGGTTGCTCTGTAGTAGTCTCTTGTCGATTATCATATAGTGTCTCTTGATTATCATGTAGTGTCTCCTAATTATCATATAGTGTCTCTTGATTATCATGTAGTGGCGGATCCTGTTGTGCGTCGTTTACAACACCAAATATTTCATTTGCCAACTACATAGAAAACAAAATTCAATTAACTTGAAAATGCCTAAATAACCAGATATGTGAAACTACTGTTATGAGTAAATAAAATCAATGCGTCTTAAAATGTCAGTCTCAATAACCTTCATAGCATGTTCCTCAAGTTGTCTCTCAGATACTTCCACATTCGGTTCATATTCCTCAAGTTGTCTCTTAGATACTTCCAAATTCGGTTCATATTCCTCAAGTTGTCTCTCAGATACTTCCACATTCGGTTCAGAAGCGACAGGACTAGGAGTTTGAGCACTTAGCATCATCTGGTCATGTGTAAAATAAAGCAATTATTTACATATTAACACTTTACTAAAAACATAGAACACTCATATCGGATACCCTAAATACCTGTTCGATTTCCACAGATAGGCTGTCCATGTCCCTTTTATCTTATTCCCCATCATCAACATTCTTTAATGTTTAGCACACCACATTAGAAATATTAATTATCCACTAACGAGAATCGCCGTCACTTGATAATTACTAATCATTACAAGAAACATAATTTACCTGTTTTTCATTCAATGCAGGAGGATCTTGTTTCTGGTTTGCATTTTCTTCTGAGTATCTGGATGTATCTGTGTTAGTATAGTCCGGACTCCAAGAAGCAAGCAACGTATTCATCTGCACATGTGACAATGGAATAAGGAGTCTTCGTAATGAAACGTTAGTTCCAGTCGTAAACCACTCGTAACAGGAGTACCTTCCCATCTTCCATCTCACACAGCGACACCGTGTCCTACAAAGAACAATTACAAAACAAGATCACACACAAATATTGTCTTGACTAAAAAACGAATTCATTAAAGGAGCCGTTACGTACTTTTGGAGTTTCACTATTTGTCTTCACACCAATAATCCGACGACTCGGTGACGATCCTCCTTCGAGTGTTTTTCCGATAGAACTAGTAGGGAGTATATCACAACGAAGCGGGGTAGCATGATGAGCCAATAGCATCATTGACTCGTACTCTTGATCATCAGCAAAACTAATAAAAGAAAAACAGGATACATGCATAAAGCAACAACAAAACCAATACACAAAGAACCTATTGAACAAACAAGTTTAATGAAATCACATTAGGGCGTTTTGTATCCAATACAAATATTATGTAAATCTGGAAAGGGAGATTTGGAAATAAGGAAAGCTTACTCCGCGAACTGTTCTTTGCCTAACATTGTTAGCGTTTCTGTATCAAACGTACTTGTTCCGCCTTCAACTTGTGAAATGAATGGATCTTGAATGGAAACTTTTGTTTATAATTTGAATGTGATAAATTTTTTTCTCTCTCTTAATTGTATTAGTCAATTGTAGTTCCCGAAAAGTGTTAAATATTTCAATTAAATTGAAACACAACTCGATAAAATGAAAAACCGTTTAGTCTCCCTCTCTCAGAATTCTCAAACTGCACATTATTTACTTTGTAAATCTATATAGAAATTTGAGCGATACCAAAGTATTACACCAGACACTTAAGAAACAATCATGACATTCAAACCTTATAAGAAAATAACCATGACATTTAAACCTAACCTTGGATATCTTACATCACACAAGGATACTAAATAAACAACATCAATACAACCACTAAATAATACATAATAGTGGACCAAATCGTAACTGATTAAAACTAATACAATATATTCCTTTCTTCCAACCACGGAGGGGGATAGGGAGCATACACCTTCCTTGGCCTCCTTCGCCGTGCTGCGACAACACCGTCATCCTCGATCCTGACAATGCAGTAATCCACTTCAGGGGTAGCCAGAACTTCAACTCCATCAACGACCCGATAAAACAGGTCCGCCGGGTTCAATGTGCCACGATGAATGTCGTTGAACTCCTCTTGGTAAATGGCTTCCAAAGTGTTACACCAACTCCCGATCCTTAATAACATCCTTGCGACAACTTGATCCCCCGAATGCGTAATCACTTCCCTCATGAAAAATCTCAGGGATTCTACTCCTCGTACGACCTTCAGAGATGTATCGACAAATTGTGCAATTAGTATCGGTAAAAGAGAGACAACAAATTTTCAGTATCGAACAGTTTATATAAGTAAAAGGTCATTAACTCGGCTTTCCCATATACCCCTTCCTGGAACATATCAAGCATAATGGCCTTCTCCACATCTTTGTTTTGCCAAGCTCGTAATCTTGGCTCATCAACGCGCCATCTCAAACCTCGTCCACCGATATTAAGTCTGTCAAGATACACCAACTGAAAATATAGAGTCAGGTTCGTTTAAGTACACATATAATATCTGCTAAGCCATTTAAGGATCAATAAACATACTCACCAAAAGGACAATGCCACAGCCTTGGAATCCAGTGATTGAATCTCTGTCATCCCCACCGTTGAATTCCTTCATCCACTCGAGAACATAGACAGACCAATTCCAATCACTTGGCTCCCTAAGAAACCTGTCCTTGACGACCATAAGGTGACTTGGACTCACCCAATTACTCTTTGTGATACTAAAAAAAGTACTCAGAGTAAAGAGTCTGAAGTGCCTGATAAAAAGTTGCCTGTCTGTTCTCGTCGAAATACAACAGTTATACAAATGATCGTAGTTGATGCCACCCTTATTTTCATAAAAACTTTTCAGCATGCCAAATTCCTTGTCCCTATCCTCTAATTCAAATTCATACTTATGCTCTCCAAATGGCAGACCAGTGACCCATCCCACCATCTTTTCGTCTATCGTCACTATGTAATTATCCCTGATTTTGAACTCACCAGTATCGGGATTCCACCTAGGGAGAAGCCAGGTCATGAAATCGTGATCAAACTTGGTGAGCTTTAGTGTTAACACCCATTTCCAACCAGATTCTATAACCCACAACATCTGTGTTCCTGTCATGTTTTGGAACAGCTCAAGCAGCCTGTTGGGATATAACCTCATGGTACCAACGTTCTGCATACAAATACATCACACCACACCCTTTAGTATCGCTTATAAAATTTACGTATTGTATTTCACTGAACGCATATTAGAATAATAACTTATATGGCACAACGGAATTTGGTTTCTCACCATTTTGCTATCTTCTGTTGGGTCAGTTGTTTTCTTTGCTTTCTTCTTGGGGGGTCTACCTTTTCTTTTTGGTTTTTGAGTCTCTTCCTTTGCTGTCTCATCGCGTTCAGACCCATTGTTGTCTTCATCGCAGACATTCTTGTACTCGGAGTCCTGCAATAATGAACAACGTTGCTTCCATATCATATATGTATCACAAACGAATTTGTAGTTCAACAAAACAAAGTTAAAAGCCAAACCTTGTCTTGTTTTGCTTCTTATCTCTGCCTTTCCCTCGTTTCATTATAGTCTCCTGGTCATCCTCTGCCGTCTTCTCTTTCTCTTTCACATTCTCATTGTCTTCCTCTTCCTCCGCCGAGTTACGCTGATTCGTTGGTGACTCCTGCTCCTGTTCTGGCTCCTGATCATCGACCACCTGCTCCTGCTCATCTACATTCTTTTGTTGTTCCTGGTCTTTGTTCACCGACTCAGATACCGTCTCTTCTGGCCCCTGCTCCTTGTTCCCCGAATCAGACACCATCTCTTCTGGCCCCTGCTCCTTGTTCCCCGAATCAGACACCATCTCTTCTGGCCCCTGCTCCTTGTTCCCCGAATCAGACACCATCTCTTCTGGCCCCTGCTCCTTGTTCCCCGAATCAGATACCATCTTTTCTGGCCCCTGCTCACTGTTCTCCGTCTGAGATTGTGGAGGCTGCTGCCCATTGTTCACCAACCCACTCTAAGTCGGTTCTTGCTCTCTATCATCCTCCGGCGATACAAAGTCCTTTGTTGGTGGCTCCTCTTCCATTTTGTTCTCCTTTTCCTTGTCATCAGTAGTGGTCTTAATGTTGCTTTCAGAGCATAGCTGTTAAAACAATGAACACATTGTCAAACACTGTACTCAATAAATACCAATTGATTTATATAATTTCAAATTTGTACCTTGTCTACCAGTTTATTTAGACTGGTATCAATTTGTTCATTTTGATCCCCAGGATTTGTCATCGTTCTGTCGGTATCATTATTTGAATCATGTTGGCCCTAGAGATTTGGTGAAGAAACGTGTTAAAAATTACATTTGTACTGCACATAGTTAAATTGGACAAATGATGTACCTCTTCGGTAGACACATTCATAATTGGAGACTCTAGTTGCTCCTTTGATACTATAGTTTCACCCACCTCCTACAGAAATAATGACTAGCAGATTTAGCCAACGGATAACTCTACAATGCTTACCCAGAAATTAATCCAATTAAATCGAACACCAATTGTATCGAAAACGACTGAAATTAATTATCAAATAGAACTTCAGAGCTGGTACATACTTGATTAGTAGCCCTTGATTGTAGACGAGCACTCCGCCTGGTCGGTGATGACATCTTCTTCTTTCTTCCGGCTGGACTTGTAGGGGACTTCGTTTGAGGTTCTGATGCAGCGGTGTTCAAGCCCGTGCTAAAGTCACAACGAGGGGCGCAATTATTAAGAGCTAATAGCATCATTAACTCGTATTTTGGATCAAAGGTAGAACTAGAGTACCAAAAATAAAAAACTGGGCGAACATGCGTCAACAAAAATAAACAAAAATCAATTTGAACATAAAATTAAAAACCGAACTGAATAAAATCAATCTGAAATTGAACATGAAATCAGGGACACAACTGAACAATATAATGAAATAAATCAACAGAGGAATTATAGTATAAAATTGAAATACCATTTAAACATTGAACAAATTGAATTTTTAGAGAGAGAACGCTTACTCCGTCAATGAATCGTTTCCAGACATTATTCTTTGGTATAGACTTCAGGCTTCAATTTGATTTAGTAAAACTGATTTTATTTTATGACCTCTGAAAATTTATACCTCTTTCCTTTTAACAATCTTCTTCTTTGACTTAAACCTAAAATTTTCTCTCTTTTTTTTTACTCGTGTGAACACGTTTTCTCAAAGGTGAAATAAATGAACAACGTTATCCTTTCCTTTCATTAACGTTATATATTTTTTTTTGGGTTTTAATTATATTCGAAATACTAAATACATGTCACCGCTACTTATTTCACAATTGACCCCAGAATCCTTGTCATAGAGCATTATTGAGAAGCATCGTCTAGATTTCAAGAGATGTTCATACAATAAGCGTACATATGATACAAAACCAACACCAACGTAATATTTAATAAAGACTTATATGCGCAATTGAACATTATATTCAGAATTTGCACGTTCGTCTTTTAAGCTAAAAAACCAAATACGATATTAAAAGCACACATTGGCTTCCAAATAAACCCATAGGGTGGTACATGAAATAGATTAGACCTTAAGACATTAAACAAAGAAGCATAAGCATAATACTGACGATACTACAACCCGCTACTTACTAATACATAAGGATATATATAAATGTAGAAACAAAATATCTAATCAGATGGTAACGCTCCAATCTACACGGTTTGCAAATTGAGCATACTACACGGTGCTGCCACTTGCGATGACTTCGACGAATGGGAGAAGGAGCAACCACCCTCTTTGTCATCCTTGATGGCGAGATAACTTGCAGGCAGATTAAGCATACTTGACGTTGTTGCCGCAAACGTTCACTTCGACGGAGGGGAGAGGGAGCAAGAACCCTCTTTTTGCTTATTGGATTGGACACACCTAGCATGTATGGGTCGAGTGTCTTCAATTTCATATTGCGCAAACGCTCACTTCGACGGAGGGGGTAGGGAGCATACACCTTCCTTGGCCTCCTTCGCCGGGCTGGGGGAGCAGGGGCTTCAAGAGGAGCTGGAGCAGGATTTGGAACTGGGGGAGCACCGTCATCCTCGATCCTGACAATCCAGTAATCCACTTCAGGGGTAGCCAGAACTTCAACTCCATCGACGACCCGATAAAACAGGTCCGCCGGGTTCAATGTGCCACGATGAATGCCGTTGAACTCCTCTTGGTAAATGGCTTCCAAAGTGTTACACCAACTCCCGATCCTTAATAACATCCTTGCGACAGCTTCATCCCCCGAATGCCTAATCACTTCCCTCATGAAAAATCTCAGTTGAATCAAGTCTCTAACGTGTGCTTTCCTCTCTTCCGACATTGTTTGTTTCAGGTGTTTCTTTTTGAAGTTTCTAATGTGTGTTTATAGTATCACTCCTTATGCTTTAGTGAATTGTGATGTGACTGAAATTATGGAGGGAGTGCTTATATATACATCTCTATATATCAGGGTATTTTCCCTCCAAAAAAGACTCGATGACCTTACAACTTCTTTGGTTTGGCGGGAAAAATACGTGGCGAAGAATGATAGGCCAAATGAAGTTATTTGCTGTCAACTTTTTTACATGGTTAACACAAAATATGTGTAGGCCAAACTGTTATAACATGGTAAACACCAAATATGTGTAGGCGTTACATTATAAACTAAAAAGACCAATGATCACGACGTTTTCTCAGTTGTCTCCCCACTTGTGTAATCTTATCGCGTAACTTGGTTAACCTTTTTGACAGGATGAAAATCGTAAAACCTGGTACGTTATAAAGCGCTTAGATACAAAGCATGCTTAGCTACTACATAACTTATTTTGACTGAAATGTAACTTGGGAAATGCTAGTGGCTTTTCGTCTACCAAACAATAAATTAATGCAAAACTATTTTCAAAGCTAATAAATAAATTATTATCGTTTATTGAAACCATAACTAATTTACCTTTCCAAGACAATTAATAATTAAAGCGTCTTATTCATTAATTATTTTTTCTTCACTCTTTCACATGGATATTGCGCTTGAAGATATCGTGGTTCACTCACATGGATATGCATATTGTCATATGGATACCCATTTTGTTGTGGTGTCATTTAAGATCCAATCTTAGAGTAATCCCGAATATTGGGAACATAGTGTTAAGCCAACCGATCCTTATACGACGCCAGGGATCCAGAAACTACTGAAGCGCCTCATAATCGAAATTGTTGCGTTCTTGTAATTGAGTAAAATAGTGATTTGAACAATTGATATTTAGACGAAATTTATATATATAGACGAAATTTATATGTTTATTGATCATAATAAAATATATCCGATATCGGAATAACATTTGTGGTACAGAGTTATAAGTCTAGATTCACCTTTGTAAGTGATCTCATGATATCATCCCACTTAGGATTACAACAACAGTAAGTGAACCAATGGTTCCAAGCACCACAAACATCTTTAATAGCATCATTCTCCCATTCAAAGTCCCAACCCATAACCCTTGGAAAGATATGTTCATCCATCAACTGACGGCAAGACCCAATCTCGAATGCTGAGGAGTTCTGGTTTGTTGCACGCATAGGAGGGCCGCTTTCATTAAAACGATTTTGATCAGGATCATGAAGCCAACACTTCGACATCTACAAAAACAAATAGATAATTTAATAATATCTTGATGTAAATTAAAGTATCACTAATCAAACATTAGAATGAAGGTTGTCCATTGTACTCACCTTAAAATAATTACACTAGAATAAAGGTGGTATGTTGTGTTGAAGTTTTAGAGAACGCCTAAATGTGTTTAAACGATGATATGACAACGACTGAAGGGGTTTATATCGATAACAACTTGTGTCTTTTCAAGAGACGTGAGGTCATTATAGTTGCTTGACCAGTCTTGAAATCATTAATTAAATGCAGTTTCCTATGAATACCAATTTCACTTGGAAGATACAATAGCGTTAATTTCATCCCAAAAAGTGTATATTATCCTCTTATGAAGGTAAAGTGCGGAAGTCATCCAAAAAAAAGCTAACGCTATCAATTGTTACTGGCCGCTACGGTTTCATTACAACAGCTACTATCTCGTTAATTTACGTGTCAGAATATTATCTGTTTATACTAACCGTTAGTTTTACGGCTTATAAGGTATGTATTGAAATTCATAGCCTTAAAAAAATTAAACTTTTTCAAATTCAACAAAAGACAATAATTGACAAATACAGAGAAAAAATGGGGAGAGTTTGCAACTTCATAATATTTCATGGTGGTGATTTTGCCTGGTGCCCAAATTTGGTTTACCAAAATGGCAAATGTATGATGGTGATTATGAACGAGTCAGAGTTCTGTACCCAGAACCTCCACGAGGCGATTGTGTCTTTAAATTATCCAGAACTTTCTTATAGACTATGGTATGCCTCGAATTTAAGTGATCTTGAACACAAAAGGCCATTATGTATGTCTAATTTGGTGGACTTCAAAGAATAATCGTTCAACAAGATCAACATGCACATCTTCATTGAACATCTTGATATTGTATATGGTGGCGCATCAACAAGCAGGAAACAGAAGATGAAGCACATTACTTATGGACCTAACAAAAGGAAGCATTGTATGAGTGCTGGTGATGTCATTACAGGCTCGGTGCAGGTATCTAAGTAACATAATTGTTTTTTATATTCTTTTCTATATGAAAGTTCATATTTAAAGTATTTTTTTCAACAAACAACAGGATAATGTCACAGAATTTCAACTTTTCCACCAACTAATCCAAAGCCTAAATGAAGATCAAAAGGATTGGGTGCGCGAATTGGGATTTTCTAGCCTACTTAGCCTTTCCATAACCAACATTTATTCCAGTTTTAGTCTGTGGATTACAAATAAATTCACATCCGATACATTTCAACTGTGTATGGGAGAACATAGTAGTTGACATACAACATGACATGGTTGGTTGGGTGTTGGGCATTCCTTCAGGAGAAGACCGTTATTACCCGTCTGTTGTAAATAAGAAGACTTCGGAGGAGATGAAACTTGAGTACATTAGGCGTAAAGGTTGTTCAATTATGAAAATAGATGTACTCAACAAGATTAAAGAAGAAAAAACCTCCATGAAGAAATTCCAAAGACATTTTCTTTTGTACCTATTAGGGGCCCTCTTTTCTCCTCTACAAGACAATCGCATTAATCCTGAACATCTAAAAACTATGGGAGACTTACTGCACCCTTCACAAGTTAATTAGGGTGGATACATTTTACATGCTCTAGCTACGTATCGACGTAATCATGGGACAGCTTGTTGCGCGATCGGCGGTTGCACGCTCTTCTTTACGGTATATACCTTTCCTTGGGGATACATTACAATTATAAACGTCGTATAACTCACTTGTTGACGGTATATGACGCTTTTATTGGTAGTTATTCTATTTAGACAGAGTTCGGCATGGCCTACCGATTATTTGGACACATGAGAAGAAGTGCAGGCTCCTCTACTGGAATCAACACAATATTGATACCGCTATAAGATCCGACGTGAAGTCGAGTGGAGACTTTGGCGCCTTGGAGGTATATAAAATAAATTACTCATGTTTCAACTGAGGAATATATTAATCTAATAGTCGTGTGTTCTGAAACAGGGTATCAATGGCGTATATTATGGACGTCCATTTCCCCTGCTTGATAATTGACTCAAAATTGACGATCAGAGATTATACCGCTCATTTCATGTTACATGTTGTTTGTATATCCGTAGTGCTTATTCCGTATCAGATTTAAATACATGATGTACTAGAAATAACTATTTGGATTTTCAGTTGTTTTTAATATAAGGTTCAAGAATTTACATTCACAAAATAATCAATTTTAATTCGGTATTCGTTGACTTCTGGTCTTCCTATAATAATTACAGTTTCTTTAATCTTATATTCTCCTAGAAGGAACCTAATGTGATAGGCCAATTGATAAATCACCACTACAGCTCTTTTATAAACACATTCGATACGGCTGCAGAAGATCAAGGGTCATCAGTTTACAACCCTCACCTTCTTACCATCTATATAAATAGGATATCCAAAAAAAAAGAACCCTAAATTTCAAAACCCAGCTTTTCTTATGGCTTCTCATGATCGTGCCTGGCCTGTCACTGAACCTAAAGCTAAGAAGGTACTCTTCATTCATGCATGATTGAGGTTTTATGTTTTGTTTGTACATTTATGCATGTCTTCTCATTCTATTTTTTTTCTGTTGTCGAAGACAAAGATCACACATTGTCATATGCATGAAAGAGATCCGGGAGCTACAGAAGCATTCCGCAGTAGCCCTCCCATCAACGGCTCAGACGAGTCATCGTCAGCTTTCAAGGTTGCTTCATGTCGCGAAATAATGGACGAGCACATTTTTCCAAGAATGAATGGGGGGAACACTGCGGTCACACAGGTTTGCAAAGCTTGGTTACACTGGTGGAATTATTTGTGCTGCAACCCCAAGTGGGATATTGTTCTAAATGAACAATATGATAGGATATGATGAATTAGTAATAAATAATGTCTGAGGTTGTTTGGTATCCTGTGTTATTGTATAGTAGTTCGATTAGTAGTTCGGTAACCATCAGTCAATTATAATAGTTCTTTTGCTATCGGGTAAATCAAGTTTGTATTGAAAGTTGTATTTGAAAATGGCAATGGAATGATAATTTTATTTTATTAATGAATTTGTTCTTCGAAGAATAGCAAAACTGTGGATCTGGTCAGGCCGTATCGTATCGTATGCGTACTATTGATAACAATTTACTGATTCATTAATATACGGTTTTCAGCCAAAGACAAGGCATTGCTCTATGCATTATCATAATCCTGAGATAAGAGGCGCTTTTCATCAACCTGGCCCGGACATCACTACCACGGACGAGTCCTCTTCTGCCTTCAAAGTCGCATTGTGCCGTGAAATAATGGACGAGCATATTTTTCCAAGGATTACCGGTGAAAGAGCATTTTACGTAATACCGTTTGTTTGCAAAGCTTGGGCACACTGGTGGGAATATTCATGTTGTAATCCAAAGTGGGATGAAGTCATGGAAGATGTTTGGGATATCATGAAATTTTCTTACTGTTAGGAAGATCACTTCTTGTAATATTTCAAGAACTATTAGTATCTTGAATCCGTGTTCAGTTTCTAACAACATCCTTTTGGTTTATAAAATGTGTCTATTTGCTGTTTGAACAAAATTTTCATTGTGATAAACATTAATCATTTCTATTTTCTAGTAAATGCCTAAAGTATATCTCATCTGTTACTTTTGTATTCCCCGTGCTCATAAAGTATCCCATTGCATGTCGAAAACGTGTATGAAAAACAACTGGTTTGAATAGATGTCATGATCATGTGAATGTTGTTCACGTCATCTTTTTTCCTAATAAATGTCATGAACATGACGTTTCGCCCAACTTTTAATGATACCAAGATGACCACTTCAGTTTTAACAGTGTGATTTTAGTATCCCATATATTTTGTTCATTTTGAATGGTGCATAGGTTGTTAACAACATATTCAATCGTCAACTTATTACGCCACACATTTCGTTAAAACAACACTCATATTACTATAATTCGATACAAACCAAATAACTTTGGTTAATAAGAAATGTTATTAGGGTGATTATAAATTCTAGAGTCATGAGGGTTATTAATCAGGGATTATTAAACTTTGGTTAATAAGAAATGTTAGTAGGGGAAGTCCATTATCAGGGATTTTAGAAATGTTAGGGTTATTAGGGTTGTTATAAATTCTAGGGTTATTAGGGTTATTAATTGTTCTAGGGTTATTATGTTAGGGTTATTAGGGTTGTGATAAATTCTAGGGTTATTAGGGCTATTAATTGTTCTAGGGTTATTAGGGTTGATAGAAAATCTCTGGTTATTAGGGTTACTAAAGTATAACACTGTATCTCTCAGGATCTTACAGTATCCTGAGTGTTTTAGTGGTAACGACCGTATGGACCATATATTTGACCTACTCATCAAAGTTTTCGTCTTCCATGCACTTCATATATGCAATGTTCATAATCATACTCTTAATATAATTTAGATTAGGCGGGGATAAAAAAAAACACTTCTATTGCAAATCTTGCGTCTACTATATTGTTGATAGCAATATTGACACATTCATGAATTTTGGAAACCTTACAATCCTTATGTACTTGTTCAATGAACAACTTTATTTTTACAAATGTATTTTTGTTGCAAGCTACTAAAACTATGTGTATAGAATGGTGGTTTCTAAAGTCAATTGGGTTATTACGTTTTTTAGAGTAATTACGGTTAGTAGGTAGTGTTATTAGTGTTTCTAAGCTTGACATGGGTTCTAGGGCGACTTAATTGACCGATTATTACATTAAAGTAGCTTAATGGAAATAATTTAGATCCCTCATGTTTCGTTTGTGTCATTGTTACGAACTGATATTTCTGTGAGTTAATTTTGATTTCAACAACTTCATTCTTTGTGTCAATCCAAGGTGTTTGTTTACACTGTGGCATACAATTAATTGTATCGCACGATACATTTGAGGATCATATTGGTTATAACTGATACATCTTCCCATTCGTGTTCATCTTCAACCTGTTCGTCTACCCATTCATATTCATCTTCAACATGTTCATCATCACAATCATATTCATTTTCATATTCATATTCATATTGAGATATCTGAATCTATATACATACAGAATCATGATTAATATTAATTCAAATCTATATACAAAGAGAATCATGATTAATATTAAAATTTAACCGAGACAATCAAACATTTATCAACCTTCATCTTCAACCAGGTTTACCTAGATTAAGATAAAATAACAAGTATCACCATGATTAAACTACAATACTCCATACAACGGACATAAAATCAATGAATTTAATCAACAATAATGGGAACAATTAACCCCGATTAGGTCGCCGGTGAGATCAACCACCATGATTATGTAACCGGCGCCGGATTTTGAGTCGGAAAGGGAGAGAAGGTAAGAGACCGTCTTCGATGGTTTGTCCGCCGGCGGTTATGTAATCGGCGTCGGAGTTTAGGTCGGAGAGGAGAGAAGATAAGCGACGTTTTCCATGGTGTGTTCGGCGGCGGTTATGTGATAGACGCCGGAGTTTGGGTCGGGTAGGGGAGAGGAGAAGAGTCAGAGAGAAGATGAGGGAAGAGAGAGGCTTGATCCGAAAAAAATGAGGTAGAGAGAGAAAGTAAAACAAAAAAATTAGGGTTTTGTTCATCCAACAATAAAAGAAAAGGTAAACGAAATTAGAATTTGAATTAAAACAATCTGAAAATTTTGAATGAAAAATTAAAATTTGGGAATATGCTTTTTTTGAAATGGACCAATGAGAAGCTGCCACAACCCATTGTATCAGATTCCACATACTCCCTCCGTTTCTTTTGTTTCTTTACGTATTCCTTTTTGGGCAATTTCATTCATTTCTTTACGTTTCTATTTTGGGAAACATTTAGCTATCTAAAAAACCGACTTTACCCTTGCTTTTGTTGTTAACCCACATCATAGTTATGCCCATTAACATAATAAACCCAATTAACATAACTAATTAACCCAGATTATTCATCCTAAATTGTTCCACCTACCCACTTTATAGTGTTTATTCATCTCCCAACCCCAAAACAACCCCTCCTACAATCATCAATCCATTCCCCATATTCATTTCTCTCACCCATCTGAAACTCTCTCTACTATCAAAACTAGTTGTTTTCCACAATCATCCCCTATATCATCATGCACGAAGATCATTCATCAAATTTTGCCAACCTTAAAAACTCCATTAAATCATTATCTTCGCCCGGAAAGTTTTGAGAAATCAGGTTTTTTTTATGATTTTTTTTATTATAATGAAGGAAAGAGATAGAGACAATCTGGGTATATACTGATTCTTCACAAAAAAGCTTGCTCCAAAAATGGCGATCTGGGTCTTTTATCCACCATTGATACTCAAAAAATTTTCAAAAAATAATGGTGTGTAGATTAGAGGGGGAATGGGACGAATAAAGTGAAGCTTGTTAGTAGGTTAAACAAGAAATTTAAGTCAAAACTCAAACATTGAGGCATTTTGGTGAAGAAGTGATTAGATGAGTAGGGGGCGGAGTGAGCAAGGAGAGAGAGAAGCACAAAGAAATACTATTAAATTAGCACTAATTTAAACCCCCATTCTCTAACTGCTACCCTTCTTACTTTCTCTCCCTTCCCTCCTAGGTTTATGTGCCCTTTCTCTATGTAAAGAAATGAAAAAAACGGAGGGAGTACAACCATTGTATGTGTAGCCTTTTCCACAAAACTCCTAAAAAACAAGTACATAAGCAAAAGCAAAGAGCATGTCAGCACATGGGAAACATGTCTCATGATGATGTTTGGCCTAAAAGATGCTCAAAGATCAATTCCCAGCAAATCAGATGAGTAAAAAAGGAATTAGGAGAAGATGCTTGAAATTGAGAGCATGCGATTTTCGAAGAAAAATAAGTCAGAATGAGCATGATCTACGTACAATTATTACAAGGAAACGAATTGCAAGAAAAAAAAAAAAAAAAAAAAACAAGAAGACAAGATGTCGGATTACCTGAATGTCGAACGAATCCTTGTACGACAAAACTCAGTGTTAACTATCTTGTGCGGCGTATTCGACGTACGGTGTGCTTCGACAAGGGTAACTGGCTTAACTTATATAGGTGCATATAACAAAGCGAGCATATGCAAAACCTAGGCTAAGTTAGCAGTCAAGCTCACACAAACTTTCCAAATCAAATTTTTCCTTACTCCGTTGCACCCGACTTGCATAAATGCCGTTGGGTACATTTTCCAAAAGAAAGGAAAGAGAGAAGGAAGTAATAAAATTCTCTGTACCCGCCAAGTCAGTTTGACAGGGTATTGAAAATGTCAAATTGCAAAATGATGAACGTCAACCTATTGCGATACCAAAATGACGTTAATCAAACACCCACCACTACAGCGACGGATCTACCTTGGGAGAGGGGGGGGTCCCAGGACACCGGAAAAATTTTCCGGAAACGCAAATTTTTGTACTAAAAATTTGAAACGGTCCTAAAAAACAAGGGTGGGACACCAAAAATATTATCGGGACACCGAGAAATTTTTTTCCTGGATCCGCCACTACACCACAATGTTATCCGCTAAGGTTACAAGATTACCAAGGTAACGTAAAATGTCCCAATGTCATCCGGTAACGTTGTGAAGATGACCAGGACGACCATCAACAGTTCTGGGGGCAAAAATTTCATCCGCCAAGTCGACAAGTGACAGGGTGACGTTAAAATGTGTGAACATTCTTACGACAAGTTAAGTGTTCATCGACTTCCCAGTCAAATCAAATGAGTCGGTACCTCGCCTCGTAAAACCACTTGCATAGTGTACGCGAGAAGGTACCGATGGGGCAGTTTGTAGGCACTAAAAATTTGTTAATGTGCCGGAAATTAAATAAATTAATTATTTTGATTTAATATCAAATTTTAATTCAATTGAATAATTTTGCCCCGTCAAATGAAATTTGGGTCGATCTAGTTTCCAATTCGGTAAACGGGTCATTATCTAGATGAATGAAGCAATTGGGTCAAGTCACTTGCCAAGCCCACGAAATGGACTCGTGACTACAAACCCACCAGAAATTAGGGTTTCCTGTAACACCCCGGCTCATCGCCTGAACCGGAAGTAGTCACCTATGTCAGCTTGTCAGGCTGTGGGCTGACCTCACAGACCAACACGGGTCCTTTCGGCGCATTTTGACCTCACTCATGCGCACTCTAGGAAACTTCCCAAGAGGTCACCCATCTTGAAATTGCTCCCAGTCAAGCACGCTTAACTTTGGAGTTCTTTTCACATGGGCTTCCTAAAAGGAAAGTCGACTTTGTTGGTATGAGTAGCACTATCAATCCTCTTAAGCACCTCATATGAGCCCTTAATCGCTTATAAATTTCCTCTGAAATCTGGGTTATTACACTCACCCCCTCTTAAGAAAGCAACGTCCTCGTTGCACCTGACAGCCAACCATAGTCCAACTCCAGGATCTTTCCCCCGCTAGGCTGCTGACCTGGGCACTCCTGACCACAGGATCAACTCGCGGTCGTAGGGTTGCTCTGATACCATCTGTAACACCTCGGCTCATCGCCTGAACCGGAATTAGTCACCTATGGCAGCTTGCCAGGATGTGGGCTGACCTCACAGACCAACACGGGTCCTTTCGGCGCATTTTGACCTCACTCATGCGCACCCTAGGAAACTTCCCAGGAGGTCACCCATCTTGAAATTGCTCCCAGTCAAGCACGCTTAACTTTGGAGTTCTTTTCACATGGGCTTCCTAAAAGGAAAGTCGACTTTGTTGGTATGAGTAGCACTATCAATCCTCTTAAGCACCTCATATGAGCCCTTAATCGCTTATAAACTTCCTCTGAAATCTGGGGTATTACATTTCCACTCTATATAAATAGAGTTCCCCTCATTCATTTTCAGGTTGGAAAAATTAGAGATAAGAAAATCGCAGAGGAATTCTCTACAAACTCCCAGCCACACGCAGTCAACAAGCACATCCATGCCGCCAACAAATCAAATCAAACACAAGTTCAAACAACCAAGTTCAAGGAGAGATTCAAGTCCCCTGTGACCCTCTCAAGAACAACAACAACGGACGCGGACGACGCGCGCACCCCCTTTCAACACGTTACGCTATCACTGTAGTGTATCGTACGGCGCACCCCATACTGCGTAGTAGAATTCAGAGGATTACAGTATAGATTGTACACTTAACTTTCTGATATTAATAAAATTTCATTTGATTCTGTATTTTGTCTTAGTACAAAATTTGCGTTAACAGTGGCGTAATAAGTTGACGATTGAATATGTTGTTAAGAACATATGCACCATTTAAAGGCAATGAACGAAAATATTATATGCGATAGTAAAATGACAACGTTAAAATGGAAGCGGTCATTTTGTAATCATTAAAACGTTGGCAAAACCCATGATCATGACATTTATTAGGAAAAAACGTTGACGTGAACAACATTCACATAAAGATATATCAAACACCAAACTATTATCACCGGTACCAAACACCTGTAATAGATGACAGTATATCACATTAGCATAGAGAAATAGGACTGGCTCATGACATCTATTCAAACCAGTGGTTTTTCATACACGTTCTCGACATGCAATGGTATACTTAAGGAGCATAGTGAATACAATACTAAAGACTCAGATATCAGTGAGGCATTTACTAGAAACTAGAAATGTTTGATGTTTATCACAATGAAAATTATGTTGAAACAACAAATGGACACATTTTATAAAGCAAACGGATGGTATTAGCAACTGAACATGGATTCGAGATACATAATAGGTCTTGAAATATTACAAGAAGTGATCTTCCTAACAGTAAGAAAGTTTCATGATATCCCAAACATCTTCCATGACTTCATCCCACTTTGGATTACAACATGAATATTCTCACCAGTGTGCCCAAGCTTTGCAAACAAACGGTATTACGTAAAATGCTCTTTCACCGGTAATCCTTGGAAATATCTGCTCGTCCATTATTTCACGGCGCAATGTGACTATGAAGGCAGAAGAGGACTCATCCGTGCTAGTGATCACCGAGCCAGGTCGATGGAAAGCGTCTCTTATCTCAGGATTATGATAATGCATAAAGCAATGCCTTGTCTTTGGCTGAAAACTTTAAATTAATGAATCAGTAAATGGTTATCAATAGTACGCATACGATACGCGACTATCTTATCTGACAGGATCAACACTTTTGCTATTCTTCGAAGAACAAATTCATTCATAAAATATCATTATCATTCCATTACCATAATTTCAAATACTATTTTCAATACAAACTTAATTTACCCGATAGCAAAAGAAATATTATCTTATACAAACTTAATTTACAAGAAGTGATCTTCCTAACAGTAAGAAAGTTTCATCACAGGATCAACACGCGGTCGTAGGGTTGCTCTGATACCATTTGTAACACCCCGTCTCATCACCTGAGCCGAGAGTAGTCACCTTCATCTTTCCTGAATTTCTTCAATTCTCCCGAATCAGTCTGACTAGGCTGTGAGCTGACCTCACATACCAACACAGGTCCTTCCGGCGCATTTTGGCCTCACTCGTGAGCACCCTGGGAAACTTCCCAGGAGGTCACCCATCCTGAAATTACTCTCAGTCAAGCACACTTAACTTTGGAGTTCTTATTACATGGAATTCCTAAAAGGAAGTCGACTTCGCTGGTATGAGTAGAACTATTAATCCTCTTAAGCACCTCATATGAGCCCTTAACCTCTTATAAATATCCTCTGAAATATAGGGTATTACAGCAGCAACCTTGAAATTTGATGATGACTCGTCTGAGGCGTTGATGGGAGGGCTACTACGGAATGCTTCTGTAGCTCCTGGATCTCTTGCATGCATATGACAATGTGTGATCTTTGGCTTCGGCAGCAAAAGAAAATATAGTATGAGAAGACATGCATAAATGTAATCTACAAACAAAACATGAAACCCCAATCATGCATGAATGGAGAGTACCTTCTTAGCTTTTGGTTCAGTGGCGGGCCAATCACGATCATGAGAAGCCATGAGAAAAGCTGGGTTTTTGAAAGTAAGGTATGGTTTTTTTTTTTTTGAGATCCTATTTATGTAGAAGGTAGGAAGGTGAGGGTTATAAACTGGTGACCCTTGGTCTTCCAAATCCGTATCGAGCGTGTTTATAAAAGAGATGTAGTGTTGATTTATCAATTGGCCTACCACATAAGGTTCCTTATAGGAGAAGATAAGATTAAAGAAACTGTTATTACAGGAAAAGTCAACGAATATCGAATTAACATTAAACATTTTGTAAATTTAAATTCTTGAACCTTATAAAAACACAACTGAAAATCCAATTTTGTAAATTAAATTCTTGAACCTTATATTAAACACAACTGAAATCCAAATAGTTAATACAAGTACATCATGTATTTAACTGTGATACGAAATAAGCACTACAGATTTACAAACAACATGTAATATGAAATGAGCGGTATGGACCTCTGATCGTAAGATTTGAGTCAATTATCAAGCTGCGGAAATGGACTTCCATAATATATGCCGTTGATACCCTGTTTCAGAACACACGATATTAGATTAATATATGACTCAGTCCAAACATGATAGATTTATTTTATATACCTCCAAGGCGCCAAAGTCTCCACTCGACTTCATGTCGGATCTTATAGCGGTATCAACATTGTGTTGATTCCATTAGAGAAGCCTGCACTTCCTCTCCTGTGTCCAAATAATCGGTAGGCCATGCCGAACTCTGTCTAAATAGAATAACTGCCAATAAAAGCGTCATATACCGTCAAGAATAGCGTGCAACCGCCTATCGCGCAACGAGTTGTCCCATAATTACGTCGATACGTAGCTAGAGCATGTAAAATTTATCCACCCCAATTAACTTGTGAAGGGTGCACTAAGTCCCCCATAACTCTTAGATGTTCAGGATTAATGCGATTGTCTTGTACATGAGAAAAGAAGGCCCCTACTAGGTACAGAAGAAAATGTCTTTGGAATTTTTTCATGGAGGTTTTTTCTTCATTAATCTTGTTGAGTAGATCTATTTTTCATAATTGAACAACCTTTACGCCTAATGTACTCAAGTTTCATCTGCTTCAAAGTCTTCTAATTTACAACAGACGGGTGGTAACGGTCTACTTCTGAAGGAATGCCCAACACCCAACCAACCATGTCATCTTGTATGTCAACTAATATGTTTTCTCTTATACACAGTTGTAATGTGTCGGGTTTAAATTTATTTCTAATCCACAGACTAAAACTGGAATAAATGTTGGTTAAGGAAAGGCTAAATAGGCTGGAAAATCCCAATTCGTGCACCCAATTCTTTTGATCTTTATTTAGCCTTTGGATTAGGTTGTGGAACACTTGAAGTTCTGTGACGACAAAGACATTATCCTGTTGTTTGTTGAAAATATACTTTAAATACGAAATTACATATAGAAAATATTATAAAAAAACTAGTTCGAAAAAAAAAAATACTCCGTCCAGTTCTGAATAATCTTCTTGTTTCCTTTTTGACTCAGTTCTAAATGATGTTCTACTTTTCTTATTTGTAATGCTTTTTGTGGTCCTAATGGTTTGTGACCCACCCACTTTTCTTTTCCACCACACCTTACTTCCTACAAAAAAATCCGTGCTCTTTCATTGTGTAACATCAAATAGAACACGAGGGAGATAAAAACAGACTCGTTACTAATATACCTTCACCGCGCCTATAATGACATAGTCAGCACTCAGACTATACTTCCTTTTGTTAGCCCTACGTCAAAAACGACCTTCAAGAACGGTTCCTCTAAAGCTAAGCAGAACGGTTAACAGTTCTCTAAACGACGGTACTTAAAGGCTTAGAGAACGGTTTGGAACCGTTCAAAAAGGGTATGAGAACGGTTGTGTACATATATAACAGTTCTAAAAGCTCTTTGAGAACAGTTGTGTACAAAACCGTTCTCAAACGGTGAAGCCTTCCAAAACGATTTTCTTCAAAACCGTTCTAATATGTCCCCACTTTTTTAAAAAAAAATTAATTTTTCTACAGAGGACCCCTATCCACGATCCCCCAACCCACATCATCATCAAAAACAACAACAACCGCAGCAACAGCGGCGAGAACAACAACACCAACGACAACATAGAAATCTAGGTATATAACCTCCACAGAAATTTTGTTCATAATTATATAAAATCACTGTGAAAAAATTACACCGTATATGTTACAAAATATGCAGAAATAAAACACTAACCAAACTTAAAAATCTAACACTATTTTTAATTTCTCGCAAGTCTTCTCGCCATCGGCTTCTCCATGGTAGGATCTGGGTTTGTTCATCAACCTACTATGAACCACAAGAAAAATATACCAAGTGTCAAAATAAAAAGGACGAATACAATAGGATACAAATCGACGCAAAAATATATAAAAACAACAGATTAATTGATGGTCGAATACTAATTGATGCAATAAAAAACCCACTTAAAACACTTCCAATCTGGACCTCCAACTTATTTAAAAAGTAGATATCAAAACAAATTTTGAAATTACTCCGTAATTAAAATGTAGATCTGAAAATCCCAAAAATAAATTACCCAAATCATATAAACCCTAAAGATGATCTCAAACACTTGTTCAACAAAATAAACTATGAAACATACGAATTTCAAAAAAACATAAAACAAAATTCAAAGAATCAAAACTTACCAATTCAATCAAACAGAGTAAAGAAGTGGCCGACGAGGAGATCAAGCTCGTTTTTTTCGTAGATCTGGTTTTCTTTTTTTCCATGATTTGTTGTTTGGAGATCGAAAATTAAATTATGTAGTGAGGCAAGCAAAGAGAAGAGACGTTCTTGCCATGGGAAGAAAGGGAAGAAAGTGAGAGAGAATGAAGATGAATGACGAATGAAGATTTGTTGTAAATTTGTAGAGACAAAGAAAGAGAAAGGAGACGTACAGTTGGTGCGTGAATGCAGAATATGAGAGGTGAGAGGGAGGAGATAGGCGGAAATAACAATGTAGATGGAAATGAAGAGGGTTATTATATTTTTCAATTTTTTTCAGATTACTAGAACGGTTGATAAATCAAACCGTTTTCAAAGGTACCCTTTTTAGAACGGTTTTTAACAAAACCGTTCTTAAAGGTGTGGCTTCATAACTATCCATACCTCATAGAACGGTTATTAAAAGAATCGTTCTCGTAGGTATATCTTTAAGAACGGTTTTTAGCGGACCCGTTCTCTTATACTAAGAGATCAGTTTTAAAAAATTATGTTCTCTTACGCTGGTTCTGGAAGCCCAAATTTGACGTAGTGTTAGATCCATAAGTAATGTGTTTTATCTTCTGTTTACTGCTTGTTGATGGGCCGCCATGGATAATATTAAGATGTTCAATAAAGATGTGCATGTTGATCTTGTTGAACGATTCTTCTTTGAAATCCACCAAATTAGACATACATAATGGTCTTTTGTGTTCAAGATCACTTAAATTAGATGCATACCGTAGCCTATAAGAAAGTTCTGGATAATTTAAAGACACGATCGCCTCATGAATCTTCTGGGTACGGAAATCTGACTCGTTCATAATTACCATCATACATTTGCCATTTTGGTACACCAAACTTGGGCACCAGGCAAAATCACCACCATGAAATATTATGAAGTTGCAAACTCTCCCCATTTTTTTCTAAGTATTTGTCAATTGTTGGTTTTCGCTGAATTTGAAAAAAGGTAATTATTTTAAGGCTATGAATTTCAATACATACCTAATAAATCTTATGTAATCTTTTTTTAAGAAACAGTAAACCTAACGGTTAGTATAAACACAAAAAATTCTGACACGTAAGTTAATAAACTAGTAGCTGAAGTATTGAAACCGTATCATTTTGTTACAATTGGTAGTGTAGTGTTTTTTTTATGACTTTTGCCACTTAACTTTCATTAGAGGATAATATGCAGTTTCGGGGATGAAATTAACAATATTGTATCTTCCAAGTGAAATTGGTATTCACGGGAAACTACATTTAATTAACGATTTCAAGACTAGTAAATTAGGTGCAACATTATAATAATCAGATATCCAAATTAAGTGTGTAATCAAACAACAATTTAATTTTTTCAGATATCCAACGTTCCACTAACATATTCAACATGTTGTTTTGTAAATTAGGTTGTAGTCAAGCAACTATAATGACCTCACGCCTCTTGCGATGACACAAGGTTTTATCTGTATAAACCCCTTCACTCGTTGTCATATCATCTTTTAAACACATTTAGGCGTTCTCTATGACTTCAACACAAGATACCACCTTTATTCTAGTTTAATTATTTTAAGGTGAGTACAATGCACAACCTTTATTTTAATATTTTATTCCAGATACTATATTCTTAATTAACCGAGATACTACTAAATTATCTATTTGTTTTTGTAGATGTCGAAGTGTTGGATTCATGATTCTGATCAAAATCATTTTAGTGAAAGCGGCCCTCCTATGCTTGCAACAAACGAGGATTGCTCAGCATTCGAGGTTGCGTCTTGCCGTCAGTTGATGGATGAACATATTTTTCCAAGGTTATGAATTGGGACTTTGATTGGGAGAAGGATGCTATTAAAGATGTTTGTGGTGCTTGGAACCATTGGTTCACTTACTGTTGTTGTAATCCTAAGTGGGATGCTATCATGACATCACTTATTAAGTTGGATCGAGGATAATAACCTTGTACCATAGATGTTATTTCGGTATCGAAAATATCTTATTAATTTTATGAAACATATCAATTTCGTCTAAAAATGTCATCGTAGCAATTTGAACGTTGTGCAAATCCCTATTTCAGCCACTATATTCTGCAATATTATTTTACTCATTTGGTTGGTGAAGGGTATAGTGAACGCAAGAACTTCAATATTGAGTCCCTTCCGTCGTTAGCGGATCCATATGACATTGTACGTATCCAAGAGAGTGAACCACGGTATCCTGAAGCGCAATATCTATTCGTTAAAAAATATGAGTACGATAAGTATGTGAAAGAGTAAAAAAAAATTAATAAATAATGCGTTACTCATTAATTGTCTGGGAAAGGTAAAAGACTTATGGTTTCAATAAACGATAAAATTTTTTATTAATAGCTTTGAAAATAGTTTTGCATTAATTAATTGTTTGGTGGACGAAAAGTCACAAGAATTTCCCAAATAACATTTCAGTCAAAATAAGTTGTTATGTTAGTAACTATGCATTACTTATATCTAATCTCGTTATAACGGATAAGTATTACGATTATTATCCTGTCAAAAAGGTCAACCAAGTTACGCGATAAGATTACACTAGTGGTGAGACAGCTGAGAAATCGTCTTAATCATGTGTCTTTTAGTTTATAATGTATCGACGAGACATCATTTGTGTCAACCATATAATAACTGTTTCCGTCGTAATATCAGAAATTGATTTTACAGTCAGTTAAATATTGAAATTGTCATTGCATAAAGAATATAACTCCCTCCATTTATCGTGTTGGCTACAATTATAAATTTAGTGTTTCGATCAAAAATAATACTGCAGTGTCATAATTGCTTTGGGAGACCAAAAGCCGCAGGAGGCTCCAATGAGAAAAATGACGGAAAAAAAAATGGACAGCAAATAACCTCATTTGGCCTATCGTTCTCCCGCCACGTATTTTTCCCGTCAAACCACAGAAGCTGTATGGTCATGAAAGTCTTTTTTGGAGGGAAAATACCCTGATATATAGAGATGTATATATAAGCACTCCCTCCATAATTTCAATTAGATCACACTTCACAAAAGCTTAACGAGTGATACATTAAAAACACATTAGAAACTACAAAAAGAAACACCTGAAACACACAATGTCAGAAGAGAGGAAAGCATATGTTAGATACTTGATTCAGCTGAGATTTTCATGAGGGAAGTGATTAGGCATTTGGGGGATCAAGTTGTCGCAAGGATGTTATTAAGGATCGGGAGTTGGTGTAACACATTGGAAGCCATTTACCAAGAGGAGTTCAACGACATTTATCGTGGCATTTTGGACCCGGCAGACTTGTATTTTCGGATCGTCGATGGAGTTGAAGTTCTGGCTACTCCTCAAGTGGAGGATTGCATTGTGAGGATTGAGGATGACGATGTTGTCCCAGTTCCAAATCCTGCACCAGCTCCTGTTGAAGCCCCTGCTCCCCTCGCCCGGCGAAGGAGGCCAAGGAAGGTGTATGCTCCCTACCCCCATCGTTGAAGTGACCGTTTGCGCACCATGAAATCGAAGACACTTGACCCATGCATGCTCGGTGTGTCCAAACTAATAAGCAAAAAGAGGGTTCTTGCTCCATTTCCCCTCAGTCGGAGTAAACGTTTGCGGCAACAATCTCAAGTATGCTCAATCTGCTTGCAAGTTATGTCCCCATCAAGGATGACAAAGATGGTGATTCTTCCTTCTCCCATTCGTCGAAGTCATCGGAAGCGACAACACCGTGTAGTATGCTCAATTTGCAAGTCGAATGTCTTCTCATGAGTGATGAAAGTGTCGAGTCATGAAAGTACCGGAAATGGAAGCACTTTAAGTGAATGAAGCTTAACCCTAGGTCCCTTTCAACCTGATGATTGGAGCGTTACCATCCGATTAGATATTTTGCTTCTGCAATTGTATTATATCGTCTAGTATGCTTATCTAGCAGTTTGTATTCTGGTCAATATTTCGCTTCTTGTTTTTAGTTTAACGTATTAAGGGTTCAATCCATTTCATGTACCACCCTATGGGTTTATAAGGAATACAAGTATGCTTTTAATATCGTAATTTGTTTGTTTAGCTTAAAAGGCGATCGTGCATATTCTGAATATGCTATGAGCAACACAATGTTCAATTGCGCATATAACTCTTTATTACTAATATCGATGATGTTAGTATTGTACCATATGTATCCTTATTGTATACACTCTCTTGAAATCTTTACGACGCTTTTCAATAATGCCCTATGTATCGTCAATTATGAAATACGTAGCGAGGAGAGTTATTTAGTACTTCGAATATAACAATACCCATAAAATATGAATAACGTTAATGAAAGGAAAGGAAAACGTTGTTCATTCATTTCACCTTGGAGAGAGAGAGAGAAAATTAGGGTTTAGTCAAAGGAGAAGATTGTTAGAATGAAATAGGGATAAATTTTCAGAGGTCATAAAATCAATTGAACTAAATCAAATTGAAGCCTGAAGTCTATACCAAAAAATAATGTCTGGAAAGCAAGGATTGATAGAGTAAGCGTTCTCTCTCTAAAAATTCAATTTGTTTAAAGTTTTACCAGTTTTTCAATTTGATACTATAATTCCTCTGTTGATTTCTTTCAATTTATTGTTTAGTTGGGTCCCTCATTTTATGTTCAATTTCACATTGATTTTGTTTAGTTCGGGTTGTGATTTTATGTTCAAATTGATTTTTGTTTATTTTTGTTCATGCATATTCGCCCGGTTTTTTTTATATTTTTGGTACTTTAGTTCTACCTTTGATTCAGAATACGAGTCAATAATGCTATTAGCTCTTAATACCTCCCCCCCCCCCCCCCCCGTTTTGCCTTTAGCCCGGTTTGGGCCACTGCTGCATCTGAGTCCCAAACGAAGTCCCCTTCAAGTCCAGGCGGAAGAAAGAAGAAGATTGGATCACCAATCAGGTGGAGTGTTCGTCTCCAATCAAGAGGGGCTACTGATCCAGTATGTACCGACTCTGAAATTGTATTTTATAATTTCAGCCTTTTTCGATTCAATTGGTGTTGGATTTAATTGGATAAATTTCTGGGTAATCCGTTGGCTAAATCTGCTAGTCATTATTTCTGTAGGAGTTAGGTGAACCTAAAGAACTAGAGGAGCAACTACATTCTCCAAATAAGAATATGTATGCCGAACAGGTAAATCATTTGTCCAATATAGCCAGGTGCAGTACAATTTTTAATTTTTAAACTCATTTCTTCACCAATTCTCTAGGGCCAACAAGATCCAAACAATGATACTGTTCTTGATGGAGCGATAACAAACCCTGGGGATCAGATGGACCAAGTTGATAGCAGTCTAGATAAAGTGGTAGCCAAGGTACTAATTTGAAATTATATAAATCAATTGGTATTTATTGAGTAGAGTGTTTGAAAATGTGATCATGGTTTACACAGATGTGCGATGAAAAAAATAAGACCAATATTGATGACAAGGAAAAGGAGAACGACAAGGAAAAGAAGCCACCAATAAAGGAGGTTGTATCGATGGAGGATGATAGAGAGTCTCCACAAGCCCAGGTTGTATCTGAGCCGGTGAATAATGATCAGGAAACACAGAAGATTTTATCTAAGCCGGTGAACAATGAGCAGGAAACACAAAAGAATGTATCCGACCCGGTGAACAATGAACAGGAGCCACAAAATAGTGTATCTGACCGGGGAACAAAGAGCATGCATGATTCAGCACATATTTCATCTGAGACGTTGGACAATGAGTGGGACCCACCGAATCAGCATAGGTCGGCGGAGGAAGAGGAAGACATGAGGAGAAAGAGAAGACGACAGAGAATGAGGGCGAAGAAGAAGACAACAATGGGTCTTGTTGGAAATTAGAAGGACTAACCTTGTCGTGGAAGCGATCGGATCGTTGAGTTCGCTTACTGGAGTCCCGGTAGACGTACACGCCCCAAGACCCAAAGTCCTCTCCTTGATGGTAGACTAACCTACCGGAGAACATGTGTGTTTGTGTATATAATCGTATATGATCTATGCATTGTTATTGATAGATCATCAACCACAATAGTGGTGTACTCGCCCTTGTAAATAACTCACAAATAGGAGTTATGATATTAGAATTAAACTCAATTTAATTCACACATCAATAGGGCTTAATGGTGTGATTGCTCTTGTAATACCAACAGCCATATTAATGTGGCCGTTACAAACCATTAAAAAAACAATACTCCCACTTGGCCACATAGCCAAGCATGCGTACCTATGCTTGGACACAAAACCTAAGACACATTATCGTCACTGGTCACAAAGACAAGACAAATCTCCTACTTGGTCACACAACCAAGTTGTCACAATAAACACACATACACGGTCTCTCACGTTTCATACGGGAAATGGGGTGTGCGACCAAAACGAACAAGTAGCGTTATATTAAGTTACCATCGCACTAACATAACACATTCATAGTAACAACAACAATACCCCAAATCATTCGAAACATCACCGTAGCATACATTGTCCCTTTATGCTATCATATTATAAAGTCATATACACAAAATAACGACCCTTGGCTAGGTTAAATATGGTGAAGTTGAATCGATTATTCCTTAGACACTAATGAAAATCCATCTCAACTTGACCGCTTTCCTAACATGGTCCGTTGAACCGTCTTAATCCTGGCTTTTGGAGTACATATTAAAGTAGCAACATCAAACCTCGACTTCATAACATAGCTCTAAGTCGAAGGGCATCGTACAAATATGGACACTCAAATCTATAGGGGTCACATAGTGACAAAGTAGGGAATCATTTGTCACTCCCACTAGTCGATAATAAAACACACATAGTTGTGAGGTACCGTACCGGCCGGGTGGGCCGATTCGCCCTCCATAAATGAATTGCTATTGACCAGGAGTTGCCAACGAGGTTTTCTTTTTTAGGACCCCACGAACCTAGAATGGGTTCGTGCAAGGTTACGGGTTGGGAAGGTGTTAGGCACCCAAACCGCCCGTCGTGGTCGACGGTCTCTACTAATTGATCCATAATAAATTAAGAGTAACTAAATGACGACAGAAGCACATAACATATCACATGCGTAACAAATTAAATTCATGTGAGATAAAATAAAGCCATGCTCATACAAATAACATACGTACGCAAATGAATCAACATAATCATACCATATGCATACGTCATATTCATGAAAGAAACAACCTAATGGCATGCTACGTATTAATCAAGCATGCTTAATAAATAAAATATTGTAAAAAGAAACGCTCAACCGAGGGACATGCTACAACGTACGTAAATGAAAGCCATGTCAAAGAAAACATGCATATCACATCATAAAATGCGAGTTTTTACACGAAAATCATTTTAGTAAAACGTTTGTCAATTAAGGGCCCTCAACACTTACTTGCGATGTTTCGCGGATCTCGGTTTTGTATGCCAAGGAGCCCAACCTCTATCTTTGAGCCGTTTCCTCCACTTGACCCAACGATCGAGTCTCGACCTTCAAAGTGGTGATCGCGTTATGGTGGATGATTATTCAAGTTGATTGCGGAGTATGCGTATTCGGCTGTGGTATGTGTATCTTGTGACCTTGCTCTCAAGTGCCGAGAGCAAGAATTAGAAAGGTGTGCGTATAGTTTTTGTAGCTTGCTTGTGCGGTGTTTCTATGCGATTTTTTTCTTGTCTTTGTAGATGAAAATGAGGTCTCTTTATATAGGAACTACCTAGGCTAGGTTACCCTAGGTTTAGTCTCCAAGAGAATGAAAATTGTAGTGTGAAAAAGATGAAGTAGGATAATAACAAAATGGAGAAAATAAATGTGTGTGGATAATGGGAGAATAAAGAGGAGATAATGGTTGACAAAGTCATGGAAAAGGAATGAAGATGAACAATAATATGATAATGGGAAATGTGGAACTGTACCGGATAAGATGAAGTTGGTGAAAATAGTATGATATATGTGTACAAGGGAAGCCCCAAGTAGGGTGTCTACAATAGTATGATATATGTGTACAATATAGCTCCCACTACGATGGGCATGTCACTTTGCTACGTTGTGCAAATCATGAGTCTAGATACTACCTAAGTATCTAACCCGAGCCACTTGATTGATATAATAATATCCAATCCGACACTCGAGATTCGGTTGTAAAGGCTTTGGTATAAAATTAGGGATTTTTCTACATACACGACTCTCTTGAGTCTCAACTTAGACTCACTAAGGCGACTATATATTGAGCCAATATCTTTACTACTCGAGCACAAAGATAACCCACATTTTACACACCTGGTGTTAATAAGGCTCTGTCTCATCTTGCCCACTACTCAAGCGTCAAGGTGATTACCTATGTGACTAGGTGAATCTTAAAGCCTGGTGACATTTCACACGTGCCCACAGATGCAACATATGCATACAGACATTAAAACAGAAGCAACTTCTTTATAGATCATGAATGCTCATAGTATAAACATGTCCATAATGACAAGATTATTAAAATTTAAACCAATACTTTGCTAACCCAACTCTACACATGAGTTTAGAACACATCTTTTGCAAGTGGTTTAAATAATCTTGTCAGTCAACATAAAATTGACGAAAACTTTGAAATCCCATAAAGGAAATAGGTTACTCGTACCACGAAGGTAACACGAGACTTTCTCGATTGCTTAACACATGTAGGTGATCATGCATGGTTAGTTCAATAACGTACAATATACATAATCAACCATGAAGATAGATGTACAACCATGTACACAACAAGGTTTCCAACAAAGCTACCTACTTTATGTGCATAAGAAACAATGCTCATCATTTCTTACTATCATTTGTCTCAGGCATAAGTTAACACTTTAGGATTGATAATTCTCAAATAACATCATCCATAGGTTTAGAATTATGAGACGTATTCTCAAAAATTTCAAGACTAGGATGGACCTAGCTTTGCCTAGGTGAACTTATGTCATTATCAAAACAAATGAGGAAACATAATCTTGTTTGTAACACTTGACATACCCACAATGTACTTCAATTAATAAAGTATGAAAGACCTCATTAAATATGAAAACATTGATCGAAATAAGATTCACGGCTTGTTCTCTTTGGCCATTGAGACTTACTCAATAGATAAAGACATGACTTGTTATCTTATTAAAGAAACCGACAAACTCATAGAAACTAATTCATGTATCTCGGTCTTGTCGTCCATTACAAAATACTTAGTTTAAATGCACTACTAAATCTAACATCGAGAAATCAATCAAAGACAAAATCTCATTACATAAGAGTATGTCTCCTACAAATAGTCTATAACTTCATCACTATATTCATCCTTATCTCTAACTCTATTTATCCATTTTTTGTGCATATGGCGAATTCTCCCCCTTTCCAAAAGGAGGATGACAAAGAAACACCATCATTTCCACAACTCCCACTATCTTGGATCTTAGGAATACATATCTCCCACTATCCAAATCATGTGGAGTAGTGTATTTTATCCTTGGTGACATGGTGAGTTCATATATAATTTCTTCCCCTCACCAAGAGATAATTCTTGTAACTGATACAAGATTAGGGGTGTTCATAAACAAGCCCGAACCGATAAAAGACCCGGACCGACCCGGACCCAATCGGTCCGGTCCTCGGTCCTTGATTTTACTGATTTCCGGGTTCGTTCCGGTCCGGCCGAAAAGCCGCGGGTCCGGGCCAAACCCAAGGACCGAGATATACAAGTCAAGTGGCATTTTCAATTTAAAAAAAAAAAATTCAACCCTAATTCACTACGTGTCTACGTGACCCCAAAATCCCCAAAATCCCAATTCCTCAATCTCTCACATTACTCTCATTTCTCTCACAGAGTCACATCACTCTCATTTCTCGCACACAGCTACACTACTCGCCGTCGCCGCATTCTCATTTCACTCTTCAGGTTTGATTTCTCGCCAATCGACTTCACTCTTTTGTTATTTGATTAAAATCATTGATTAAAATCATTTGTTATTTTAATTGAGATTCAATTGTCTCGTTTCTGAATTTTTTGATGTGGAATTGGAAGATTGTTGGGTGTACAAAGATTGTATTTTTATTGGTTTCAAATATTGCATCTCCTGATGAATTGAAGTAAGCGTATAAGAAATCTGCGATTTAGAATTATTCTCAATTTTTTTTCGAATTTGTCAGTTAAATTTGTTTTTTTTTTGTTTAATTTGTTATTTGTGATGATTTTTATATATGGTGGACGGTGGTTGTCTGATTTACTGATATCCTCATCAGTGAAATGTGTGAAGTGTGATGTTTATATGTGATATGTGTGAAGTGTGATGTTTAAATGTGATTTTGGCATTGCAGTGCGTTTACGTATTCGATCATTGCTTCACAGAAGAGTCTCGATGTTGAACTAAAAGCAAAAGTATGAATGATTTATTTTGTTTTTGCAGGCATATGCTTTGGCGCTTTGCTATTAGCAAATAATCACGGCCTCCACTCAGAACTCGTGTAACGTAAGCTTTCCGTAGCGTACTCTATAGAGTTTTAAGTACGAGTCTTATCGGGTTTATTAACTTAAAACTTAAATGCTTAATCATGTAGACAGCTTTTAGAGTTTCTTTTTTTTTTTTTACAGTAAGTCAGTAGCTTCCTTCCACATTTATGATTTTGTTTCTACCTCTTTCATTATTTGTTAGATGACGAGCTCTATATCCAAAAAGAGGAAGCTTAGCTCTGGTACTCACGAGGCATCACGTACAACATGTGAAACCTTCATATGATCAGATGATGAGTTAGATGAGGAACGAGAGGAAACAAAAGAGACGGTGGTACCACTTTTACCAGTGAGGCCAGTAGTCCCGCGACGTCAATATCTCACAGGTGAGCAAAAGTCCAGTAGACGTGCTGATTATTGGGTGCATTTTCGTGAATATATGGAGTTAGGTACGAAAAAAGCCGAGTGCATTTATTGTGTGGATAAAACATATAAATGTCATGGGAATAAGAATGGTTCAAAAAATGTCAAAAACCATTGGCAAGGTTGTCCGGCCAATCCTAATTCTCCATTAAACAAAAGTAAGATGAAACAAACTGAGTTAGTATTTGATAAGGGTGCTAATGAGGGTGAAGGGGCATTGAAAGGTTGGACTTTGAATGTGAAAGAAGTTAGGGAAGCTGTGGTGTACATGATTGTTATTGATGAGTTACCTTTTCGATTTTTTGAGAAATCTGGTTTTAAGCATCTTATGTCTGTGACTTGCCCTAAGTTCAACATTCCATCCCGAATTACTATTGCTCGTGATGTTCATAAACTTCATCTTAATGAGAGAACCAACTTGATAAAACTCATGAGAACTTCATGTCAACGTGTTTCATGCACCACTGATACATGGACTAGCATTCAAAGAATCAATTATATGTCTTTGACTGTCCATTTTATCGATAACGATTGGAAGTACCATAAGAGGATTATTTGTTTTTGTCCAATTTATAGTCATAAGGGCAAGGATATTGCTGCCAAACTTGTTGAGTGTCTAAAGTCTTGGGAATTGGATGATAAATTATTTTCTTTGACTGTGGACAATGCTAGTTCTAATGACACTGCTTGTGAAGAATTGAAAAGAATTGTGCAAAGAAAACGAAATACGATTGGTCATGGAAAGTATTTGCATGTGAGATGTGTTGCACATATTATTAACCTTGTTGTATGGGATGGTTTAAGAAAGAATAAGACGGCAATTGATAAGGTTAGATATGCTGTGAAATATGTGAAGAATTCTCCGGGTAGGTTGAGGAACTTTAAAGATGACACCCTTAGTCGTGAATTACCTGAGTGCTCATTATCTTTTGATGTACCCACTAGATGGAATTCTACATTCACCATGCTTGATACTGCATTTAAGTATAAGGATGTTTTTGGTGATGTGGGAATTCCCACTAATCCTCAAGGAGATGAACTAGGTCCTGACTTAGATGATGAAGATGAGTTTCCATTGGAAATCCAATTGTGCATGAGCATTCCGGAGCTCCTAGTGAAGATGATTGGGATGTTGTGGAGTCATTGATAGTGTTTTTGAAAGAGTTTAAAGTCTTAACTGATCAAGTTTCTGGCTCATTGTATGTGACTAGCAATTCCACCATCTTTTTCATAATTCGTGCTCTAAGTCAAATGAATAAGTGGAATATGAGTAAGAATGATGGATTTAAAGCTATGGCTTGTGCTATGAAAAAGAAATTTGATAAGTATTGGGGCGATGTGAATAAGTTGAATGTGTTGATCTTTGTGGGTGCCATTCTTGATCCTAAGGTGAAGTTAATGGGTTTAAAGCTAGCATTAACCGTTGGATATGGTTCACCTAAGGATGAAGAAATGATACAACAAGTGTATCTTAAAACAAGTGTTTTGGTGGAATATTATAGGGTGTTTTATGCTCCTTTGGCTCCACGAACCGATGACACATCATCCTCAACTGGCCTTACATATGATGTTATGGGGGATCTTAAGAAATCCATTGAGAATCAAGTTCGTATGCCACAAGGTGATAGTGGTTATTCGAAAAATGAGTTGGATAGGTATCTAGAAGAGAAACCGGGTGAGCATGAGCTTGAGTATGATATATTGACATGGTGGAAGATGAATGGTCATCGGTTTCCAGTCTTGGCCTCCTTAGCTCGTGATGTTCTAGCAATGTCGATTTCAACTGTAGCTTCGGAGTCCGCTTTTAGTCCTGGGCGTCGCCACCTTGATCCGTTTAGAAGTTCTTTAACTCCTAAGGTGATGCTTCTAATATTCCCCTCTTTTAGATTTGTTTGCTTTTAACATTTGAATGCATTTTAATTCTTAAATTTTGTATTGCTCAAAGACAGTAGAGGCACTCTTGTGTACACAAGATTGGGTAAGGCCGAGAACCGATAAAGAGAAAAAGATTGATATGGAGGAGAAGATAGAAGAGTTGGAGCAACTTGAAAAAGGTTTGATACACTTGTTTTATTAATTTCATATGTTTTATTAACTTGATACTTGTAGTTGTTATATACCTTAGTCATTTGATGTCTAATGTTTGTTGAGTTGGAGAACATACATATAGTGGACGATCAGGATGAAGTCATGGACGTTTGAAGATCAAAACATGGCATTTGGAATGTCTTTCACCTTAAAACATTGTTATTACTAGTTCATTTGAGTTTGTTCGTTTGAGGTTTTCTTTGAGATTTGAAGGGATTCGGAGACTTCCGAATCTTGATCACTCTTTGAAATGTAATTTTATTTGAAGAGATTACAAATTGACAATTGTGCACTTTGTAACTTGTAAGTTGTAAGTGTTGAAGACCCTCTTTTGAAGTTGGAAAATGTAGGCAGGCTACTGCCTCAACCCCTCTGCCCCCCCCCCCCTCTGCCTTCTTCCCTTCTATTATTCCGGGTGTCCGGTCCGGTCCGGGTGCGGTCCTTGCCTGGTCGATCCGGTCTTCGGTCTTGGGTTTTCGACATATTCGGTCTTCGGTCCATGTGGTCCGGTCCGGGTCTGGACCGGTGAACACCCCTATACAAGATAAGAGATATCTTTCTTAGTTACATAAATTAAGGGGGCGTTTGATTCACATTTCGGAATGGAAACGGATTGGAAACAAGAATGGAAAGGGAGTGGAATCAGGTTTCATTGTTTTTAAAGGTTGTTTGGTTAAATATATGAATGGAATGATTACATAAATAAGGGCAAAATGGTAAATTTCTCTTTAAATCAAAATAACCACCATCACCTCAAATATTCTCTCACCTCCCTCGACCACCACCGTTGACCACCCCGCCGCCGCCGTTGACCACCACCAACCACGACCATCGTAGTCACTAACACCACCATGCTAACCGTGATTGAATAATTAACATCATTATGTAATTAGTTTATCCAATTTCTACTTAATAAATCGTAGATCTAGAGATTTAACTTTGATTTTTCGTTTTTTCAAAAAAAAAAAACATACTAGGGGTGAGTGAGGGCGGCTGTGGTGGGTCCGGCGATGTCGCCGGTCGACCGGTGGCTTCTCCGGCGACAGTGGTGGTGGGGCGTGCATGGACGGCGGTGGTGCGGGGTGGTGCAGTGGGGTTGGGTGTGGTTGTGGGTGTGGGAGGAGAGAGAGGGGGGAAGGAGGAGAGAGAAAATTGTAAAAGAAGGGATTCAAATTGTTACCTTAGATTTTAGGTGGGTTTCATTTTGGGGGATTGGAAAGGGAGTGGGAAAGGATTAGAAAACAAAAAAATATTAAACAAGCACAATGTAACGGATTGGTATTCTAATCCGTTTCCAATCCCCCAAAAATGACGAACCAAACGCCCGCTAAGATAGATGATATCGTGGGACTTAGTTTTGCACACAGCATACCGATTATAAAGGCGCAAATAGTAAATTAAGGCTCCCCAATTCAACAACTCATGTGGAGAGTTATGAGTAGACCTGTGTGACATGCTATTAGAACTTCTGGAGAATACTTTTCCAGAGAGCAAGATTAGCTTCGTTTGCCGTAAGAAAGCTTTGTCCTCCAAAGACTAATAGGGAGATTATCATCTCAACCTAGTCATGTCAAGTAACAAACAATGTCCTTTTCTACAACCTTTCGCAGACGTGTATAAGACATTGTAAGTTGTTCACCATTTTTCTCATAAACTCTTTGAACACATCAAGGAAATATTCATGGCCAACACTAGACGAAGAGTCCTAACTCTATGTTGCAATTGTTTTACTCATGTGTCATTCAACGGTCAAACACATTATTTAACGTTTCAAAAAAAACAATGACTCACTGCGCACACATCCCAATTTGTGAATAATTGTCTATGAAAAGGTGAATATACAAATCAAAACCATCTGTCAAACCCTTACAATAATCGAAAAACCCCACAGTCATTAGAATGGATCAATTACATGGGATTTAAAAATAATTCACAGAATGAACAATATCAAGTGGAACGTTAAGCAATCGACAACAAATATAGAGAAACAATCTAGCAAGGGTCACAATTAAAATCATCCTCATGACAGTAATTATCAACGCTACTATATAAAAAACATTAGCTATAATCCCAAGTTTCGACAAACTAATTGTTGAAAAATACACATCGCATGATAAATGTATAGAGAGTATTGTATCGAATAAACAAATTCGCTCGATAGAAAATGAGATGACAATTCTCAAAGAGGACGTTCCTCGTTGTCATGACCTATCATGACATAATGAGAATACACCATTGTTGTCCACAAAAAGTCATTGATGTCCACAAAAAGTCATCGAAGTGTCGGACGATACAAGTGTAGTTCACTTTTCTATAATCCACTTAGGAAAAGAATTAGCAACTAATGCTTTTGGGAAAACTAACATATAGTTCACACTAATAGTGTAAGAGATAACTTTATTGGCTCGTGACAAAACACGAGTGATAAAATTAATTCCCTTAACTCTACAACAATAACACCACAAATGTTTAATCTCTCTCTAACATCGCGTTGTTTAGAAGAATATCCCCTATTGGTCCAAAATGTGCAAGAAGGTCACAAATCCTTACTGAAGTTATTGGAATTATTAAAGTTATTGGAGTTATCAAAGTAATTGGAGTTAAGTCAGGGTTACGTTTTTTATAGTTATTGGAGTTATTATAGTTACGTGTTGTAGTTAATGGAGTTATATTAAAAGACGTGTTTTAGTTATTGAAATTATTGGAGTTAAGTTGAAATTACGTATTTTAGTTAAATATTGTTAAGTTAGAGTCGTAAAGTTATTGGAGTTATGTACTATAGTTACTGGAGTTACGGAGCAACTAAAGTTATGAGAGTTAGTGGATTATCAAGATGTTTGGCTGAGATTACTTCTGACCTTCTGACATAACTTTACTTCTGACCTGATATATATATATATATATATATATATATATATATATATATAGTGAGGATCATAAGAGTACCCCTTCTTAGGTGAGTACTGCGCACCAATTATAAGCCGTACGATTTAGCAAGTTCGACGCCCCTGATTATGCCACCTGTCTTCCACCAGTTTTTTTTGTTTCTCTCTCCTCAAATTCTCCCTCTCCTCGACATTTTCTCTCTCCTCTCCCACGCTCTCATCTCGCCTTTCTCGCCGCCACCTCCTTCGCCGCTGCCGCCACCTCCGTCGCGTCTACGCTGTTACATTTTCAATCTCCTTGCTCTACTCCGGCGCGATCTCTCTTTCTTCTCAGCGTCACTCTATCTCCTTGTCGTCGCCGTATTCTGATTGTCGTCGCTGCTTGCTGCTCGCCGCCACCGCCTCGGTCACGTTACCTCCCATCCTCGTCGTCGCCGTCTCTACGAATTTCGGTAAGATCTGTCTAGATTTTGTTTATTGTTTTGATTAATTTATCCTAATTATTTCGATCTATGTATATTGTTCCTATTTTGCTCCCATTTTTTTTTTAAATTTAATTTTGATTCGCTGCAATTGTTGTTCTTTGAGAAAAATGTTGATTTTTTTTTCGAATTTGAGATCTTCGACGGCGCTATGGCGACCGATTGAGAACTCCGGCGACATTTGAGTTAATTATACGTTTCAATTCAGTCGCATTCTTGTTATTTTTTATCGAATCTAGCTTAATTTTTATGATTTAGTTGTTAATTTTGTATTATTTTATGATGTGATTTTGTGGGAATTTTATGTGATGTTTCTGCTACTTTTATCATCTCACTTTCTTCGATGTAATTACTCACCGCCGCGATGATATTTAGGTTGTTATTTGTTGATTGCGATTGTTGTTGTTATTTGTGGCGACGGTGGTGGTGGTTGTGGTCACTGTTAGTTATTGTATGGATAATCTATAGGCAAAATCTGTCATTCTATGGGATGTGTTTGTTATTGTATGGATAATCGGTGTCATTGTATGGATAATCGGTGACATTGTATGGACACTAGGTGTCATTGTATGGATAGTTGGTGTCATTATATGGACACTCTTGTGTCATTGTATAGACAATAGGCATCATTGGATGGAGGTGTCATTGTATGGACACTCTTGTGTCATTGTATAGACAATAGGCATCATTGGATGGAGGTGTCATTGTATGGACACTCTTGTGTCATTGTATAGACAATAGGCATCATTGGATGGAGGTGTCATTGTATGGACACTCTTGTGTCATTGTATGGACAATGAGCGTCATTGCAGGGAGGTGTCGTTGTATGTACGGTCTTTTGTCATTGTATGGATATGGGGTATCATTGTATGGACAGTGGGTGTCATTCTATGGACACTTTGTATCTTGTGGTTGTGGTTGTAGTAGTGGTGGTGGTGGTTGTTGTTTTGGTTGTGGTGTGGTCGTTGTTGAAGATATAGAAAATGGAATATGTGTGTCATTTGATTGTTTTTCTATGACAGTCGAGTTGCGGAGGGGCTGCCTCAATTGCAAAAATGCTACATAAGATATCATTTGTATTGATTTTGTTTGTGATGAACGAGTTTGTACTATGTGGTTTGCAAAAATGCTACATATGATATCATTTGGAATGATTCAAATTGTGTAATTGGGATTTGAATTCTGCTTTTCATTGTCATTTTGAGAATTTTCTTTCAATTTCTTAATTTTGTCAAACATTGTGTGTGGTATAAAATACTAGCAGTGGACAAAACTGCAGAAAAAGAATATAGTTTGGCTGCTTTTAGCTCAACTGGTAAGCATATGTGCATTTGCGCAAATGCTGTAGGTTCAATTCCTACATGAGCTGGTATACTTCTTATGGAACACAAACTGGTTAACAATAATCACAGTCGTGAATGCAAAACTGTATTTCCCCTATTGATCGTTGAGATAAGATCATGATATGCCGCCTTATCAACTCCTAAATCTATATTTCTGCCTGTTTTACATCCAGCTCTCATGTACCTTATCTAGTAGTACAGCCCCATAGACATTTGAACCCGCAATTAGAATTGAATCTGCCTATGTGGGATTTGAACCCACAGCCTTCGCATAATAGCGCGATGCTCTACCGTTGAGCTAATAGGCTTTATATATAGGGAATCCAATCATATCCTTAAACGTGATTGTCAGATATATAGGGAATCCAATCATACCCAAACTACATCAGCATGTGCAAAGCTGCATAGGCTCATACTACTGCAACAGTCAAAGTCACAGTCAAAGCAAGACTAAATCGACCACCATACCTATAGAATTACCAATCACATTAAGACGCCACACACTATAGCATACCTGTAAAAACACACACATACACGCAGACACTAACACATTCACATTAAGACTCCATTCAGTGGTCCCTCAGCTCGGACTTATTTACGGTTACATGCAAATTGCATCATGGCTGCCACTTTTTTACAAAATTGTACAACCTATCTTTCCGCTTTATTTTATAATGTCCCCAAAGTGACACATGTTTGTCCATAGAGTGACACACGTTTGTCCATAGAGTGAGACACGTTTGTCCACACAGTGACACACGTTTGTACACACAGTGACACACGTTTGTACATACAGTGACACATGTTTATACATAGAGTGACACACGTTTGTCCATAGAGTGACACACGTTTGTCCATAGAGTGACACACCTTTGTCCACACAGTGACACATGTTTATACATGGAGTGACATACGTTCGTCCATTGAGTGATACACGTTACTCTTTCTTCGAAATCGTTTTAAAATAACGTTAAACTAGGTTATTTTGACTCTACAAACTAATCTTAAACCTAGTGTCATTTTATTGTTTAGTAAGTGTCATTGTATTTTCCACGAAATCTAAAAATCTAAACCTACAAATGTAATTCTAACATTAGATCGTCTACCTAATGTTCGAAACATAGTGTCATTATAATGTTTAGTCGGTGTCATTGTATTTTCCATAAATTATAAATCGAAAAACTTAGAATCACATTAATTTTCTATACAAACAGAAACTTGATTCTAACAAACAAACAAACAAAAATGAATTAAAATTACAGAGAGAAAATTGAATTAATATGGACATCTTGACCTTGTTGAATACATCTAAAATAGAATTGAATTTTAAGAACTCGTCTAATTCAAAATTCATAAATAAAACAAATTATTGCACCTGATTGCAAATCTAAACGAGAACGAATGATTCTATTTGATAGGATAATTTCAACCAAACGAATCATTCCATCTGTAAAACTATTGTAATTTAAAATTTTCCCCAAATATTCAATCTAAAACATGCAATTTAAATTCATAAATTTGTAGGAAAAAAACCTGAATCTGAGTTACGTACCTGGTTGCGCCACGATTCGTGTAGCTTGTTAATCCATCAATTGTTGTTACTGAATCCGATTATAGCAAAATGTTTCGAGATCGCATTTTTTTTAGGGTTTTAGGTGAGAGAATGTAAAAACTGAGGAGAGAGAAAGAAGGAAAGTTGATTTTTTAGTAAGGTAGCGTTATGGTGTGGCGGGTTTGACCCCTTGATTTTTTTTTTGTCTTTTTTTTGCAATTTTACGCGAGTGTCATTCTATTCGAGATTCTCTGTCACGGTATGGTGGTGCGCAGTTCTCACGCGAAAAGGAGTTCGCACCTGATCTCGCCTATATATATATATATATATATATATATATATATATATATGTATATATATATATACATGTTAAATACATTACATGACATGCATATCACTAAGATAATTTTTTCATTTGTAAAACAAAATTTACAACAACAATGACTAAACAATTCGAACGAAACAAAATCGTGAATTTTGTTAATCATGGGCATTTAAAGTCTATAGCTTTGGGTAGCAGAATACAAGAAATTAGCGCTCCAACAAATTTTGTATTCTCTTTACCCATAATCTACTAAACGAATTAGTAATCGAGTAATCGAGTATCACCAAGGTACTTAACACATACATGTAAAACGAATTTACATTACTAGTATAAATATTGCCAAAATATTTAATGTGTATGTGAAAATGACTTTCCATGATTGGAGAAAAACGTATGAAACAAAATCATAAATTTATCCAAAAATAATAATCACTAAGATGTAAATGTACACGTAAAAAAATTTACATGCTTTAAAACGAATTATATGAAACCAATTCATGCGTTTTTATTCAAACAAATTGACATACAAAACTAATTTGTACTTAGCTAACAAAAATTGCTAAACGGATCAGTGCAATTAACAATATCACTTAGATAGTCAATTAACATATAAAACCACTTTACAATAGTCTTATGAAACATATCTATAAACTCATATATTTTGCCAAACAAAATAGCAAAATAACTCATATCACTTAGATATATGAATTTCGGCATGTAAAACAAAAATACAAGGTCTAATTCAAAATTAAATGAAACAAATTCATAAATCGGTCTATTATACACCAAAACTTGTTTTGCACTTGCTCACATGAATTTGCTAAACTAATTAGCGCAATACCCCAACATCACTAAGATATAAGAACAAATCTATATGAGTATGATACTTGATTGTCTTGATATATAATCCAATTTAGATGAAACACATTCACAAAAGTGGGTAACGTACAATACATAATTGTATAAAGTTGTTATATAAGCAATGTTAATCTCGATATACGATACTAAATCATTCTAATCGGGATTAATGCAAAACAAATACATAGAGTAGACATAAATTACAATTCACAAGGGTACCTATATGAACAATAACTAGTCCATAACATGAAACATATTCACACTAGTCAAGAAACCATACAACCAGCCCAACAAGGAATCGGTCAACCACAAAAAATAGACCCAAAAAGAAAAAAAGGAATAGAAATACATTTCCTCATATCACTGCCTTTCTTCTCCATCATTCGTACTTGGTTTCTTCACACAGAAGAAAATGATTCGATGAAATCAACATACAATCAATTACATCAAGTGAGTACTAAAAAAAAAACAAAATCATTCCAATTACACAAATGCATTGCCCATAACACTTGATCTGGGAACCCATAAAATTGATTCATCAATCCATCACAAAGTCGGGTCGATCGCTGATCGAATGGAGGGCAATGCTTCGGCGCACAGTTAGGACATAACTATTACTAAAAACAGCGCAGGCGAGTTCTGACACACGCACCACCGTGGAGAGCCCAAAAATCGACGTTGTAGCCGAGATCGGCAACCAAGGCCAGGTGCAAATCAGCCGCGAAGAGTAATTGGCGTTGTGCGTGACTGACACGCGCCACCGTCTATACTGTGAGTCTTATTTTCGTTTTTGTTCAGGTTCTGCAATAGGTTTTGGGAGCAGCCACATAGGCCGTGGGTTTCTGGGTCTAGTTTGGGCAAAAATTATTGTGTACCAAACACTACGTACCACAATGTAATTATGTCTAAACAATTCTCTATTTATGAAACGAATTCAACAAAGCGATATGTATAAGACGAAATTCATACATTAGTTTAACCAATCGGGGCAGAGGCAAAACACATTTGCTCTGATACCACTGTTGGAAATTAGAAGGACTAACCTGGTCGCGGAAGCGATCGGATCGTTGATTTCGCCTACTCCCCACGAGCATGTCGGATCACCTCCGGGGCTACTAGAGTCCCGGTATACGTCCACGCCTCAAGACCCAAAGTCCTCTCCTTCATGGTAGACTAACGTACTAGAGAACATGTGTGTTTGTGTATATAATCGTATATGATCTATGCGTTGTTATTGATAGATCACCAACCACAACAGTGGTGTACTCGCCCTTATATATAACTCACAAATAGGAGTTATGATATTAGAATTAAACCCAATTTAATTCACACATCAATAGGGCTTAATGGTGTGATTGCTCTTGTAATACCAACAGCCATATTAATGTGGCCGTTACAAACCATTAAAGAAACAATAGGTCTAAACGCAATGAGACAGCAAAGGAAAAGACTCAAAAAGCAAAAAGAAAAGGTAGACCCCCCAAGAAAGGAAAGAACACAACTGACCCAACCCAAGATAGCAAAATGTTGAGGAACCTAATTCTGTTATGACATATAAGTTAATATTCTTATATGTGTTCACTGATATACATTACGTAAAACCTACATGCGATACTAAAGGGTGTGGTTTGATGGATTTGTATACAGGTTGGTACCAAAACCTCACGGGAACACAAATGCTCTAGTTTATAGAATCTAGTTGGAAATGGGTCTTAACACTAAAAAGCTCACCAAGTTTGATCGCGATTTCATGACCTGGCTTCTCACTAGGTGGAATCCCAATACTAGTGAGTTCAAAATCAGGGATAATTACATAATAACGATAGACGAAAAGATGGTGGGATGGGTCACCGGTCTGCTATTTGGATACAATAAATATGAATTTGATTTAGAGGATAGGGATAAGGAATTTGGCATGCTGAAAAGTTTTTATGAAAATGATGGTGGTGTCAACTACGATCATTTGTATAACTGTTGTATTTCAACGAGAACAAACAGGTAACTTTTTATCAGGCACTTCACACTCTATACTCTAGGTACTTTTTATAGTATCACAAAGAGAAATGGGTGAGTCCAAGTCACCTTAGAGTCGTCAAGGACAGGTTTCTTAGGGAGCCAAGTGATTGGAATTGGTCAACTGTTCTCCGGTGGATGAAGGAATTCCACGGTGGGGAGGACAGAAATTCAATCACTGGATTTCAAGGTTGTGGCGTTGTCCTTTTGGTGAGTATGTTCATTGATTCTTAAATCGAGTATACGCTATTTTATGTACTTTGTGAAAACTGACTATCAATATTTTCAGTTGGAATACCTATAGACGGGCTCAATGTGGGTGGGCGCGGTTTGAGATGGCGTGTTGATGAGCCAAGATTACGAGCTTGGCAAAACAAAGATGTGGAGAAGGTCATGATGCATGACAGGTTCCAGGAAGGGGTATATGGGAAAGCCGAGGTAATGACCTGTTACTTATATAACCTGTGCGATACTGAATACTTGTTTTACAATTAGAAAACAAGAATTATTTTGTTGTCTATCTTTTCCGATAATAATTGTACGAACTATTGATACATTTCTCAAGGTCGTACGAGGGGTAGAATATGGGAAACCATATCCAATTGGCCAACCCGACGACATACCAGTTTGGGATGATAACTTGAAGTGTATTTTCAATCCAGTAATTGGTGTAGACGATGTAACGCCTGATTTAAATTCTAAATATGCTGCTACATTCCTTTTGATGTATATTACTAAGTCCCTAGTACACGTTTTTTAACAGAGTAAACCCCCCAACTTCTATGTTGAAGAAATCCAAATCGAGGTTCAATAAGAAGGACTTGTGAGTGGATGAAGTTGCTAAATCTAATCAAGTCGTCGCAATGGGGAGGGGGTCGAAAACGAAACCTAAAGTCATACCTAATAAAGATGTCAGTATTTCGAAAGCGGTGGTCACAAGGAAACGCAAGCAAAGACAAACGGAAGATCAAGAAGAAGGGGAAAATACACAGCAGGAGACCATAAAAGATGAGAAAAGGTTAAAAACAACTGATGATGATAGAACCAAACCACGGTCTGATTCTGTGATGAAAATAGTGCAGCACATCCTAAGTAGTGCAAGTTTGAGACCCGAGTAAGTTACGTGATTACATTCTGCGGGGCTCGCAAAAAATTGGGTTTGAGGTTTGCACGGTTATTGAACTAACCTAGGTTTGATCGTTGAAAACTCAGAGTCGCCACCTTGTCTTTACCCCGACAAGGGAGGGTTTCGAAACAAGTTTAAAAAGCACAAGTTCGAAAACAAATGAAAGAATTTTAGGAAAACCTTTCGAAAACCAAAAATGACTCCATGCGCTCTAAAGGCAAAATACCGTCCTATTGCTTATTTACAAATTTTAGGAAAACTGGTCTGCAAAACAGAGAAAAAGGGTTCGGGCCTTAGTTAAGGGGTGCGAACATTTGGAACTCGTCTCCCCTTCCGTCCTAAGGACGGGCACTTACTAATACATCATTTCCTTCTAAAGATTCTCAGTATATTGGTTACGTTAAGATCCATATAAACAAGTAGAAATAGAAAAGCACATATATTCACATTGTCATTCACATGCAGAAGTTTGGAAAAAAAATTTACAAAAGATTTCCCGAGTCTTTTTGTACGGACTTGGGGGTTTTGAGCACCAAAGTTGCCCTACGTACCTTTCATTGTGGGATTGGAATCCCCTCGAGGATCAAAACCCTACGTAGTTCTGACGGGTAGCCCCACGACAACGGCCTTATCCACTGGGGGATAGCGGCTAATATCCGCAAGGGTGGATGGATGAATCCACAGGGTAGATATCATTCCACTGGGTAAATGATCGAGTTGATTCCACTGGGTATATCGCCCATGTGGGGGTAGAGATGGGTTTTACTTCCCTTGGAAGGGGTAGAAAATCGGTTCGCTCAAAGTCGTGCTATTGAGAGACTTTATAGATGACTCACATTAGAGTCAAGTGGATTGACAGCGAAGATTGTCGTTAAATCTAGTCAAGTTACCACAAATTACTAACTAAGGTAGATAGAGTAAGTTGGTTATCGAACACGAAGAAGAGGGGGAAGTCTAATATGCGAATTCTAATGCGGAAAATAAATAAACAAAAGAAATACAAACAATAAATGGGTTTTTTTTTTTGGTTTGAAAGATGAGTAATTAAGAATTAAACGATTTATCAAATTAACTGAAGCGACCCTCGGTGATAATCTATTCAAACACCCTAATATAGTAATTTTTACCTCTCTCTAATTATGTCATTCATAGATAATCTCGCCAATTAATCATCTTTTGTGGGGAATTTGAGCAACCGCTACCAAATTCCCCTCCTTTAAGTCCTAAATTGCCTAGTGACCACTCAAACAATCCAAAACCAAAGGCATGAAGAGCATGGATTAATAAAAGATTAACAACAACCCAAATTAGTATCTAATTAGCCGCAACCGCGACACTAATCAAATCTAATCTATTAGTTGCCTAATTAATTCCCCAATCACAAGTTAGTCATAACCATACACTAAACATGTGAAAGTTACTTCCTTTAGGGTCAATAATCAATAACCATCAATTAAAAACCAAGCATATTAAGTACCCAATTCAATCCAATCAACCAATTAGATAAAACAAGGATAAATCATGCATTGAAGAACAAGGAATTAATTACTATGAATTTAAAGGCAAAATAGAGAGAAGAAAATCTTACTAATACATAGGATGAGAGAATTTGATTACACCAAGGATCTAGAAGGTGATTAGCCTTTCATACTAATTATTACAATAATATTTGAGAAGAAATTCATAATGAAAATACTAATTCTCCTTGAGTTTCTCTCTCTAAAATGAAAACTAGATGCAAAAATAATAGGAAAGGTGATAAGGTCATAATTCCTAGGGAGGGGTTACATGCCCCTTTTATTAAAGGAAAGTCCAAAAGAAACTACAAGACAAAAGCAAAAGAATCCAATACAAAAGCAACCGTCAAAAAGCCAAACGAAACTTCCCGGAAATTGTCTTCCTCGGACCGAGACTCAAACTCCTCGGGCCGAGACGAAGCTATCCTCGGACCGAGACAAAATCTCCTCAGTCTGAGGCGTGTATTCCTCAAATCGGCCCCCTGACGGCTTTTCTCGGTCCGAGAAGACTCTTCTAGGCCCGAGACGGGAATTCTCGGTCCGAGAAACTGGTGCGCAGCGCGATATTAAAAAGCGCATAACTCTCACCTCCGGACTTCATTTTGAACTCATAATATATCATCGGAAAGCTAAGATCACGAAATGTCTTCTCCAATTGGAATTTCTACAAAATATTATCTGGATAAAAAGTTATGATCAAATGAAGTTGGAGGTGATGGTGTGTGGTTCTCTAAAATCATCCGAGGGCTCACCAAAAAGGGTCTTGAGCCACAAAATTCCCATAAAACCATCAATTAAACTCCAAATATACTCCTTATAATGTGGTTCAGGAGTCATGCTAAGAACAAGCCCAAACACCCCTAAAAGCATCTAAATTCCCCTCATTAGCACACAATTTACCGCACATCATGGATCCACGGAGAATCGAGCAAGTTATATTCCGCTTGCATCTATGTGTCTCACATCGAGACGACGATCGCCATTGATCACCATGCCGCCTGAACGAGGTCTTAAGGTATATTCCGCTTGCATCTATGTGTCTCACATCGATGACTCGACCTCTCTAATGCGAGTTTAAAGATTAGACCTCTCAATAGTTTGACTATGGTAGAATTGACTCTCGCAGAGAGATTTAATGAAACAGATTAGGTTAGGTGTTTGGGCTCGGTGGAATTGGTCGTATCGATAGAGCTGCCCGTGTAGTCCCTACAACAATATAAGAAAAATAAATCGTTGATTCAGTTATGTTCGATCAAGAAGTGTTCCACTGGGGCGTTGGTGGAATAGTTGGTAGAGGTGAATGTAGATCGACCTCATGATCGCGCATAAGCGAATTGGCAATCCTTGCCTAGTGTTGGGGTAGGGCCCCGTCCAAAGTCCATACAAAAAACGGGGAAAGAAAACTTTACATGCAAAACACATCAAGAAAAGTTTATTTACTTCCATGTACAAAAGGTTTTGAAAAAAGGAATGAAAATTCTTAAAACGTTAGAGAAAACGGAGAAAGCGACTTTAATTAGAAAAACTAAGAAAAAGACGTTTGAAAATAAGTAAGAAAACAATTTTAGGGGTTTTTGCTTTTATTAATTACATTATTTCCACAAGGGGGTCAATTTTAGTCCTTATTGACTTTGATCGACTCGAGTTGACTTCGGTTGACTTGCACCTATTTGCAAAGTTGACTTTAGTCGGTTTTCGGGTAGAGTAGGGTTAACTTGGATAGACTTTGATTGACGTTGATAGACTTGGGTAGATTTTTTTGACTTTAGTTGACTTTGGTTGATTCGAGTGGACTTTGAGTTATTTCATTTACTTTGAGTAGTAGACTTTGGTAGACTTGGTTGTATTTGGATTGGTTTTAGACCATGGTTGACTTTCATTGACTTAACCTCGATTGACTTGACTTCAATTGACTTGACTTCGGTTGACTTGACTTCGGTTGACTTGACTTAGGTTGACTTGACTTAAGTTGACTTGATTTAGGTTGGCTTGACTTAAGTTGAGTTGACTTAGGTTGATTTGACTTCAATTCACCTAGACTTCCTTCTAAGTGTTTTAGAGTCATCAAACAAGTGGTTGACTAATTAGACCCCCTATTAAGTCTAATTATTTGTAAAATGGTGGTTTAAATAGACTCCTAATTAAGTCTAAATTGTTTTTAACATTTTGACATCTCAATGAGGTGGAATAATTAGACTCCCTATTAAGTCTAATCATTTAGTTAATTAAGTCAATTAATTTGAGGGAGAAACTTGTCATTTATGACCCCAAAAAACGGAAAGTTGGTGGAAATTGAATGGTTTGGAAGATCAAATGAAATCTAAACGTTTTTCTGGGTTGAGGTTGAGTTTATGAACATCTTAGGATCACTCATGAATTTTTTCATGATCCCAAGAATTCATTTACTCCCAAAACAAATTTAAGGTTGAAAATCGGACTTCTGAGCAAAACAGAGTCTGTTTTCAAAAAATCATAGCTGTTGATAGGGACATGAATAATTTTTTAGCCTTAGCTTTATGGAAATCTGGGAGTCTGATCTTCAACTATCATGAAGGCGACATACCTATAAAACGTAATTTTCAATGCCAAAAAACGCGTTGAAAACAGTTGGTCGGGGTTGTAACCAGTTTTGAGCAGTTTCATTACAAAACATGTCATAAATATTATGCTTTGATTTTGGATCTAACATTTTGCAGGAATGCATTTAAGACTCTATATAATATTTCTTTATAAGGTCAAGGTTTGAAATCAAAAGAATGTTTTTATACACATTTTACAAGTTGAACTGACAAACCGTTTGAAGTGAACAAAAAATCGGGTTGGAGTTTGGATCGTTTTGTATATGGAAAATATAGTAAAACAATTCGTAAAAAATTCCAAAACATCTCAAAAGGCTAGAAAAACAGTAGAACACAAGAAAAACACACATGAGGCGCTCCACTCCTAAAACTCTCGCAACTAATGTTCCCCTCAGTAAAGGGAACGGCCACAAAAGGCCCTAGAGGCAAGCTTACGAATTCGTATGGCTCAATAAACCGATACTTCATCGTTACCGACCAAGGATCAACAATAAAATGGTTAGTAATGTATTTGAGAGAAAAGAAATGAATTGAAATTACAATAAAAGGAGAAAGGAAGAGAGAAAACTACCTTTGAAGATCAATGATTGTAGATCCTCCAATGCTAGGGTATTAAGTCCTCTAAATTGATTTTAATCTAAATGAGGTTGATTGATTTTACTTACCTATGTTCTAAGGTGATCCTAACACTACACCTTTATTAGTAGAGATTTAGTTTTATGGTGGACTTTTTATGTGAGAAATAAATGAGGGAATGATCAAAATGTAGTAGTAAATGCAAGAGAGCAAATGCTCTTCTTTTGTGTGTGAAGAGCCGGCCCTCTCACCCTCTCTCTCGCTCTCTGTTTTTTTTTCCTTGCTTTGTGTTGTGAGTTGATGAGCATTAAGTGTGGTGTGTGTGTGTATGTGTGTGTTTGCTTAAGTATTAAGGGAAGAGAAATGAGTGAAGGAGAGTGAATGAGTGATAAATATCTCATCAATTTGATTAAAAAAAAATGAACAACACACTTGCTCTTCAAGCTCATTTGGCCGTCTCTCTCTTGGCCTCCCACCTCCTCTTTTTTTTGTCATGGTGCTCTTGTAGTGAAGGGAGAGAATCAATAAGTCATCAATTGAAAATTAAATCAAAAATGAAATAGTTAGCAACTTTGTTAGCACATTGTTAGTGTAACTATAGGTGACATGAGCATGACATATATAAAATAATGTCCTTGCTTATGTCATTTAGTAGTATAAAAACGAAATCGAGTTTGGTTCGGTTTGAGCAAATTCGCCTCGGTTTGCACAAGAAATGAAAACCGGACGAATTAAATCAAAGAATTAATGAAATTAGAAATAAAATGATAAAAATCAATATTATTAATATTATTATGGATTTTTAGATTTATAATATTATCTGATCATTAATATTATTTACACAATCTTCGAAATTTATAGAAATAATAGAAAAAATGGTGAAATTGAAATTGTTGAGAAATCGTTTTATTCACAAATAAAAGAATAAAAGTGGGTAAATAGAAATGAATAAAATGATATTGAATTAGAAAATAGAAATGGATTAATAAAAATGAAATGAAAAAGGTGAGACAAAATTTGGTGTCTACAGTTTGCCCCTCGTTGGTCGAGTTTTGCAAAAATGAAGACCAACGCCAGGAAAAGACGCAAAATTTTGAATCCCGACTCACAACCTTGTTGCTGTTCGGGGGAAAAAAAAACACTTTATCGTCTAAATTTGAAAATCCCTTTTAATTTTCAAAACGCGGCTCGTCGCCGTTTATTTGGTCGAGGTAGATTGGTTGAATGCGACTGAGTTGTCGTCTATTGAGGTGAAAACAGCTTTTTAGTTTTCAAAAATGCGGCTCATCGCCGTTTTCTCTTTGGTTGGAGTCGAGGTTGAGGTTTGAGGTTTGATTGTCGATTTACGAATTCATTGTCGTTGTTGAATTGTTTAGGTCGATTTTTTTATTCAAAATGTGGTTTCATCGAAATAATCTTCTTTTGATCAATTTTCGATTGATAGTTTGAAAAAGAGTTCGGGTCAATTCCGAGACTCCTTGAGCATGGTGGTTGTAGCATTTCTCCTTGGGTTTGATGTTTGGTTGTGTGGTTGGGCTTCTCAAAGAGGAAAGCTTTCAAATTCTTGGGTTGGGTAGATGGGTGCATATTGGTGCAAGCCCTTACACACACCAAAATGGCAATTGTAGGCCATAATTGCAAGAGAAAAGAGAGAGAGCCACCCCCCTCTTTGGGCTAGGTGGGAGCCGGCTAAAGAGGCCATAAAAGAGGGCATTCGCTCTCTTTTTTCCTCACACACTTCTTCTCATTTTTCTTTTGTTTTCAAGTGCTCTTTTGTGCACATCATAGTTTGAGTCAAAATGTCTCTAAAAAATTAGCTTTCTTCTACAAATGAGCTCTCAAAAGAATTTAGAGACTGTGTTAGTGCATCAGGGTTAACTGGCCTACTAGGCACAGGATGTCAATTCACTTGGAACAATCTCCAAGAAGGTGAAAATGCAGTATGGGCAAAGCTTGACAGAGTGTTAGTAAACAATCATTGGTTACTTTTTGGAATCACAACTTCTGTCAGTTTTCTGCAGCCAGGGTTGTCTGACCATTCACCAATTCATGTAGACATAAAGCTGACAAGCTTTCAGGGGGCCAGGAGTTTCAAATTCCTTAAACACTGGACAGAAGATGCAAAATATGACACCCTGGTAGAAGAAGCCTGGCAGATTGAGAGCAATGGGACAAAAATGTTCAAACTAATCTCAAAGCAAAATAATGTCAGAAAAGCACTGAAAATGCTACATAAATCTCAATACTCTAACATCATTGAAAGAGTGAGATGATGTAGACAAAGCCTGCATCAACTTCAGGAAAAGCTGCAGGAGAATCACAAGGATGTTCATTGCCTTAATGAGATGAAGAAAATGAAAGCAACTCTGGAGAAAATGGAAAATGCTGAGCTCAGCTTTTATTATCAAAGGGCTAATATCAGAGATATTAAAATGGGAGATGCAGGAACCAGCTATTTTCATGCCAAAGTTAAGGAAAGAAAAACCCAAGCTTTCATTGGTAGAATCACTGATCTTCAAGGAACAGAACACTCTACTCCTGAGGGTGTCAAAGATGCTTTTTTAGACTACTATATAAATCTCCTTGGCACCACTCAGGCCACTGATAAGTTCATCCCAGACTTGTTTGAGGGTAACTCCATCAATGATACTGACAAGGAAAGCATGAGCAGGGATTTTACTGCTGAGGATGTAAAAATGGCACTTCATTCAATTGATGAGCTAAAGAGCCAAGGCCCAGATGGGTACACCTCTACATTTTACAAAAAGTCCTGGTCTATAGTGGGGCAAGACTTATGTGAAGCTGTATTGGATTTTTTCAAGTCAGGGAAGATGCTTAGACAAGTAAACTCTACCCTAATCACACTGATCCCCAAATTGACTACTCCTAGCACTGTAGCTGAATTCAGGCCCATCTCATGCTGCAACACAATATACAAAATCATTAGCAAAATGTTGGTCAGCAGATTGTAAAATGTTTTGGAGAAGATCATAGGGCCTGAACCATCAGCCTTCATTAAAGGTAGGAATATTTTTGATAATATTCTTCTATCTCAGGAGCTGGTAAGGAAGTATGAAAGGAAAGGAATCTCTCCCAGGGCTACAATAAAAGTAGATATCAGAAAGGAATTTGACTCAGTGGCATGGGATTTTCTTAGTAGCTTTATGACCACTCTGGGCTTCCCAAGCAAGTTCATTGGTTGGATAATGGAATGTCTGAAGTCTGCACATTTTTCTCTTAATATCAATGGCAAGCAAGAAGGCTATTTTGCAGCTAAAAAAGGTCTAAGGCAGGGAGACCCCCTGTCCCCATACTTGTTTGTAATCTGCATGGAGGGGTTATCCAGAAGACTGAGGAAGCTACTCCACACTGAGGGCTACTCCCAACACCCAAAATGCAACAAAATCAAAATCAATCACCTATTATTTGCTGATGACCTGCTCATCTTCACCAGAGGTGACTTGAAATCAGTGCTAGCTGTTGCAAAAACTCTCAGCTTATTTGAAGGTCAATCTGGTCTAGCTGCTAATCCTATGAAAACCAATATCTATATGGGAGTTGTAGCAGAAAGGAAAATCACAGAAATCACTAAGAAAACTGGATACAAGATAGGATCATTCCCTTTCAAGTATCTAGGTATCCCTCTCCACTCATCAAGGCTCACTTCAGGAATGTATAATCCTCTCCTTGAAAAGATCATAACAAAGCTGCAGAAATGGGCAAGCAATCATATCTCCTATGCTGGAAAACTCCAATTGATAAATTCTGTCATTCTAGGGCTGCAAACTTACTGGGGTTCAGTCTTGCTTCTCCCAAAAGGCATTATAAGGAAGATAAAGCAACTTTGTAGAGAATTCTTCTGGGGGATTGATGAGACTCATGGGAAAATCACTTTTATAAAATGGTCACAGCTCTGCAGTCCAAAGAGAGAGGGTGGCCTGGGCATTAACGAAGTCTTAAGTTGGAATAAAACCCTCTACACTAAATGGATTATAAAAGTGCATCTAAATCAGGAGAGCATTTGGTGCAGGTGGATTAGGGCTTATTACCTAAAGGGTCACAATTTTTGGGAGATCAGTGCAGCAGCAGACTGTTCAAACTCTTGGAAAGCAATGCAATGCCTTAGAGATGAAATTGTTCAGCTAGCAGGTGATAAGAGCTCTTCTATCAGGAATATTGAGAGCTGGGGGATCTCAAAACAGAAAAGCTCTACAATCTATGGCTTCTATAGAGAGAAGAAGAACCAGGTAAGGTGGTACAAGACAATATGGGATACATGTTGCACTCCAAAGAGCATTATCATTGCCTTATTGGCTACTTATAATGCTCTACCCACAATTGATAATCTGCAGAGTAGAGGACTGTATATACCCAACAGATGTTGCCTCTGCAAAAGGGAAAATGAAACTGTCAATCATCTTTTCTTCAATTGCAGTGTCTCTACTGCAGTATGGAATTCAGTACTAGCCTGGCTTGGTTACAGCAAAAGGAAATGGAGTCTTCCCCATGAACTAAACTGGTTCAAGCACAAGGTCAGAGGTAATCAAGGAAAGCAGCATATACTCAGATGTGCAGTCACTCAAACCATGTACGAGCTGTGGAAAGAAAGGAATGCTAGAATCTTTAAAGATGTAACTAGAGAAAATGAATGTATTGCATTGTCAATCAAATTCATGTATGTGTCCGGGCAATTACTAGATTTAGTAATGCAATCCCGAGTATGTATGTAATCTAGTGGTTTTCTCTAGGGTGGCTCTCTGCCATCCTTGGAAAGACTCTTGTAATAGTTTTTCTTCCCTATATGGATGAATAAAACTATAGCTACCTCTTTCCAAAAAAAAAAGATAACAAGATTTTCCTCACAAAATTTTCCTCTTCTTTGAAAGAGAGGTCTAGTAAGGCTTCCTCCTCCATCACAAAATCGTTATCTCAACTCATGAAGCATCCCGTTTAATGGGAGTTACTTCACTCGGCCCTCCAATTTTGGGACAAAGATAAGCACACATTTCGTTTTGGAGAGGTGGAGATGACACCCTTTGGAGAGGAGATTGAGGGGCTACTTGAGGTTCCAAGGAGCACCGCCCTTGTTGTTCCCCATGGGTTCACTTCATATCGCAAGTTGCTTGGAGAGATACTGGGTATCCCTCCACACCTTAAAGGTGCCTACTTGCTCGGCCCTAGTCTCGACCTTTCCAACATGAGGCTAGGGTTTGAAGGTAATGGATCTAATTTCTCATGCTTGATTCCTCCTCACATAACTAGGGAAAATGCATGCATGGCTATGCTTCTTGGGGTCGTGCTTTTCCGCGAGACCCTTGGTTGTTGGAGCGTGAGGTGTTTGAGTTTGATCCCTTCCATTGTCCAAGGGGGGAGACTAGGGCCTTTAGTCGTAGGTGAGCTTCTTGTCTCACTTGACTCTTTCGGGGGAGCAATCCTCTCCTTTCTTTAAGGGGTGCCCCGTGGCTTTAAGCTTGTGGCTAGTAGAGAAATTCAAGTTAAGCGGCCCTTTGAAGGGTCCTTCTTACAAGATTGCATCATTGATCGAGAGAGGTGATACCCCCAAGTGTAAGGAGGCAAGGGCGAATGGCTCATGGAAGGACGACCTCATGAAGGGCGATATTGAGTGGGTGACTCCTCATCTCCACATTGAGAGTTTCGTCATTTCCACTTACGGAAAGAAAGGTGTGCAACTTCCAAGTTTGCACCAAGTGACCTTCTCCCTTCCCTGGAGGTGTTTAAGGCAAAGTGGGCATCGACAAGGTTTTGTTGATGGGTTGGCGGAAACATCATGCGAGACTTTCGCCATCACCACCTATAATGCTCAAAAGGTGAAGAACCTTTGGAGGAACGTGGTTTCACTTTATTTTATTCCCTTCCTTGGGGAACCATTCTTGGAGCCTTCCTACCGAGCATGGCTTTAGGAGGACATCGGGCTAGGGCAAGCGCCTAAGAGGGTGAAGTTGGAGAAAGCGAGGGTGAAGGTTGAAGAAGATTCTACTAGCTAGAGTTTGAGCTTGGTGGATTGAAGGAAGGGTCGATGGTCGACTTAGCACCCTAGTAGTACTAGTTCAGGTTCGGATGTGCTCAATAACATCGTTGTTTGAGGTAGACTAGTGGTCAAGGTAGAGTAACTTAGTGAACAAATAAGCTTATGTATTTTTAGGTTTATGTGTTGAAAATGAAGTGGGTTGTAATGAAATGTTAGTGTATGAATTTCAATCCAAGTATGTTTTTATGAATGTCCATTGATTTGATCCTAGCATTTTTCACACTTAAAGCCCAATTTGTGACCCTAAATGATGCATGATGACCCACTATAAAAGTTGGCCCATATGCAAACAAAAAACATGCACTAGAATGATCCAAGTGTGGGGGTATATGAACATGATCCATATGCATGGGGTGATCGGGTTTTCACCCGAGTTAGGGCGGTTCGACTGCGAGTTGTACCCGTTTTCACCCGAACCGATTTTTTTTTTTTGCATAAGCCATCACTCTTTTTTTTTACTCACTTTTTTCTTTTGGCTTATCGGGTAGTTTAGCCGGGTCGGTCTAGACCTTTTCGGCTCTAGAGAACTTTATTGGTAGATACATGTTCACGAGATTCAAAAACTTCTCGCGAACCTTTAACCGCACCCATTGAAGGGTTGCCTACGTATTCCGTTGTTGGAAAGCAGGTCATGCGTAGTTCGGGCCCCTGTTAGCCCAAAATTCTGGTAGATTTTGTGGCCATCCATTTGACCCATTACAAACTTCTTTATCATACATGAGTTGGATTATTACATCAAGGATCCATTTTCTAAACATAATATTTCTTCAGTTGATCGAGGTTGGTGTAGTGGACGAATTCATTCCCATCCAAGTCCACGAGCCTCACTGCTCCTCCAGGTGTGATCGTCTTCACCAAGAACGGACCGGACCAGTTTGGTCTGAATTTTCCTCTTATGTCGTGCATTGGTGCACGATTCTCTTTCAAGACCAAATCCCCCTCTTGGATGTTTCGATCTCGAATCCTCTTGTTGAACGCTCGAGCAATGCGTCTTTGGTACGCGTGTATGTGGTTGAGTGCTCGAAGACGTTTTTCATCAGCAAATGCAAACTCATCATATCGAGTTTGCAACCACAAGTCTTCGGGGAGTTCGCTTTCAGCCATGATTCACAGTGACTGAATCTCGGTTTTGATTCGTAAGACTGGGTCCATACCATATACCAAAGAATAAGGCTTTGTGCCTGTTGGAGTGCGAATGGATGTCCTATATCCCCAGAGTGCGTAAGGTAGTTTCTCATGCCAATCTCGGGCTTTTTCAGCCGTCTTAGAAATTATGGTCTTGATCGCCTTATTTGCCGCTTCCACAGCACCGTTCGTTTGGGGACGGTATGGAGAAGATTGATGATGATTGATCTTGTACTTGGCCAAAGTTTCTTTCATGTGGCCCTCGAACTGCGAGCCATTATCAGATCTGATCTCGTACGGCAACCCATATCGGCAGATATTGTGCATGACAAACTTGGAAACTTCTCTTGCCCCCAGTTTTGAAAAGGAAGCGGCCCCGATCCATTTTGAGAAATAGTCGATTGCAACCAAATGTATTGGTGGCCATTTGATGCCTTTGGATGGATCTGACCGATGATGTCGATTCCCCATGTTGAGAAGGGCCATGGTGACGTCATATTGTGCAAAGACACTGGGGGCATGTGGTTGAGATTCGAGAAAATCTGACACTTCTTACAACTGCGAACAAAGTGGTAGCAATCACTTTCCATTGTCGTCCAATAGTAGCCGGCGCAAACGATATTTTTTGCAATCATTCCTCCGTTCATATGAGGGCCACATTCCCCACCGTGGACTCGCTCCATAATCCTTTTCGTTTCTGGCCTGCTTACGCAAAGCTGAGGGACTCCATCCAATCCCTTGTGGTACAATTTTCCCCCCATTTCAACGAATTGAGAGGCGAGCCTTCTAATAGCTAATTGATCCTTTTTTGAGCTTTCGGACGGATAAGTTTGATTTTCGACGTATCTTTGGATATCCGCGTACCAGGGCTCATTCTCTTCTTTCGGTTATGGAGGCGATGAAGTCGTCAAACCCAACTGCAGGACTCTGCCTTTCTTCGAGCACTATCGACTGAAATTTGATTCCGGCCTCCCAAGTGAGGTTCAAGGCTAGATTTGCCAGAGGATCGGTAAAACAATTTTGTTCACGTGGGAGATGTTTGAAATCGATGTCCTCGAAGAGAGGAATTAATCGTTGGAGGTACTCAGTGTACAGTTGGAGTCTTTCTTCTCTGACTTTCCAAGCTCCAATTGTTTGAGATATGATCAAGTTAGAGTCACCATAGACTGTCAAGTGTTTTGCCTTTGCCGCGAGGGCAGCTTTGACACCGTACACACACGCCTCATATTCTGCAGTGTTGTTTGTGGTGGGGAAGTCAACTTTGACAGCAAAGGGTATGTGAAGGCCATCCGGGTCTACCAATAAGACTCCTGCCCGATTGCCCCTTATGTTGGAAGCTCCGTCGAAGTACATTTTCCATTTCGGCACTTCAATGATGTGAATATGTTCATTTGGGAAAGAATCATCGTATTCATCTCCCGAAATGGGCCCTTCTGCCAGAGCTTCTGAGATTGCCCCTCCTTTCACCGATTTCTAGCTCATGCATTGGATGTCGAATTCAGGCAGGATGGCATGCCACCTTGCAAGCCTCTCACTGAGTATCGGCTTGTCAAAGAGATATTTGATCGGATTGAGTCTCGAGACCAAATGTGTCGTGTGAGCTTGGAGGTGGTGCCTCAATTTATTCGTAGCGTATACCAGGGGGATGCAAGTTCTTTCCAAAGGAGAGTATCTGGTTTCATACTCAAGGAATTTCTTACTCAGGTAGTAGATGGCTACCTCTTTCTTTGACCCTTCTTGGTATTGGGCCAAAAATGCCCCCATGGCAGTTTCAGTTACTATTAGGTACAAGATTAGTGGTTCGTCCGGTCTGGGCGGCATTAGGTTTTGTTCACATCTTCTTCCGCCATGAGAATTTCGTTGTATCCGGAGAATCCGTCCATGAATGAGAACATAGCGTGACCGGCAGTGTTGTCAACCAAAACATCAATATGAGGTAGTGGAAAGCAATCTTTTGGCGATGCTGCATTGAGATCTCTGTAGTGGATACATACCCGAACCTTTCCCCCTTTCTTTGGCACAACCATTATGTTGGCGAGCCAATCTGGATGTTTGATGACTTTGATGAAATTCGCCTTGAGCTGCTTCTCATTCTCTTCCTTGACTTTGAGGCTTACCTCTGGCTTCACTCGGCGAAGTCGTTGCTGCTTCGGCTTGCATTCTGGCGGCAGCGGAATTCGGTGAACAGCGATTTGTTGATCGACCCCTGGCATATCGGCGTAGGACCATGCAACGACATCTATGTACTCTTTTAACATGCGATGAATGCAAGACTCTCTTGTGGGGACAAGGATGAGCCTTTTGACTTCTCTAACGTCGTCATGTGACCCTAAATTTACAATGATGGGCTCTTCTATGGGAGTCATGCATGATTCAGGAACATCTATGGACTCGGTGTCTGAAGATGTGTCATGATCAGATGCAATGTCATTTATGCAAACGTACTGGGATATTGGTTTATACACAATGTTTTCATCATTAGAAATGTCAGATTGGGTAGAAAGGGATGAATGGTCGGATGTGGAACTGTCAGTTTCGTAACCGTCAGAGTTGGCAGGGGAGTCGAGGCTTGGTTGGATGGTAGGTTCGGGGGTGGAGTTTCCTATGGGATAACCTAACTCGATAGCTTCGCTTTTGGATCGGTGCTCCAAGCTTCTCTCCTTTTGCGCATGGTCTCCTGCCACTTTGATTAAGGTAGTGGGGTCATTATCTACCTCATCGTTCAGCTCAGACTCGAATAAGTGCTTCATTGCTTTGCCACATGTGGTTTTCACCCAATCTTGGCTTTCTTCAGCTTGTTGGTTTTTCACAAACCAACTCCTAATCAAATCCTCATTGGAAGCCTTAGCAAAGAATATCTCAAGTCCCGGAAGCCTTTCTCGTTTTTTCTCATCAAACCAGGGTTCTGGGAATTCAAAGTAGGATTTGCTCTCTCCTTACAGCACGAAATGGCCATTGAGGGTTAGGGGCGGCTTTTTGGCTTTTGTAGTGGTTGAGGTTTCATCTATCACTTGGGTTGTATCTAAGGTCGTGTTTGTTCTGTTTGTTGGTGACCTCAATTGGGCATTTGATCTCGCCTTGTCTCCCAAGGCCACTTACAGAGGTGTAACCCATCTTATCCATCATGTGAAGAGTTTGGGGTTGGAAGGTAGGGATTGGTGGTGGATTATCGCGCTCACAGCGGGTTTGGGATTTCTTATTTCTTTTGGTGGTGTTGGTCATTTTATGGGGGTCGAGGTGGAGTAGGATCAGCTACTATCAATCATAAGTCAAAGGAGCTTTTCGGGGAGATTGCCCCTAGAAATAAAAGAATAAAGAATGAAATCAATATTTACACAAAATTGTTGAATGGACAAGACTCAAAACTCGTCTGTTCCACTCTGCACGTCTTTTTTGAAAACGATTTTGTCGTATTGTTTGGTTTGATTGATTAGTGTTTGTTATGTACAAGTTTGAATTCTCCCATTCGAGATTTTGTCATTTCATTTCCCAATCGAGATTTGATTATATACAAAAATGTACAAGAGAAAAGGATAGAATTATCTCCCTGTCGAGGCGAAAGTCAGGTACATCCCTGCAAAATAGACAATCACTTCAATAAACTTAGTTTGGGCCGAACCCTTAGTTGGGTTGCCTACATATCTGTGTGAATGAACTTTGGGAGTTCGTTCTTGTTTGTGGTGTTGAAGTGCATGTGATTTGGAGAATCAGGCCCAATGTAGTTCTTGTGAGTACGAGAGAAAAAAAAAATTTATTTATTTTACAAGATTTTATCCGCGGCCACATCCACTAGTAGGAAGTCTACGTAACCCCAAACTATATTACAAAGAGTGCAAAATGGGTCAGATGTTGTAGGAACACTGACTTGGGGACTCAGGCCTTGCGTAGTTCTTTCTCGATCTACGTTATTCCTAATTGACTAGGTGGTGCTAAGCTGGATGTCGATGAAGCTACAAGGGTCGATGACCTTAGAGTCAATCAGGTCTTGGATCTTGTGGCGGAGTTCTTCGCAGCCATCAGTGTCGTGGCCACAAGCCTGGCAGTAACGGCAGAAGGTGGTGCAACTCATCTCCCCACAATAAGGAAGTGCAGGTGGTAACTGAGGAGTTAGGAGGTCGGCTCGGACCAATTGGCTGAACAGATGCCCCAGGGAGTGGCGAAGGACTGAGAACTAACGCTTGGGACGAGGAGTGGCACAGGAGATCATCACATGTTTCCCGACTTTTGACAAGTCAGGTGCCCTCTCATGTTTGGCCATATCTAAACAATAGCCTCGATACTCCATATCTTCCAAGGTCTTGAAAGTTTCACTACCCATCTCATTGAAATAAGCTTGGTTCATTCCGCAAGCTATCATCAACATGCATTCTCTCAGCGATGGCACACTATAAGTCTTCCGGTATTGAGTTCACCAACGAGCGCAGTAGCTAGTGAATGGTTCATCGATTCCCTGTCGGATCCCTGTAACAACCCTAAATTTTCGTAAACTTTTAAATAAGAAAATTTAAGGTCGTTATGCCGCAATTGACCCACAAGGTCAATTGATAGGCAATACAACTCAACCACAAAATTTCAATTATCCAAAATCCGACAAAATAACAAAAATAGCGTAGCGGAAGACTTAAACCGAAGACTTAAACCAAAGTTTACAAGTTCAAACAAAACCCAAATCCGATATAAAATCAAACGTTCCAAAACGAAAGTTCGTTAACTATTCCCATATGAATGCAAGACTCCCAACGCACGCAATCCTAGCAACCACCTTCAAACACACCTGTCAGCTGCGCCGTCCAAGAACGACACAGGCCCCAGAATATGGTAGGGAACAAACTCAAACAAAGAACGTCAGCAAACAGGCTGAGTAAGAAACAATAGAGAGACAAGAAGAAGATACAGGAACCGACAACCATACATTATTATTTCAAATAAAAGAATATTAACAATTTTCGAATCCCATATATTAATGGTTGGGTCCTACCCATAACCGAACCGCAACTACAGCATCCACCCATTACCATAACCATCCTATAAGACTCAAGTATGCGCACACTTCCCTACGAGGGCCAGTAGGATGAACCAACTCATAGGGGACGTCTATAGGCAACTAGGAGCTACCTAGCTGAAAACCACTTAATAAATTATTGGCCATATGCATAGACGTGCCACCCAAAAATGTGGACAACGTCGCTCTAGCGGTTAAATAAACGTATACAACAACCACATTTCCAATCTTAGAGTAGAATATTATTGAGTACAAAGTCAAATGCGAGATATATATAATCCAAGGATACGTACAATGCCAAACCATGCCGAATCAACAAAGAAAATAGGCCTTATGACCGTTGGCAGAAGAAAACATAAGGCAGAAGAGAATAGGCCTTATGGCCGTTGGCAGAAGAAAATAGATGAGCAAAAGTGATCAACATCTATATTTATATGTATATATACTATACTTGCTACGTGCACAATAGGGTACTCTTAATTATATAGTTGATCATACAATCGAATAAGAAGGTAGTGATTACGTATAACCAAACACAAGCTCAACTCAAGAGGGTCAACGTTGTTACCGAAATCGTCTAATTCCTCGCTACCAACCTCTTCCAAAATCCACGAATGGTACCTCTTTGAATCCGCAAGCTATATAACACAAAAACAACCCCAACTCAATACCAAAGTGTAACAAAATTTGACCAAACGATTCCCCAAAAATCACATTGAGTTTCACCATGCTACTAGCCACAACGACAACCATTTAACACTACATAACTCACAATATTCAGACCTTAATTCAACCTAAGAATCACTCTAACAACATACTCGAACCATCTAAAGAAAAACTATAAACTCTAGCAAACTGTTACAAGATTATACCCGTGATAACGACAAACAATTGCACAAGTTAACCATAAAACTCACGCCACAAAGTCTTGGCATAACCTGCTATCACTCCCCTCTAAAACAGCCAAAACAATCCCTACAACGTCACATAACACCCACCAAAACAGCCCACATAAAACAGTCAACACCACCCCAAATTATAATGGATAAGTACGTACAACTCATGCCCCTACATCTATCATAAATTCTGAATTTGACCTCCACAAAACCTTCTCCACCCACTTTTAAAAATGTCAACACGTCAAACACAACTCTTCCCCAATCTCTACTACAATCTTATTTATAACCACACAAAATCACTATCATAATTGCCCAAAATCAATGATAAACCTTAATCTAATCCACCCCAATTTACACAACCATCCAACATAGAATCCAAATCATCAAATCAATATGGTAAATCATTTAGAATCATAACACAAAATGAGTTTTCAGAAATTAGATAGTAGAATCATAAACTCATAAAAATTGGGTTTTAATCAAATAAAAAGATAGAGAGGGAGAGTGATTACCACTTGACACAAGGGTTAGGGTGGAGAGGAGAGGCGAAGGCGACCAGTTGGCGGCAGCGGCAGAGGGCGGCGAACGGTGGCCGGATATGAGGAAAACCGAGGAGAGTGTGAAGAATGAAATATGACGTGAGAATACCAAGATGGATAGGTAAGGAAATGATATTATAAGTAGGAGGGAACTGTATAACGTATGAAGAGAAGATCAAGGAAATTAAGTGGGTAATTAGTAGTGAGGAGAGATATTAGGAAATGATTATGGGATTAAATTGGGGTTTAACTGATAATTGATGTGTAAATTTGAAATTTAAAACAAATTCTGAAATAATTATAAATCCCCTTTTCTTTTCCTTTTAAATTAAATCCAAAATTGACATTATAAAACTCATTTAAATTCCAAAATTTATATATAAACGGTAACACCCAAATAATATAAATCCTTAAAATTAAGGGGTGTTACAATCCCCCTCAACTGCAATCTTGCCGGATCTATGTTTTGTTGGAATTCGGCCCATTTTATGAACGAGTTGCGAAGTACAGGCCATGTGCTTTTAAGGACGATAGGCAGCTCATAAAACCATTTCAGTGCGGCACCTTCTAGGCTTTGGTCAAACAAAGGAGCATAGTTGTCTTCATGGATTCTCTGGATCATCATCTTTTGAGGGAATCTGATGAGATGAATATGCAGATCACTCTCACCGGCAAATTTGTTGAAAACTGGAATGATATAACCAATAGGCATGCGGAAGTGGGGAAACGGGTTTAGATCCATAGCTGGAGGAGGTCCTCTCGGCACCATGTCATCCCAATCGATTTGGTTATCTGGAATAGCTTGTGGCGGTGCCACTGAAACTTGTGATCCTTCACCAGAGTTTGCCGACCACGAATTAGATGGATTTTCACTTGGTTCCTCGCTCTCAGGGTACTCATCATCTTCCATTGGTTCACTTTCACTTGAGTCGACACTAGGTACATTGATTAAAAACCCATCTAAACAATGAGCCAATTCCTCATTCAGGTTGAGAACAGTTTTACTTGCCACAGCGGCGTCCATGAATCTCGTGCCTCCCTCTAGGGTGACAACTCCATCTTTAGTCATGAACTTGATCTTTCGATGCAGGGTAGACGGAATGGCTTTCATAGTGTGGATCCACGGCTTTCCTAATAACAAGTTGAAACATGCCGGAATGTCGATCACCATGAAGTTCACTTTTCGAGCTATGGGTCCGAACTCTAAATCTAGAGACACAATCCCTAAAACTTCTCTCTTAGCATTGTCGAACCCTCTAACCCCTTCTTTGGACGGCTTTAGGTGATCATTTGAGTACCCAAGTTTTTGGAGGACTCTCAGGGGACACACATTTGCGCATGAACCATTATCGACAAGAACCATGGGCACCACTTTGCTGTTGCATTCGACCGTGAGGTGCAAGGCGTTATTATGAGGGACATCATCAGGTAGATCATCGTCACTAAACCCAATGGAGGTAGACACAGGTGAACAAGGGCGACCACCTCACCCGGGGATATGGAAGGTGAGACGGCCACTTCATTCAATAATTTCAAGACCGCGGCCCTATATATGAGGTTGTGAATGCATTAGTAACTGCCATAAAGAGACATTTGAGTTCACCTCTTTCATCCTTTTGATGGCGTCCATGGCCTCACTTTCATCTGCGGGAAGCTCTTTTCCCTTTTCTTTTCTTTTCAAAGGTTCTAAGGGATTTTCCTCCTCGAGGTGCGATGGTTTGAAGTGTCTTACGGTTCGCGTGAGGTGGGCAACCACAGAGTCCTCCTCATCACTGAGGTCCTCCAAACAGACTGGGCCTACAATTGTGGAATTGAAACCTTCAGTCGAGCTCTTCACGCTTCTACTACTAATGTTCATGATGGTGGTTTCTTCTTCATCCTCGTCAAACATATAAAAAACACCATCGTACTCCATCGTACCACACATTTCAGAGACGCGATCTTTGTTCATAGTGTGTCTCAAATCTTTTGCCATTTTTAGGACCACTTTGTCCTTTGTGGAAAGGTCATACACAAAGCACTTCACCCCAGAGTTTGTCACTACTTCGTCTTCTTTGCTGTGATCGGTCGTATGCCCCTTAAGGCGTCGACCCCTGGAGATAAGGAGAGCATATTGATTGAGGGTACTTCTTTGTGGTTTGGAAGTGGGTTCTTTGTGATGTTAGGGTTGTCGCTGCGGTTAACCACAAGCTTGCCTTGGTCAATAAGGTCTTGAATGGTGTGTTTTAATGCTCCACATTTTTCTGTATCGTGACCAGGACCTTGATGGAAATTGCAATGTTCATTTGGGTTGTAACCAGGGTAAGGGTTTTTTGGATGTGGCTTAGGAGTCAGAGGTTTGACCAGATTGGCTTTTGTCAGTTTTGAAAAAGCTTGGGTGTAGCTCATGTGGATTGGGACAAACTCTCTTCTTTGTCTTGTTTGAAAGAAATTGTCGGACGTCACAGCATTCACTCATGTGTATTGTTTCGAGGTCCCTCCCTCATTTGCTACGGCTTTTTTGCACCAAACCTGTAAGGAGGTTGATTAGCATTGGAGCCGGATCCAGTCTTCTTAATTTCACCTTTCTTAATGGCATCCTCTACCAATGACCCAGTCACTATCAGAGCTTTAAAAGATGGAAAGTATTGAAAGCCAATATGCTCCCTATAAGCCGGCAAGAGGTTCTTGATTACCATCTGTATTTTCTCTTCTTCCCCAGGCCTGTTAACCATTTGAGCGGCCTTAGATCTCCACCTAGTGATGAAAGCGGAGAAGGTCTTATTGAAGTTTTGGGAAGCGGTTTCTAAATCCCTTCGGGTGATGTCGATTTCTTCATTGTACTTATATTGGTATGTGAATGTTCTTCGTACTCAGAGACGCAAAAATATAGGAAACAACCATGGTGGATACAAAATTATTCAAGTGACGAGGAATTCTATGACAAGTTAAAGATTCAAGTAATCTGGATTGGCGGGGAACTTCGCATTATTTGAAGCGGCCCAAACGTCGTTTCGAATAAGTTCAGGCAGGCCGAACATTAAATAGTATCTTTAACTATGTTATTGTGTTTTCTTTGATATGGTGTATGTCGACATAGTTTCTTTAATATCATCCTTTATTCAATTATGTCGTAGTTCCGATTGTTGGAAAACATATAAATGCTATTTTTATATTGTTTTTAAGATGGATAATATTTATATTTATCGCCTTGTTTAATTTTGTATCAAGCCTTTCCTCCGGGTTGATTGTGTAGTCGTTTTTAAGTGGGTGGACGCCCGTTTGAGACAGCGACGATATTTGATACCGTCTCTATTGCATACCCATTTAAAGGTAGACGCGGGATAGTTTTCTTTTTTGTGATACATAATAATTCATTTAGATACAATGATTTCTTTTCAAATTAAACACTGTGAACGTACATCCATATAGCACGTGTGAACACAAATGTATGCCCGCGTGCATAGTCAACTCCCATTTCCTAATATAATTAAGGGGGTCATGTGTCCAACCTTTGTACCCATAATAATAAACTTGTAAACAAAAGTACTTCACCATGGCTGGTTGCTCAAATCATCACGGACGATGTGATTTCATGGCAGAGGACCGTGCAGAATTTCTGAAGGACTATGACGTCCCATGGAAAAAAGCGGTCACTCGTTTCTTTGGGGATGCAGATTTACCACCGAAAGATCTGGAATTCGAAGTGAGTACGGAGGTGGTTCAAGTGTCGCCAAGGTATTGTCTAACTCTGACATCCTCAAAACCCATATCATTCCAAAGCTTCGTGGCCGTGATGGAATGTCTTTCCTAAGTGTTTTCAAAGGTTGGGGTAAGATAATGGTTGTGGATTATCTAAAACCTCATCCATCCATCGCTTCTATGACTTCACTAGTCCACTACGCCAATAGAAAGCACTTTGAAGTAGGGGATTCCCAGCGCTAGGAGGGAAGTGTGTCAGATTTGTATGTGATTGTGGAATGGATGAAGAGCGTGTGAGGCAAAGTAATCGGGCATGGTGGCTAGATGGTCGGAGTGACGACGAGTTTTTAGCCGACGAGTTGCGTGAAGAGGTGGATTTCATGGTGACTTCAAACAAATTTAAACAATACAGGCTGGAACAAGATGATTTCGTTTGAATAGAATCATATATGTTGTTGCGTAAACATTTAAATATCGCTTTGGTTTAATATATACTCTCTATGTCCCCCTTTAAACACCCCACTCTCCATTTTACGTGGATTAAGGTGATGCGGTTTGTTTCTTATTGTTGGAGATAGTGAGTGGTTTATTTATTATTGTTGAAGATAGTGGATGGTTTGTTTATTATTGTTGGAGATAATGGGTGGTTTGTTTATTATTTTTGGAGATAATGGATGGTTTGTTTATTATTTTTGCAGGTAGTGGAGGGTTGATGTGTGGTGAAAACTTACCACATTTAGAAAGTTTTGAAATAGGGTGTTTAAAGAAAGACGCCCCGAAAAGGAAAGCGGGGTGTTTAAATGGGGACGGAGGGAGTGTTGTGTAATAGTTTTGGTATACTTGTTCTACTTTCTTGAGAGAAGAGATAGAATAAGTACTAATAAGGTTTATTATGTGTACAGTGCAAAATAACAATCATAGCCAAGGCCGTAACAATGTTAATATTAATAAAATAAAGGACTTTAATATTAACAAGTGAAAGGACTTTCCTTTTTTTCTAGTTGTAATCATTAATTGCATTGGGAAGGTAAGAAAATGTACATTTCGATAATAACGGGAAAAAGAGACACCGCCTATATAAAATACCAGTGTTAGAAGAGCACAAGTAATACATGTATCAAAGATGTCTATTTCGTACCCTATGCATTTAAATGACTTAAAACAGGACAGTTGCGTCAAGTATGTATTTTATTCTTTTGTCAAGAGTTTTACATTAAGATGATTATAATCTATCTACAGAGTGATTATAATTGCCACCGTTATTAAATTGATCTTTATAAATCTATATTCAACGTAGCGTTTGCATTGGAAGTCGAAAAGTTGCTTCTCGTGAAAATAAAAACACAATAAACAATAATAAAACCAGCTAGTTACTCTGTATTCTCCTGCCACGTATTTTTCCCGCCAAACCACATAAGTTGTATGGTCATGGGAGTCATTTTTGGAGGGAAAATACCCTGATATATAGAGATGTATATATAAGCACTCCCTCCATAATTTCAATCACATCACAATACACAAAAGCTTAATACTTGATACTATACAAACCCATTAGAAACTCCAAAAAGAAACACCTGAAACAAACAATGTCGGAAGAGAGGAATGCACATGTCAGAGACTTGATTCAGCCGAGATTTTTCATGAGGGAAGTGATTAGGCATTCGGGGGATCAAGTTGTCGCAAGGATGTTATTAAGGATCGGGAGTTGGTGTAACACATTGGAAGCCATTTACCAAGAGGAGTTCAACGACATTTATCGGGTCGTCGATGGAGTTGAAGTTCTGGCTACTCCTGAAGTGGATGATTGCATTGTGAGGATCGAGGATGACGGTGTTGTCCCAATCCAGCGAAGAAGGCCAAGGAAGGTATATGATCCCTACCCCCTCCGTCAAAGTGAGCGTTTGCACAACATGAAATCAAAGACATTCGACCCATGCATGTTGGGTGTGTCCAAACCAAGTGCTCTGAACTCCGACAACAGAAGCACTTTAAGCGAATGCAATGTTTCCCGCTGATTGAACAATGCGGGTTGGAAGGAAGGAATGTATTATATTAGTTTTAATCATTTACGATTTGGTCCACTATTATGTATTATGTAGTCGTTTTATTGCTGATGTTTATTTAGTATCTTCCTGTGGTGTAAGATATCCAAGGATTGCTAAGAATCTCATTGTTATTTTCTTATACGATATTGACGCAGGAACTAACAGAATTATAACGTAGCTTTCGAATGCTTTACAAGTAATTGACTGGATGTCACTACTTGATCCTAGACCAACCTAATTTTTACAAAATGGGTATCAAAGGCATTACAGTGAAAAATTTATGTGCAACGATTAGTATAGTCATGTAATTAAATTAGAGCTCTATTGTGATAGGGGGTATGTGTTAAGTGTCTGGTGTAATACTTACATATTGACGTGAAATGTTTATATAGCTTTACAAAGTAAATAATGTGCAGTTTGAGATTTCTGAGCAAGGGAGACTAAACGATTTAATTGAAATAGTTAGAGACTTTTCGGGAACTGCAATTGACGAATACAATTAAGAGAGAGAGAAAAAATTATCACATTCAAATTTTAAACAAAAGTATCAATGCAAGATTCATTTATTTATCAAGTTGAAGGCGGAACAAGTAGGGTTGATACAAAAACGCTAATAATGCTAGGCAAAGAAGCCTTCTTTATTTCCAAATCTCCATTTTTAGATTTATATAGTTTTTCTATTGGATACAAAAATCCCTCTTGTGATTTCTTTTGATTCGTTTTTTCATTTGGTTCTTTATGTATTAGTTTTGTTGTTGCTTTATGCATGTATAGACATTATACGATGTTTTTGTTTTTAAAGTTCTGCTGATGATCAAGAATACGAGTCATTGACGCTATTGGCTCGTGATTCTACCCCACCCCTCGTTGTGATATACTCCCTACTAGTTCTACCGGAAAAAAACTCGTAGGAGGATCATCACCGAGTCGCCCGGTTATTGGTCTGAAGACGAATAGTCAAACTACAAAAGTACGTATCGACTTCTTTATAGATTTCTTTTTTTAGTGAAGACAATATTTGTGTGTGATCTTGTTTTGTAATTCTTCGTTGTAGGACACGGTGTCGCCGTGTGAGATGGAATATGGGAAGGTACTCCTGTTACAAGTGGTTTACAACTGGAACTAACGTTACATTACTAAGACTCATCATTCCATTGTCACCTGTGCAGATGGATACGTTCTTGGCTCTCGAGAGTTCGGATTATACTAAAACAGATACATCCAGATACTCAGAAGAAAATGCAAACCAGGAACAAGATCCTCGTGCATTGAATGGAAAACAGGTAAATTACGTTTCTTGTAATCATTAGTAACTATCAAGTAACATCGATGCTCGTTAGGGATTAATTAATACTTCTAATGTGGTGTGCTAAACATTAAAGAATGTTGATGATGGGGAACCAGATGATCCCGATATAGACAACATATCTGATGAAATCGAGCAGGTATTTAGGGTATCCGTTATGGGTGTTCATTGTTTTTATTAGTGTTAAATGTAAATAATTGCTTTATTTTACACATGACAAGATAATACTAAGTGCTCAAACTCCCAGTCCTCTCGCTTTTGATCAGGATGCGAAAGTATCTGAGAGTGAACTTGATGCGTATACGTATACGACAACGACGATCCGAATACGAAGTAATGAAGAAGGTTTGGAGCATAGTTAACTTCTTGATATATTTCATACTTGATAGCTATATATGTACTGCTTTAGATCCGTGAAAGACATTTGTCATTATGGTTGCAGGGGTCTTAGTCTGAACATGGTGAGTCGTCAAAGACCACGAGTAAAGCCAGACAAGGACCAGGAAGACCAAGAAGAAAAACTAAATACACCACCGCGGACATGGAATTGGTGAGTTAATCAGAGTACATTCCGGAATCCTGATATAGAGTACACTTAGAGTTTATGCCCTTTAAATTCTAAGATGAGTTATTTAGAGTACACTTAAGCAATATGATACCTTTATTGGTATTGTGATACAACAAACGGAATAATTCGTATTATTTCTTTATAGAGCTTTCCTACGATGAGGCTATACCCAAGCAGGATGCTAGAGTTAATTCAAATCCTAACAGGAACTCATAAACGTTGGGTAATAGATTCTGGTTGGAAGTGGGTGCTAACTTTGCACCTAACCAAGTCAGATCGCGATTTTATGACCTGGCTTCTTGGAAGGTGGAAACCCAAAACAGATGAATTTAGGATCAGGGATGATTACATAGTAACGATCGACGATAAAATGATAGGCAGGATCACTGCTCTGCCATTTGGAGACCATAAGTTCGATTTTGATCTTGAGGATAGAGGTAAATAATTCAATTTGCTTAAACGGTTTATGGAAATGATGGTGGTATCAACTATGATCATTTGTATAACTGCTGCATTTCAACTAGAACAGATAGGAAACTGTTTATCAGACACTTCATACTCTACACTCTGGGTACTTTTTTTTGTATCACAAAGAGTAATTGGGTGAGTCCAAAACACCTTAGGGTCGTCAAGTACAGGTTTCTTAGGGAGTCAAGTGATAGGAATTGGTCTTCCTATGTTCTCCAGTGGATGAAGGAATTTCACGGTGGGAAGGACATAAATTCAATCACTGGATTTCAAGGTTGTCGCATTGTCCTTTTGCTGAGTATTTTCAGTGATCCTTAAATGGATTATACGCTATTTTATGTACTTCATGGACAATGACTATCATTATTTTCAGTTGGTATACCTAGACAAGCTCAATGTGGGTGGACTCGGTTTAAGATGGCGTGTTGATGAGCCAAGATTACGAGTTTGGCAATACAAAGATGTGGAGAAGGCCATGATGCTTGACAGGTTCCAGGAAGGGGTATATGGGAAAGCCGAGGTAATGATTTAACTCTCCTTACTAAGTATTTTAGTTATGTACACGATACTAATCAGTCTTATCCGAAACGCTTTGCAAGGTCGTTCGAGATGTTGAATATAGGAAACCTTATCCAATAGGCGAACCCTTGGACATAATAGAGTACAATGATAATCAGAAGTTCACTTTCAATCCTACAATTACAAGTTCTGATGTTAGTATTGTTTGAATCTGGAAATATGGTTCCCAAGCTTTGCTTATGTTAGTTTGTTCTTAAACCCAATTTGCCACTTGTTTTACACAGCATCTCCCCCTATACCCTAAGTTGTTAAAGGTTTCGAAGTCAAGATTTTCAAAGAAATAGATGGGGCTAGAGGAAGCTGCTGCTTCGAATCAAGTCGTTGGCGTTGGGAGGGGGTCTAAAACGAAGCCTAAAATGATAACTGCTCAAGGTTCCAGTGCTCCAAATAAGTTGGTGCAGAGTAAACACAAGGCATCGGCAGCAACGGATGATACTGATGACCAGGAGATGGTGTGGGCAGACAAAGGAAGAAGAAGCAAAAGAAAGATTGTACACCCTTAATAATGTAGCGAATTGGGTGGATAAGTAGTAACCGTGCGATTTATGTGTCATGATAAGTAAAGTAAAATGGCAAGGGGCCTTTCTGTATAATTTTTCACTGCTGCTTTACTATTAGATAAAATTGGTCAGACGATATTTGCAATCATTCAGCAGTACAAATGATTGTGATCGTTAGACGAACTAAGTTCTCAACGAAACATGCACACACAAAAGAAAAAAACAAAATTTACTGGCTCAGATACAATCTTACCACGGGAGAAACATACTAATCTCGTTAATAAAAAAGTAAAACTTATTTAACTCTAAGTGCCCAAGTGTCCAACAACCGAATTAATTTCATCCCCTTTATAACTCTAACGGCTACTTCATCCAAATTCTTCTTTAAATTATTATTTCCTTCCTAACGGCTTTTCCATTGCTTCCTCCTACCATATACTGTTCAATCGTTTTTCCCCAATTATTAAACTGACAATGTTTTTTGTTCTCTCATTTGGGTTTTGAATCCAAGCATCCGAAACAGTAGTTCGAAACCTCATTTGAGGAAATTTCAATGTCAGCACTCTGCACCAAGCTCAAGCTCACTCGCAATAATTGGGGATGGACGATACTGTGCATGTGGAAAGACTACATGGGTGAGAGAGGCATTGACTAGGAGTAGACCTGTTAGAACCTGACCCGACCCGACCCGATCCGACCCGCATTTGAACCCGATTAGACCCGTTTTTTTGACCCGCGACCCGTATATGACCCGAACCCGATCAACCCGAAAATTTGCGGGTCAAAACGGGTCGGGTCAGGGTCAACCTGACGGGTCAAAGTGAAAGTATTAAAAAAAAAAAAAAAAAACTAACATCTTAGGCTCACAAAGTCACGAGTCAGTTGGTATAGATCAGGAACTAGGAACTGGATGTATCCCAATTGTTGTCCTCATAGGTTTTGTGCATTTGCTTTCTATTGTATGCTCGATTTGTTAGTTGATATTGTTCTCTCTTTCCTTGCTTAGGTATCAGGGTTTAGGGAAAGCTACTCGGTTGTTCATAACGACCACCACGCCAAATTCATCACCCCCTCCCTCCACTGCAACCACGACAACGGCAACCACGGACCACCACCTCTCACCTGCTCACTCTCCACTGTGCTAGCCGAGCCTAGATTTCAGTTCGGCCGGACGGTGGCAGTCGGTGGCTAGAAAAAGGCTATGAGTACAATGGTGGTGGTGGTGGCGGCCATTAAACCTTCTCGGACGGCATTCATCGGACCTTATCCGGCGGCGACAAAGGTCGAAATAGGGTGGTCATGTGTGTTAGATAGAGAAGGTGACTTTAATTTGGGTCGGAAAATTGATCCTAGTGATGAATTGGGGATTTTAATTTGGATTTGTGGACTTCATTTGGGGTTTTAATTTGTATTTGGGGACTTTTGGGGACTTTTCTCTCTCTTCATATTGTTGTTTTTCTTTTTGATTTGATTTGTTTTTTTAGATATAGGAGTAGTGGACTAGTGGTTTTGTAGGTAGTTAGTAATTAGTATTAGTGGGTTCGGAGCATTTTAGACCATTGATGTAAAATGGGCGGTGGAGATTGGACCAACTCTACCATATCCCAAATTTGATTTCCTACTTTAATTTTGTAGCATGACTTATATGTGTAATAAAAAAAAAAAAAAAGTGAGCTAAGCTTGAATCAAGAATGACGTTAAAAAGTTGTACATACAACGCGCTAAAAATCATACGTAAGGCGCTAAAAATATACGTAGAAGCGCTAAAGTTCAAGAAAAAACCTGCGTAAAACGATGTTTTTGACCCGTATGCTGACCCTAACCCGACCCGACCCGTATTTTGACCTAACACGTATATGACCCGACCCGTATTCGACCCGAACCGTTTGACAGGTCTGACTAGGAGGAATCCGGGAAGGAATTTCTACGAATGCTAATTCAGTGATCTTATCTTAAGAAAATGAAGGTGCGACTATTTTGACTGGTACGATAAGGAAATGACTCTTTGGCAGAGAGAGGTCATTAACAACTTGTTGGATGAGATTGATCATCTTGACGAGAAGAAGAAATATGTCTGGCAAGAAAGAGAGAATCGAGAATTGAGATTCAAGGCCGATGCTTTGGAGATTGAAGTGAAGAGGTTGGAGAAGAAGCTCAACAAGGTTAATATCATAATTGTTATGTTTTTTATTTTCATTATTGTTGTTGTAGGATCAGTGGCAGTTCAGTGAAGTGCAAAACTCATCACTTGTTAATAGAAAGTGTCTTTGAATTGATATAATTGAAACAAGTTTAAGCATGGCTTGTGTGTTCACTGCTAGCAATGATTTAAATCCAATGTTAAAATTGATAAATACACCATAAACGACATCACGATACGTGAACAACGAGTCGGATACAAAAACAAGTCACGATACCCCTATGAATCACGCAATACATAGTCACTCCAACAACTAGGTAGACTTGGTGCAGATGAAACATGTGATGAGACCTCTTGGCTTGAACCAATATTTAAGTCAAAATGTAGGTCATAATCTTCGGTTCCTCCTTGAGAGCTAAGCTGAGGTTCAGCTGGAAAACTGTTATTTCTGATGGGGGCTCTTGGTATCTGCATGTCAACCCTATGACGTTTATTCGGATTCGGAAGAGGCGTGTTCATTCCTGGAACCCCATCCACAGCCATATCTTGGTGTAATTGTCCGCCGTATCCAATCAGCTCCTTCAGAAATAGGCCAAATGACATTGAAAATTAATACGCCCGCCGTAAGAAAAAAAGGATACAATTAAAAGGGCTTCAATACTTACTTGGGCATTTGCTTGTTGTAGAGCCTGCTGCTCCTCAAGTCTGGTTCGTGTTCTTCTTGCTTTAATTTATTGCCACTACCTCCTCTTTCAGCAGAATGCTTTGTTCTAGTGGACTGTCTCCTACCCATTTCCGCTTGTCGACCGGATCTTTGGTAGCTCCCTCAGCACGGACGATGGACCTTTGAATGTGTCTCTGGTTGCAATGCTTGGGGCGGAGTCGTCTGACCCCATATACAGACGAAATAGATTCGTCAAACCATTGTGAAGACGTGCCGCCAGTGCGAGTGATGCCCAATATTCCCTCGAGTGTGTCCCAGAGTTTGTCTGTGCACTCTCTGAACACGCCAAGAGTTTCTTCATTTGACAACGCTAGTTTATTAATATATGTGTTACGTTGCGCCACTTCATTCGCGTTCTTCACTAGTGTCGACTCGTTCGGATCATAATAATCAATTTTCACACCCTCCGGTACACATTCTTCCTCCAACGCCTTAGAATATATTTCTCTGGTATGGTGGACTCGTCCTCCAATTATAATGCGCGGATAATGTGCTTGCACAGAATTCCCCTAAAATCAAACAGCTTGCAAGAACATGAAAACTCACATAGTCCTTTATTCAAAGTAATGGTGTAGGTTTTTTCGTAGCCTTCCGAACACTTCTCATCAACTCTGTACACCATCATCACATCATCACCCTCTAACTTCACCGCATTTGTATGCCTCAACCCAATTATTTCATCTGCAAACTCCTTGTACTTGGCATTTGTGTACGCCTTGTGAAAAATGGTCGCAGCGAATATCGAGTCATCACATGACAATGGCCTTTCTTTACACTTGAAGTTGTTTTTCTTCTCCTCTTCCACTTTCCCTAACAACGCTATCTTGTATTGCTCAAAGAATTTCGCCAAACCAGTGTTCAAACTCATGTGTGTCTTGAAAAATCGATTCATCCCTTCACTCCTTTGCGTTGAAGACATCCAAGCCCAAAAAGTGTTCTTCCAGTACCCAGGCGCCCATTGCTCCCTGATACTGTATGTCTCTAAAATCCATGTGTTGTTACCTAGCTGATACTTTTCAATCATTACTGCCCAAGCCTCATCGAACTCCTCTGGTGTCAGTGTATCATGCACAACATCATGTAAGGTTTTATCTATCTCCTGCCACCTTGAGTGGCTGCCAAGGTTCCTCGAAACATTCTGCAATATGTGCCAAATACACAGTCTATGAGGCACATCCGGAAAGACAATTGATATATCCTTCCCAATTGCTTTGGCCTGGTCTGAGAGGATGCCCTTCGGAGGCTCGCCCATACACTCAAGTCATTGTTGAAATAGCCATACAAAAGTATCAGTGTTATCATTTGTAATCAGGACAGCTCCAAGCAGAATTGAAGACCCATGATGGTTAACCTCGACAAAAGGAGCAAAAGGCATCTTGTACCTGTTATTCAAGATATGTATAGTTCAGAACATGATTAGTTGAAGTGATGTACACATATATTTTAAAATAACAAATTCACATTTGAAAATATATTAAATACTGAAAAATGATGTCAGAAACTACTATATAAGATAAGATATTTACAAAAGACGGCAAATGACAGACAATTCGCGAATGATTTACTCTTTAACAAATACATAAAAACCACAGCAGATACTAAATGACGTTACTTGTTGCAATTAAAAGTCGTATCAATCGACACTATATCACCAAATTCCTTATAAGATTCCCTCGACCGCGCATCTGCCCAGAACACACAACACAGTGTATCATCTTTGTCTTTAAGTATTTTGTAGAAGAACCTATCATCCTCCTTCTTCATCCTCTCGAAATAATTCTCCATAGCCGCTGCATCCCCATGGAGCAGAGTATAGCGATGGTAGACGTTCACCGCATTTCACAAGTCTTGCTCGTCGAAAGTCAAGTTCTCATAACCTTTGTTAGCCACGGAGAAAGAGCTGAAATTTTTCTTGATACTTATACCAGCATCATCGTTTATCACCATGCGATCAAACGAAGCATCGTCAATGTACTTGTAATTTGGCATGAATCGACTAGAACTTGGGTCCAAAGGGTGATTGTGTTTCAAATTGATAGAAATGATTACAAATGTGCCTGTTGTTTTATCGATTCTTCCGTAGACGAAAAATTCACAATCGGTTACCGTAGAATTTTCACTCTGCTTTTTGCCTCCCTTCTGACAATCGAATCTAATCAACCTCATCATGTGAAATCGTGGCTCCTGATCACCGACTCCACTCCTTTTTACTCCAGCATCTTTATAAGTTTTCAGTAAAATGGCAGTCCTACGAAAGATTGTAAACCCTTTTTTAGCGGCGTAGGAGAAACAAAGGCCCGCAAATTCACCTCCTGTTGGAAAACACATCCCTTCCGTTAGAGCACCATCGTCTTCAACACCATCACCTTCATGTGGGTTAACACTTTCATTCAGATCTAGTAAGTCACCTATGTCTTAACCTGGACACAATTAAAAAAACAATTATTAAACACAGGATACAGTAATACCCGGTGTGATTCTAAACATTTAAATAAACACAGGATACAGTAATACTCGGTGTGGCTCTAAACATTTAAATAAACACAGGATACATAAAGTATAAACTATGTCATGAATAAAAAAAAAACAAATTAAGTTACGTGGATGCTAATTACAAATCAAGGTGACGTTGTATACACAAACACTATGAAAATCATTTTCATTAGTAAAAATAGATCAAACTGCAGGTGTAACACCCCGGCTCATCGCCTGAGCCGAGAGTAGTCACCTATGGCAACTTGCCAGGCTGTGGGCTGACCCCACAGACCAACACGGGTCCTTTCGGCGCATTTTGACCTCACTCTTGTGCACCCTGGGAAACTTCCCAGGAGATCACCCATCTTGAAATTGCTCCCAGTCAAGCACGCTTAACTTTGGAGTTCTTTTCACATGGGCTTCCTAAAAGGAAAGTCGACTTTGTTGGTATGAGTAGCACTATCAATCTCTTTAAGCACCTCATATGAGCCCTTAATCTCTTAGAAAGTTCCTCTGAAATCTGGGGTATTACAGCAGGTTCAGGGACGTATTGAATAAAAAGGGGAATTTGCATAGACAATTAATCACCTCCCAAATTAACATATATAACAACCAAGAATGAACATACAATTGAAATAAATTACCTCTAAGTCTTGAATCAGGCAAAGATGGTATTAAAAGGTCAATTACGCTCTTGTCAATCAAAAGAAAAATTAGATTTTCGATGAAGGCTCCCTCAATTAAAAGTTTGATTTGCATGAGCGTCTATGGTGGCGCGATGAAAATGATAGATTTGCAGTATTTATCAATGAGTGAAATTGAGGTTTTTAAGAACTCAACAATGGTGTTTGTCGAGGATGAAGTTCATGGTGTTCCAGAAAAAAATATTGGGGAAGTATTTGATGATATCAATTAAGGGAGAAGATGATAAGTAAATGAAAAAATTATTGGGGGGTAAATTTCGTTGCCATGATTTTGGAAAGGGCGCTCAAATTCCCGCCTAAATCTCCCCATATTTGCGCCATCCCCAAAAAAAATTTGCGCCTAATTCATAGCTTTTCACTCCTTTTTTTCATTTACCTATGTGACACTCTCTTATTGGCCATTGTATCAGATTCCACATACAATGGTTGTATGTGTACTACCTTTCGATAAAGCCACTATTTCCCTTACAACTTGTTTGGTATAGAGGAATTGGACTAAAAGAATTGGAAGGAAGAGAAAGGAACGGAAAGGAAAAAAAAAAAAAAAAGGAAGGGAACTAATTTTTCTTTTGTTTGGTTTTCATATTGGAAACTAGTTTGCATGTCCGGCCAGCGCCCGGGTTGTATATCTATATTGTTATACCCATCTTATGAAATTGTCAGTTTATGTTTGTTATAATATTATTAGAAACAGTGTTATTTTCCATAAATTAACTAATAATTTGCATATTATGTAATTATCTAGTGTTATCCAATTAATGAATGTCAAGTGTCCTTCTAGTAAAGACTTGGTTTCAGGTTTTAATATATAACTAGATTGCGTGTCCGGCCGCGCCCGGGCTACTTACTTATATTGTTTATATACGTTTCATAAAAATGTACGTTTATTTTTATTATAATATTATTTGAAACGATGTTTTACATGATTTTGTCCTCAACTTTGGTCACCCGTCATATATATAATAATATTAATAGGCTAACATTAAAAATTTCACTAATCCTACGTGGCGTGTTGATAGTGATTTAGCTACGTCATCACCTTATGTGTCAGTCCCTTAAATAAAATGAATAACATCTTTTCATATGCCTTATTGAACGTTTAAACACTTCAACTTCTTCAAAATATAACTTTTATTATTCAAATCATTATTAATCTTCATAATGGTATTAAATATTGTCTCTTGCCTTTTGGTCTGCCAAATTTGTCAGTTACATGTTAGTTTAAGGTAGTATATATACAGCAATTATTTGTTTGAAGTTGGTAAGAAAAGAATGCATGTCATACATGAAAGGCATATTGAAAGAGAGAAATTCTGTTAGGAAATTAGATATGAAGATAGTGGTGTTGATAATTTTCTCTTACAAGAGAGATATTAGCATCGTTTAGTAAATTTACGAATCAATTATAACTGAATTTTAGGCATTGTATGTGTTTGTTCATCTATCAAATAAAATAGTCTAATATTTGTGTTTGTACTCTCAAATACTCATTGTCTGTAGATTGGTATATATATGGTTATTTATGCTACTCATATTGTTATATTAGAATTTAGTCATTTGATCAATTATATTTTCCATTGCAATTGAAAAAGTATGTATGATTTTATCCTTCTCAATTAAAAGAAGCATATCAAAATATAACAATAATTCATTCAAGAACTTCTCCAAAAAACTTAAACATATATATTTCCTTTTCTGTAATAAGTTAGAGGAGTGAAGTGATAAGATATATATTTAATTGTTACTTTCCACAATTCTTTGGTTCATAATAAAAATGAAATCATTTCATCACTTACAACAAATTAATAAGTCCACATTACTTAATAGATCTCACCTAACTAAGACATGCCTCAAAAATGAAAATAGAATTTAAGAGGTTAGGCGAGTTGAATGGTAGCAAAAGTCTTAGATTTCAGAAAAATTTAGTTCATTCTAAGAATTAAATCTTCTCCCTGCACCAAGGTTGAAATACTTTTGTATATTATGATAAATAACTCATAGTTTCTTCTGTCTTTTTTCCCTCCTATGCTAGCGATGTTGGTCACTTCTTCCTATTGACTTGCATTATGATTGACTTTCACGACTACTATAAAGACATTCGACCCAAGTTACTCATGATGTTAGTTTTCTCAATTTGCTCAAAAATTTGTAGATTTATGACGAATCAATAATATGATGTGCAGTTGTCAAGCGACAAATTTGGGTGGTGAAAAGTGCAGTTGGCTGGGGGATCAGGGCCAAAGTTTTGGGGAGGGAGGGGATTATATTAGACTCGCGAGAGTATATTGTGTTTTTGTACCCACTCTAATAGATTTGATGATCAAACAATATTGATTTAATGTGCAATGATTTTGTTGTTAGGACTGTCATATGAAATGATAAACATATTTTTTCAATATCTTTGCATGTTGTTTATGTAATCGACTTATATAATGGATGTTTAATATAATTTGTGTTTTCTCATCAAAACATTAGCGGGTGCTCATCGAATTTCAAGTGGAGGCGATCACATATCAAATTCATGAGTGTTGTCGTTCTATTAAATCTGAGATATTTATTTGAATAATGATTGGTTATATTATTTTATAATCGTATATAACTTATTTTAATTACTAACATGAGTCGACATTCTTTTCATTTTTCAAATAAAATGGACACCCCATTATTTATTTTTAAATGGGAACACACACACATATATATATATATATATATATATATATATATATATATATATATATATCCGAAAAGAGCGAAAAAAAAGTTTTTACACGGTATACTGGTGCTTATATAGTTATATGGGAGAGCGAGGACTCCATTGCGTTAGAGAGGGTCTGTTACCTATCGTTAATCACTCTAAAATATTGATCTTGAATACAGTGTTTATCACTAATTATACTATAGTCAATCGTACTACCACGTTTGCATTGATGATCAAGAAACCCCCCATTCCGTTTCCTTTAGATTTGGAGTGAAAACATAGATGTAATCTTAAGGAAACTTATCATATTAATATTGTACTCAAGGAGTTAATCACTCATGAAGTAACCAAATGATTTTAATATTCTTACGTATAACGTACTCATTAATCTGCGTAATAATTAATTTTTTTTAAAATTTGGCTTCAAATTATATAACGAACTCTATTTTGTTAACTCGGGTCTCTTTTCTCACCCTACTTACACAATTTCAAGAAAGGTACACAAACAAGATATCAAGAATTCAGATACAATAATGTTTACGTGCGAGTTCGGATTATACATGTGGTATTTTCTTAGGTCCAAAACCTAACTTTTGGTGAAGGTGGCGGAATGATAGATCACGCAAAGTTAGTCATAAGAACATCTACAATTTTCACTTAAAAGGAAGAAAAAAAATAGACCTGTGATTTCACGGGCGCAAAAACTAGTTATATTATTATTTATGTCTACTAATTCATCGTAATTTTTTTTCCTTTCTACTTGTACGTCACCCGTAATATTGTTTCATTCATTCATTCCATATCCCGTAACCCGTTTATTTTTTTCATTCTCATTCCAATATCACGTTACCCGTTATGCTATTTCATTTTTTTTTTTCAGTATCACATCACTGTTTATATCACATCATTACCATATCATGTTTTTCATATAATAGTTGATAGCTACCATATTATTTAATAATTCACATAGAATTTCCATATCCTAATATTTTAATAATATTCATCTCTTCTCATCCAATAGAATTGTGCCAAGTCTCCATCAATGAAGGGTTGTACTCGGCTTTTATAATATATATTAGATTAGATAATATATATACTCATTCGTCCCGCTTTAAACACCTCGCTCCCTTTTTTACGTCGATTAAGGTGATGTGGTTTGTTTATTATTGTTGGAGATAATGAGTGGTTTATTTATTATTGTCGAAGATAGTGGTTGGTTTGTTTATTATTGTTGGAGATAATAGGTGATTTGTTTATTATTTTTGGAGATAATGGGTGGTTTGTTTATTGTTTTTGGAGATAGTGAAGGGTTGATTTGTGGTGAAAACTTACCTCATTTAGAAAGTTTTGAAATTGAGTGTTTAAATAAACACACCTCGGAAAGGAGAGTGGAGTGTTTAAAGGGGGACGTAGGGAGTAGTATTAGATTAGATTAAATTTGAAGAAATTGGAAGGAAATTGGGTGTTTTTATGCTGTAAATTGTCTTTCTGTCCAATTCCGCCCGTTTTGGGAGGAAAAGGAAATGACAATTTGATGGACGATGATTTCCTTCCATTTCCTTCCACTTCCCATGTTTTTTTACAAATCAAACGGTGGAAAACATTCAAATCTATTTCCCTTCCTTTCCTTCTCATCTACTTTCTTCCTACCAAACAAGATGTTAATCTTAAAAACAGTTTCGTGATTTCACGAGACACAAACTTGTTGCAAGTTATTGTAGTTGACCCACGTGTAAAACCTTCCAAAAAAAACTAGCAAATGTGTGCGAATCACACACACATTAAACACGTCTCTTCCAAATAACAAATTTTTAGGCATTCAACAATTTCCCTACGATTTTACAAAATTCTCCACCACTTCCACTCTTCAGAGTCTTCACACGTTAATTACCGACCTCATATTATCTCTCTTTTTTTTTCAGTGTCATTGTTTTCTGATGGGCACGCACACTTCGTTTGCACCACTTTGACTAACTGAGGTTTGCATTCAATTCAATTTTCTAAATATTTGAATTTGCATCAAAGTTTGTATCTTTTTTATTTGCAAAAAAACTGGGTGGGATTTTTGGTTATAATTTTGGAGTAGAATTCATGTTTTTTGTGACAATTTCATTTGATGTTACTCTTGATGCCCACTTCAATTTTAGGGCAAGCCCACTTTCTGCTTATAAATGATTTTGCTTTCTGCACATCCAAGTTCTGATTTTTCCCCAATTTTCTGGGCAAATCCTCACCATTTTTGCCCATGTAATGAGTATGATGCAAGAAAAAGAGGGTGCGGCTTCTCCTTGTTGTGCTTGAATAGAGATAAGAGGAGGAGGTGTTTTAAGGATAAGTATTGGTCTGGTAGCTTCAGTAAGAAGAGAGTTTTTAGGGCTTGTGTGATCCCTTCTGATGGTGGTGGGCATAATTTCAATGTGGAAGTAGCTAATTCTGCTAGGAGGGGTGCTAATAGTATCGTTTTAAGGCGGTTTTCGGACGAATTGGGCAATGATGGGGATAGGGATAGGGATAGGAATAGGGATAGGGATGGGGATAGGGAATTGTCACAAGAAGCAATGCAGTTGGGTTCTGGTTTCACCAATTTCGAGGAAGACCCGATTGTTGATAAGCTTAGGACTCAGCTAGGTGTGATACATCCTATCCCGGCACCGCCAATCAACAGGAACGTTTTCGGGCTGTTTGTGCTCTTTTTCTTTGTTGGGGTTGTCTCTGATAAGATATGGAATCGTTTCAAGAGGAGAAGGACCGATGCTCAGGTTGCGTTGTGGCGACAGACCCCCACAAGTTTTTCTATGTTTTTAGAGAAGGATTTGCAGAGGAAGGAATCAGTAGAATGGGTAAATATGGTGTTGGGGAAGCTTTGGAAGGTTTACAGGCCTGGTCTCGAGAATTGGATAGTTGGTTTGCTGCAGCCTGTTATTGACGATTTGAAGAAACCGGATTATGTTCAGAGAGTGGAGATCAAACAATTCTCTTTAGGGGATGAGCCGTTGTCTGTTAGAAGTGTGGAACGCAGGACTTCTCGCCGTGTCAATGACTTGCAGTAAGATATCTTCACCTTTTAGCATTAAAAATGTTTTCAGTTTGAACCCCTCCTCCCAAAATCTTTGATTTTTGTACCAAAAAGAGAGAGCTCCTATCTCTTGCCTCCTAGTGCATCCTTGCTACTGCTGTATTAGACCCTCCATTCGGACACACAAAATATGCTTGCAATCTAAAATTCCGTTCAGTGTTTGCTGTAGCTTGTTAAAGTGTAGAGGAGTTTAGTTCTGTTGCTTTGTTTATAGTCAGATTAGTTTTGTAGAAGGCTTCTCTCTTAGCATAATAATATGTTAGCATATGGGTACAATGCTTAGTTTTAGATGATCAAGGTTGGTCTAGTGGTTCGGAAACCAACCTGTATGTGGGATGTCCCGGGTTCAAATCCACCTAACCCCACCCCCGCAGCATTAGCTGCTCCTATGTACCAAAAAACAATGCTTAGTTTTAGAGGATGAGCTGGTTGAACTTTGTCTGTTTACGTTGAGCCATCTCACGAGTCATAAGTCTTCGTAATGGTTGGTGTTCTAGATCACATTGAGATAATCATCTGCTAATTTCTGGTAACATAATCCTGTCCAGGTATCAGATTGGACTTCGCTACACTGGTGGTGCACGTATGCTTTTGATGCTCTCTTTAAAATTTGGCATTCTTCCTGTTGTTGTGCCAGTTGGTATTCAGGATTTTGACATTGATGGGGAACTCTGGGTTAAACTCCGCTTAATACCTACTGAGCCCTGGGTTGGAGCTGTTCAATGGGCCTTTGTCTCCCTTCCAAAAATAGCTTTCGAACTGTCACCATTCCGCTTGTTCAATTTAATGGGTAAGTCATTATTCGTGATCCCTGATGCAGTTTCTATAAACTTCATATTCACACTTTTGTAGATCAGATTATGTAAATCGCTAAGACGCGACCTAATAGTTGATAAAAAAGCGGGAATATTAGTTTTGAATGATCTTCCCTTCTTCGTGACAGTTCACATTGATCTTCCCCTTTCCGTATCTGTATGTTATTTGTGGTCATTGTGGCGTGCGACCTCAAATCGTATGCCCACATTCATTGGAACCATATCTTCTTAGATGTCATTAAAACCATGCACAAGGGAAAGAAGATAGAGAAACTGAGGGAGTTTGCTTTCTATCTAGAGTAAACTTCACATACTTCTTACCTTTATAAGTTATAAGATTGTGAGTGCCTCATACAAAAGTTCCATTATGTTAGTTGTAGTTGCTCAACTCCTTGAGTATATATGCTGACTCTTCTTTTTCTTTTGTATGGATTCATTGGACAATTCCAGCAATTCCTGTACTATCTCTGTAAGTATCAACCTTTAGCTTTTCTAATCCGTATGCTTTTGAGCTGAATCCCAACTCTGATATTTTGCTTTTTTTCATTTGTGAATCTTACCGTGTTTTAATTTTCTTGGTCTTTGGAATTGATAGGAACAGAGTTAGGGATCCACTTTGTCTTTACTCGTTTTTTTTTTAATAAATACATACTTTAAGCAGCTTTATCTGTTTGTGAGGTCATATTCTTATGCTGTCCTTTGTAAGACTTCTCATTTCCTGAACTGCCAAGTAAACATGTTTGGGTTAGTATTCCTTGCTTTCGTGATAGGTCTGTGCATTTATTCATAAAGATGTTTCTGTTGGACTATTAGATAGCATAAACATGATTCTTGATCATTGCAGTGATAATTTTGTTTTTTACCATTGTTTCTTTTCAAAATATTTATGTGGGTTCTGAATATACTCAGGTTTCTTTTCAGATAGAAAAGTAAACATATTTAAAGCAGAGAAGAAGCAGTAGAGGTTACAGGGTCCTAAGATGCTAAGAATTACAAAGAAGTCCAATACCATTGAATAAACATAATTGGAATACTCTTTTTTTTTCCTTTTTTTTTTTGATAAGAACTTGAATACTCTTGAAAGCCGCTCTTACCTTTTTGGAAAGGTATTCGCAAAGAAAAGAAGGGGAGCTAGAGGTAGGAGACCATTTTCCATTCTTTGGATATGGGTTTGGGGGAAGGAACCACCGAACCATTGTGCACCTCCATCTCCCCCTACCCTGTTGCTCTATGTCCTTCCTTCCCCTACGTTTCCCACCTTCAATGTGTTCCAAGCACATTGCTAGGGTGAAGATCAATGAATCGAAGGTGTTTGTACATAAGCACTTATGGGTCTTATTAACGGAGTTAAGTTTTAAAAAGAATAAAATGCCCGAAAAGTAAGTTAAACACCGTACCAATTTCTCTGCAGACAGTAGATAAGTTCTAATTATATTCGGGGAAGACTTTCTGAGTGAAATTGCGTAGGAGTACTAAATTTGCCATTTTGTACAGAAAGAATCTTGTTGAAGGATCCTGACAGTAAAGTGGCGATCGTTTGAAGGATTTTAGTCTACTTTTGACCCTTGACAATGGAAGGGGAGAAAAATTTACGTCATTTTTGTCCCAGTGACTTTAAACAACTTTTATTTGTGTTAATTCTTCATTCTTTATACTGGTTTCACTGTAAATGGTGCAAATTCCTCTTCACATAATTTTGCTTAGATCTGTATATCTTCATGTTTGGGGGATATTTAATTAACTCTGACATTGATATCTATCAACAGGTTCTTGACAAAACTGCTGACTGAAGATCTACCAACGCTCTTTGTCCGCCCAAAGAAGATTGTCTTAGACTTTCAGAAAGGGAAGGCAGTGGGACCTGTACCTGGTGATTTTAAATCTGGAGATGTTCAAGAAAAAAATAAGGACTTTGTTGGAGAGCTCTCGGTGACTCTAGTTGATGCTCGTAATCTCTCATATGTGTCATATGGTAAAGCTCTCTGTTTCGAACTGTTTTCAAGGCTAATTTTCATTGTCAGTGAATACTATAGAACTCGCCTTCGCTGGTAGCTTTCTATGTATAATCTATTAAAAAAGGGGTTCTTTCGCCAAAAATATTTCAGGGAAAACAGATCCATATGTGGTTTTATGTTTGGGAGATCAAACTATACGTAGTAAGAAGAACAGTCAAACCACTGTCATAGGGCCGCCTGGTGAGCCCATTTGGAATCAGGTAGTGACTGCGTATACGTGGCTTCATGGTTATACTGTCATCCCTTCGTAGACCATCTCTATAGTGGACGTTGACATTTTTCTGTTGTTTATTTGTAGGATTTCAATATGCTTGTCGAAAATCCGCAGAAACAGAAACTGTACATTGAAGTTGTTGACTCCCTTGGTTTTGCGGATTTGTCAAATGGCACTGCAGAGGTAATTGATGCTGTTTTTTCCGAACGTCCTCTATGAATTATATTTTTTTGTTTATGTGAGTGTGAAGACAGTGTAAGTTTGATATGCTTGTAAGTTATGTGGCCCTTTTTTACTTCGTACTTTATGTGTCTTCTTTGCATGTCTGATCTCAAGGGATTTTATGATGTGAATTCTCGCATGGGATTAGCTTGTAGTAAGCGCCTATTGTTTATGACTTATGTAGATAAATTACTGAATTATCTCCTTTGATTGGATTTTGCTACAGAATACTTAGATATTTGATAATGTACTCCCCATTATTTGTCAGTATTTTGTCTGATATGATAAATACAGTTACATTCTTTGATCCGGGACAATATAGAGCTAGGATCTTTAAGGCTTATGTATCAACGTATGCTTATCTTTGTTGGTTGAAGCAGCCTTATTATAGATGTTCATGTGCAACTAGAATTAAGTCATCTTCTGGTTGGGTCGTTTTTAATCACATTGCTAATGGTACATAACAGAGTCACGCTTTGCTCAACTTTTGTTGCTTAGACACTTGAATTAGATCCACATGCGTAAAGTGTGCCCTTTGCTGATACATAACCTTTTTTCTTCCCCACCACTATTCAGTTCCTAATTTCCTATAACAGGTTTAACTTTGTGTATGGAGTGGTATCCAAATTGCTTGAAATTTTCAAGTTATGTTATAATCTAAAGAGTAAAGATGTACCTTTTAACTGGAAAATGCTGTATGGTAGCTATGATAGATTTGGGCCATGTTTTGATGGAATTGATTAATAAGCGCAATCAAGTTGATCCCACCATGGTTATTGAAGCTTGTAACAACCATACCTAACCAACCATCAATGTCCATGTCCACCTCACTCGGGCGATCGAGGGCATGTTCTGTGCTAACCCCCATGTAATTGCAAATCAAATCCTTCTATTATTCGATGGGATTAGTCTTCTTCCCTCTCAAAACTTGTGTCTTAGCTCTGCGTCATTATGTATGACAACAAGGTAGTGGCAATCTACGTGTGGAAGGGTGTAAGTTTCATAGTAATGAATCAATATCTTATTTTTTTATTTATTTTTTTTTGTTTAGGAAAAATCGTGGGGAACCACCTTATAAAAACTACTTTTGTAAAGAGGTACCTTACTAAAACTTTCTTGTGAAAAACCACCTTACTTATCACTTTCGTTTGCGCACACCTTACCCCGTGCTCAGGCCAATTGAGTGAGTTGACCTGCCTGATCACCTTATCGAAACTTTCTTGTGAAGAACCACAGCCTTCTTTATTTCATTCGTATTCTGATCAAAGAAAGTGGAAGTCGAATAAAGAAAGGGGGATACCTGGAGGATTTGGTGTCATCTTCTTCACCGGACACCTCGAAAAACACCTCAAACTAAAAGCATTAGCGAATCAGGAGATTGAACAAAGGCTAGGCTTGTCCCCAAGGGGTTCACTCTGAAAGAAGACATTGAATAAACTAAGACTTTCTTTCGGCTTTCTGAGAAGGACTCACTCAGGATAATATAAGCTTTTTGGTGGCTCATTTTTACTGAAAGTTTAACCAGATTGATGTGAAGACGGCTTTAGATACTTTATAATTGAGATTTGGTCAGCGTGATCCGAGTACTTCTTCAAACTTTCCTGCCAAGATGAGATTCTTGCAGCAACGTAGAGCTTCTATGGTGTCAGCATTTACCTTTACTTATCACTTTCGTTTGTGCACACCTTACCCCGTTCTCAAGCCAACTAAGTGAGTTGACCTGCCTGATCCTTGTTTGACTTTGCTTTTTTTCAATCAAATAATCTCTGATTCGACTAATTTCTTCTGATTAAAGTAATTTCCTCTAATTAAACTAAATTCTCTAATCCACTACCCATTGTCACATTATTACACTTCAAACCCACCTTCTTCCTCCATTGCCACAGAGTTCAAACAAACTCTAATTAATTGCGTGCCTCCTTCAACGCGACACTTACATGTATAGTATATTCGTCCCTTCTCCATAAAAAACTCTTGTAATTAACTTTTTTTTGGGGACCCCTCTTTTGTTAAGAGTTTCATTTAGAAATGTCAATTTCAATGGAGCAATGTCATTGTTTGATAGCCATTTCAGTTCAAACGGTGGTACAATCTCTGACTGAGGAGCAGTGTCGAAGGTCTGTTGGCTTAGCCTTCCAAGTGTTGCACATGAGAATTTGGGTCGGGACCAAGACACCAAGTTGAAGGGGAAGGTTATGAAGTGAGGTGGTGATGAAATGCAAAATTAGAACTTAAAAAGTCTCAGGGTTAGCTTTGAAGACCAGGCATGTGTTTTGGAGTTGAGATAGAGAATCGGTTTTGGTCCTTTTGGAGGGAATTTTTTGGGGTTTTAGGAAAATTGTTGTGGGAGGGATGATGTAATTCTAAGTTTTTTGTTTGGGCAATTAATTTTATTATTACGCAATTTTACAACAACAACAACAAAAACAACCAAGCCTTATTCCCAAAATGATTGGGTGAGCTAACATGAATAGTCATTTGGTAACCGTCTTGTGTATGCCATAAAATTTTAAAAACATTGTGAACCGTTATTACGCAATTTGATTACAGAAATTCAATTAGTTAATTTGGAGAAATTAGATTAGATTAAATTAGAAAATTAGTTTGTTTAACTCAATTATATTACTTTACTTGTTACATAGTAAAGTCAAACAAAAATCAGGCCAGTCAACTCATTTAATTGGCTGAGAACGGAGTATGGCGTGCCGAGTAAAATAAACGTGATAACTAAGGTGGTTCTTCACCAAAATTTACTAATAACTTAATAAGGTGGTTAGTTAGAAAAGCGGTATTTTATAAAGTGGTTCCCCACAAATTTCTTTGTTTTATAAGAAAATTACATTAATGAATAAAAGGGCGCTGCTTAAGGGGAGGATAGGAAATTCTCCAAATTTTAGAGCTAAGTACAAAATCCTTGAATTATGTGCAAATCTGATGGGCAAATTTCTAATAGACCCAATACTCTTGGCAGATGCGGACAAAATAAAGAATCCGTCCCTAAAGGTAAAGAGGAGAGTGATAGACTCATAAAAATTGCGGGGAATATCGTTCCACTCAAAGGCACCAAAAGCTAGCCGTAAATCCACACTTCCAAAATTCTTATGTGCCTTTCAATGCCAGGTGAGTTGAGTACTCAAAAGAATGCAGCTTCCAACATAACCCAGACAAAGATACAATATCATAACAGTGAAACATTACTACCAAACATGGCTGCTGAATTTGAAGAAGTACCAACTTACCAATTTAAATATCCATTATATTACTCATTTTTTCATCATAGCAAGTTTTGCAAAAGAATAATGGGGACAGTGTACTACAGTTGCAAAAGTCATTTGGTGCAGTAGTTTTGCCTTTACACTGCATAGAAACCCTTGCTGCAAGCTTGCACCATCAACACCTATACGCAGCTGTTGTCGACACAAGACTTGTGGGAGTAAGAACACTGAAATACAAGTGGGATGGTGATTCATCCGCCATGTTACCAAAGCAGCACTTAGCCCATAGTAGCGCTTGTTGGAAGCTAACAGCATCACCCTATATACCCAGATCACAGCCTCTGTAGACACCAGACCACTTGCGAGTAAGAACTTTGAAATACAAGTTGTATAGTGATTCCTCCTCCACATTACCATTGCATCACCTAGGATGAAAGCAACCCCCAGCCCAACGTGGCACCTATGTTGATGGGCATGATTAGGTGGTGTTGTCTTGTCTCCAACAAAAAAAATATTGGATATCACATTGGTTTTACTATAAGTTTCACTTCTGATATTTCGCCTCTCTGTTTGGCTTGTATTGTGGCTAGAACGACTAGGTTGGAAGGCTGTTTATAGTTCATGATTGTACACTGTTAGCTTGGGCTTTGATAGCTGCTAATTGTTAATTAATGGTGGCCGTGTATGGGGTTTCTAATTATAGGTATAACTGCAGTGGTTTAGTTTCAATGCACCGTAAGTCTTATAGAGCCTGCTTGTTTGTAGTCAAATAGGAAGAACTAGAAGATTCCACCTCTGGAAAGCGCCTACACCTAATGGCTTAAGCCGCTGTTCCCATATCTTCGCTGACCCACCATACAAAAGGTTAGCTGTTAGATTGAGTGCGCTTTACTAATAGAAAAAGAAAAAAAATAAAGTAAAGGCTCTAAGCTCCGCTCCTTCAACTGATTGTTCGTATCGGATCTCAGACTCACTATAGCACTCCCTGAATAGGATTCTTTTCACCTTTGCCTCACGATACTTGTACCCTATCGGTCATTGAGGAATACTTAGGCTTAGAGGATGTGTCCCCCTTTCTTTCATAAAAGCAATCTGAAGGAAAATGCTATTTTCTATATCTTGAAAGTGATGCCTGTGGAATTTGGAAAGTGACCTAGCTAAAGGTGGAAGTAGCAGGAACCCCCATGAAGTACTTCTGTGGTAACTGCTTAATAATTTACCAATGTCATTATTTATTTGATTACAACCTTGTCACATAATGCGAAAGCACTAAGTCATGCTAATTGCTTCCCATCCTAACACAACTATTTGAATGCGACAAATTTAAGATTCTACTCCCTCTTGCTGTGACAAATTGTTAAACCTATTTTACTCTTTCCTTAAAGCTCAAATGTATAAAAATATCTAATCAGAGGAACACTATACTTACTGTGCTTTGGAAATTTCTAATTACATGGCACTATCTCCAGGTGGATTTGGGTACCCTTCAAGACACAGTGGTAACAGATAAGGTAGTTATCTTGACTGGAGGTTGGAATCTGCTTAGAAAGAGAAATTCTGGTGAAGTACTTCTTCGGTTAACATACAAAGCATATGTCGAAGATGAAGAGGATGAGGGAACCAAAAAACAGGTGGCTACCACAGACATTCCGGAGGATGATGCTTCTGACGCCGATGAACCAGATGATGCTTATAAGAAGAGGCCAGAAGTCTTGATGCCAAATCTTGGCAAAGAATCTTTTATGGATGTTCTTGCTGCTTTGATTGTCAGTGAGGAATTTCAAGGGATAGTAGCTTCCGAAACTGGAAATTCCAGAGTTGGGAATGATATAACTAGTTCAGCAACTGCAGCGCCTAAATCTCAACGCATTGTTGCTGAATCAATTTCTTCTGGTGATGGTGAAACTTCTAAAGGTACTTTCGTTTTGATTGTTTTATGTACTAAAGAGTTCATTTGTCTAGTTTTCTCATCTGATTCTAAAAGATTTCTTACTTGTAGGATCTGCAGTCTTTTGGCTGGCTGTGATCACTATTGTTGCAGTTGTGATTGCCCTTAATGTTGGTGGCTCAAGTATTTTCAACCCCTGACATTTCTTGATAGAGCTATGAAACCCCACCTTTGGCTTTTTAAAGAGGCAAGTGGTACCTTACTATCTAAAACTTTTTTTTTGTGTGTTATGATGAGTGTTTCAAGAAAAGTTTGTGGTACATAATTGAGTTATTACATCTATTACATCTGCACGTCTCATTTAAGGGCTTAGCATGTTTGAATTTTTTCAAGGGTTGAATCTACCTATTACATCTGCATGTCTGTTGGGGTATGGACTGTAGATGGTGCTTATCCCCCATCACTTTGCTTCCTCGACTATGGGCAATTGATGCTCAGCCATCCCTATCAGATGTTTACAGGCATCAGACAGATGTTCATTTTGCTTGTGAGACCTCCTTGAAATCACTCTTTCCTTTTGCTCCGTATTGCCTCTGCCTCCCTCCAGGGATACCTATGACTTTCTTGAATGATTTTCATGTCAGCTTTTTGATAGAAGTATTAATTTAACCATATTTTGTCTAATATAATCACTTAATACCTTCAGAGGTGGGGAGGGTTCGATGCAAAAACACTTGCGGTGGGCAATTCTAAACCGTGTACCGCATCATCTTTCGCTTCATATTGCAACCCCCTATGTTCTCTTAGATGTCGCCTCAACGTTACAATCGGAACTTCGCAGCCATTCTGATGTGCCAAGTCAGCTGGATGCCTGGATCAGACGTGTTTAATTTATGTGTGTGGTTTAGTGTGATTGGCGGTGTGTTCATGGGGCTTTATCCTTACTTGTGAACTTATTCGTATGCTTCCTTTTGAAATGATTTATGAGTTCCTACAAACTGCTGAATAAGCTTATGTTTACTGTATTGCAGGATCTTGTTTCCCTTGAAAGAAGCTGGAAGATGGATGGGTGATTCTCAATGCTTGGTCGGCTACACATTAGATGCGAAAGTTGGAGATCCTAGAAAACGAGGTACATTCTTTAGGCTGGGGAGTTTTGTGGCTCTTCCCCACTTGGTACTTGGTAGTTCCAAATGTATATTCCATACTCACATCTGGTAATTCTTGATTATATCTCTCCCTTCGCTTGCTCTGGTATATAATCTACCGATAGCCCCATTTTCCAGAAATCAAGGGGATTTTTATACTAACATCTCGTGATTAATATCCTCAATAACGATGACAAATGATTTGGCCTCTATTGATTCATGATCATTAGTTCACTATAGTAAGAAATCTGAGTATTATCTGCATTTTGTGATCTACTTTGATTGCTATGGCATTAGCTACAGCCTAATCTTCGTTGTTTAATGGTACAGTTTCTATTTTGGTATTTGCGTATAATCTGTACTGTTCTTTTCCTGTAGTCCAGTTGGGCTACCATGGATGACCTCATTAATAATATACGAGTAATAAACTACGAACTAGAACGCATAATTTGTGAGAGTGCTTGCTGTTAGAAATGTAACATTTTTTTATTTTTTTGATATGCTGTTAGGATGTAACTTTGTTGTTTAAAAGTTCTGCTTTACTCCCTCCAACTCTCTGGAATAGTGGAATCGCAAAATATGGTAAGCTATCATATACTCCACATTGTTAAATACTCCAACAACTACAACAATCAAGCCTTATCCCCAAAATGATTTGGGGTGCGGCTAAGTTAGTAAAATAAAATACTCCCTCTGGATTTAATGACTCTTTTGCCTGGGTTGGTGATCACACTGAATCGCTGATACGACAAAAGGTTCGAGCAAGTCCTATTTTGTGAGACAGGCTTATGATAATGCATGTGGCTGAGATTTAGGGTTGGACATTGGAGTGGTGTGCTGTAGATAAGTAACCTGGATCTTCCCATCCCCGTCACAGAAATATCAATCTAGCAGTAGTAGTTTGCACGATGGTGCTGCAGAAAATATCTGGAGATTATTTGGAAACTTGCCAATTATCATTGCATGGGATCCACATCAAGTATCATGGGCTAGTCAGCTAGTGGCAATATCATAAACCAACTTGTTAGGTTCTCCTCGCCAAAAAAAAAAAAAAGAATAATCGTTAGGTTCTTTTCTATTCCTGAATTTTTTTTTTATCTGATCTGAACTTTAGCTATACGAGGACTCGCCATTCGAGCTTATGGCTATTTCGGTTAGCCGTTGGGTGGAAGAGGAGTCTTAGTTATCTTCTCTCGGACCCAAAATTTCTAATACCATATTTCCAGCCCTCTTACGGGTCTAGCAATCAGTTCTGGCACTTCTTATCAGCCTATTTTTTCGTCTTGCCTAATCGGCTCATGTATAGATTGTCGAAGATGTCAAAAAGTCGTGTTCAGCATTTGAGGAGTTTGATGGAGGTAGACCTTGTAGTCATGTAGAGCAGCTTGTTCTTTTGACATTCTTATTGGACTTAACTGCATTACGAATTAAGATGGTGTTTTTGTTATGTACCTAGTATCCCAGTAGCCAATCTTTGGTTTGGTACTTTGGGTATGATGAAATATAAGGCAAAATAGCTCATTAAACGGCTTGAGCTTGTATTGTAAATTAGCGGTTAGTTGGTGCGGTTTGCTACACAATTTTCATAATGGAGACTTCTTCCATCCCAGATTAAACTTCCTACTTCATTTGAATATTCTTGTAAGAGGCTTTTGGATGTAGTAGGAAGTTTAATTCGGGACGGAGGAAATAATCCGTGACCTCTCTTTCTATGTTTTAACATAGAGGTAAAACTTGACATTCCGGGCTAATAACTTGAAGTTTTAGATAGAGTATTTGTGGTAGTACATAACTTTGATTGTGAAGGGGATTTTGCCACGAATCTTGACCTTTAAATTGTTACACATCGTTTTCATCAATCATTGAACGTTACTTTAGAGGTCTTACTGGAGCTGCTGTTTGTTTATGATTGTGACTAATGAGATTTCACATAATTCGTGTGGAGGAAATGAGGAATCATTACTTTGAAAGTAGTTGTTCGTGGAATATGGAATCATGCGTCTTTTATGCTTTTTCGTTCACTGAGAACTCAACAAAGAAATGAGTAGAAAAACCAAAGTAATGAAGTATTTGACGACCAAGGCAAAGGCTGTGCTGTGCTGTGCTGTGCTGCTACAATGATAGCAACAGTAGTATATTCATGTGCTTTGGTTAATTTGGGCCTTTTTATTAAACTGAGCAACTCTGTGTTTTGGAGATATCGACTTCCTAAACTTTAGGTTGCTTGATATTGCACGACACAAATGGTAATTTAATATGTTTGCCGGCGGTGGGTAATGGGAATCACTGTTGGAGCCGACGGTTTTGGTTCCAAACCCTTTTGTATAAGATGCGGTCTCACCAGTTCCAATTCCAATTCCAATTATTTCTAGAACCAATGTCTAACGGCCCTGATTCCAATTTATAAAATGTGAATCGGGTTCCTGCTCTTACTCACCAGTCACCCCTGTGACCTGCGGACAAATAACTGCAGATCCGTGAAGCATGATGTGATGAGCCAGTAAGTGGTTGATTAAGATGTTGAGACTTGAGATTAACAAATGATCAGAGGTTAAATTCTGAAACTCGGAATGCATGGATGGATCATGGAAGTCAGAGATGAGATTTTTTAGACTAAACACGTGAGAATATGTAGCGTGAGAGGGAGGGTGCTCACGTTCTCACGTGACTATCACTGCCAGCTTAGCTAGTCCCACATCAATTTCCAAACGTGATCGCCAGCAAATCGCTTTTTGTCCCTATTTCCAATTCCCCTACACCCCCTTGATTTTTGATAATATTTGTGTGCTGTTTTTTTATCTCCCCAGAGTTAATACGGAGTAGTTAAGCCGGATATGTATAGAGGTTGTTTGGATACCCCTATTTTTCATAAGACTTTCATATTCCTAGAAATTTGATTTTTGTGTACTTGTTTGGATGACCCCTTTTTACTAGAGTGGAGGAATTATGAATTACTTGGGAATTTCTAATTCCCATGAAGCATAGGAATTCAATTACCCACTCCCCCCTTGGTAATTCACAATTCCTATGGTGTAACATAAAGGAAATTACTATTTCACCCTTAATTAATTCTATTGCATTGAATTAACTACTATTATTAATAAGGGTAAATTATTCATTTGAATAATTAACATGGGAATTGTACTATGGTAAACAAACAATATGTAGGAAATGAACTCCAAGGGTTCTAAATTCCCATATGGTAACCAAACGCTCTAAGCAAAATTCCCGGGAATTTGCCACAACAATTAAATTCCAATGAAATAGAAATTACCATAAGAATTTAATTCCTACGTTATCCAAACGACACTATAGTGTGTTGTATATCAATTAAAAATCAATAATAATTTACAAGAAGTTACTTTTATGCAAACTCAATGTTTTAATACTCCGTATTAATTATTTAAATTGGCAATTGCGACATTCATAGGGTTCAAAAGGTTTGGAAAATGTGGAACTCAATTGAAAAGGAGAATTTTATTAAGAGTCAAAAGCTCTTTACTGATTGTTGTGTACCGCTATTCCCAATCGCCTTTGATATTAAGGGGGTGTTTGGTATGATATAAAGAATAGTAATAGAATAGAATGGGATTAAGGGTGGAGTGGTAACAAGTTTCGTTACTTTAAAAAACTTGTTTGGTTCAACTCAAAAATAAATTGAAATCACTCTAATTGGATTTAAAAAAAAAAAAAAAAAATACCCCAACCCCTTCCCCTTTCTCTCTCCTGGCCTCCCTCTATCCCACCCTTCCACCACCACCAAATCGCCAAACCCAGCACCCACTTTCACCGGCGGCGGCGAGGACATCACCGGCAACCTTGTCCTGCGCCGGCGACTCTCCTTCACAACCCACGCGAATCAGCCGCAAGCCCATTTCCACCTAATTACGTTATCTAGCCACCATTTCCTCTTCTCTCTCCTCTCTCCTCCCTTGCTAGCCACCACATCTAACCGGCGAGAGGTTGATCTAGGGTACGTGGACGGCGTCATAGGAGGTGGAGACGGTGGAGAAATTAGTGGTTGGTGATGATGCCAAGGAAATTGTAGAAGAGAAGATGGAGAAAAAAGAAGAGAAGATGGAGAAAAAAGAAGAGAAGATGGAGGAGAGGGAGAGACGAGTTAGGAGAGAGAAGCCACCGCGGTGGTCGCTGGAGGAAGATCGGTCGGCCGGTGTTATTCCGGGCGAGATTGGTGGTCGGCCGTCCATCGCTGATGGCTTGTGGCGGCTTGACAGTGGTGTGGGTGGGGGGGAAGGTGAGGGAGGAGAGAGAGAAAAAAAAAGGGGAAATGGAATGGGAAATCAGAAGTTTGAGGAGGTATTCATTTTGAGGGAGTGGGTTAAGGGAGGGTAACGGAGTGAGAAAAAATAATGTTAGTAACGTAATTGGTTTGGGATTCCGTTACTTGGTCTAAAAAAAAGTGCAACCAAACATGCACTAAGTTGTGATTTAGGATAAGTAACAAGTGTATCATTTAGTTTGTTTATTTTGTATTTAGGCTCACTATATTCAAAAGATTACAAAATTTGAAGTTCGAAAATCTTTTTCCTTTAATTTTACGATGAAAATTTGAATTAATTTTTTTCGATTGTATCATTGAATTGGAATTTAGAATTGAAATTGAAGTCAACGTTTTTCAAAGTCGAAGAAAAGATGAGAAAAAGAAAAAAAAAAAAAAAAACAATTGTGCAAGCAATATGATAATATAATTTGAAGAATCAAGATCAAAGATCGGACAGCACACGAGGACCAACTAGTGTATAAAGAATTATAATTACTATGAGATCCACAAGAAGGGGACAACTTTTTTACTATTTGTTTTATTGCCGGGGTTTCGGTATTATTGGGTCATTCATAATGTAATCAATCAGTACTTTGCCTAAAATATTTGATTTTCTTTTTTTTCGAAATAGGGCTCAAAAAATAAATATTGAACAAAATGGGTTGGATTGAAAAATGTTCAATCTTATGGGGTGCACGTCACCCCATTTCAAGTTGGGGACAAAACCGCCAGTGCCCCTGGCGGTTTTAAGTGGCTATGAGGTTGTAAGTGTTATTTTGGCTAGGGTAAAACCGCCATGGGGGGTGGCGGTCTCACTTACCATAGCGGTTTCAATTATTTTTTTTGGATTGACGTTATATCGGGTTGATATTTTGGCCAAAGGTGAAACCTCCATGGAGGGTGGCGGTTTCATTTAGTGAAACCGCCACCCCCCATGGAGGTTTCACGCTCGGCCAAAATATGGGTGAAATCTCCATGGGGGGTGGCGGTTTCATACCCCCATGACGGTTTCACCTTCGGCCAAAATATCACCCACTCGATTTGTATACTCATTTTTGTGAAGAAACCGCCATGGAGGGTGGCGATTTCTCTTCACTTAAAACCGCCAGGGCACTGGCGGTTTTGTCCCGGGCCTGAAAAGGGGTGACGTGCACCCCATAAGATTGAACTTTTTTCAACCCAACTCATTTTGTTTAATATTTATTTTTTGAGCCTTATTTCGAATAAAAAATTCAAAATATTTACACTTGCACAAAAAAAAAAGAAAAAAGTGATTAGTACAAAACCAGTCAAGATACACCTCAACCTCATACTACCTATGTTTCATTAGACTATTTACATTGGCAAATTTAATGAAAATAACTTAACATTTGTTAATCTTTTAAAATAACTTAACCTTTCGACTTTAATGAAATTAATCCACCATTTTACTTAGCGTTACAAGTCCCAAAACTAACCACGACCACAATCTTTGTATGACGGCATTTCGAACGCTTGTAAAGTTGTAATGTTATCTCTTTCAAATTACATCTGATAGTGAAATATATTACGAGTATGGTTTATGATTATTCATATAATTCTTGATCGCTGATTGGTCTCTGATAAATATAATACAAGTAAATCGACCTATCAAATTATTTAAAGCTTCTATCATTTTATCCAAGCTATCAATAACTAGTGAGATATTATATCTTGACTAGATTAAACAATGGCATGCCTAAATCAATCCCAAATGATTTTGGACGATGCATATGCATCGTAGCTTGCAAACTTGTTGGTTTTTTTTTCTGGAGAAAACTAGAACCATGGCCAAAATCATTTTTTGCACTAATTAAAATACGTATAAGCCACAAGTTATGATGATAAAAAAAAAAGTATTGGAGCAGAGACTTTAGGGTGTGTTTGGCCAAACTTCTTAAGTGTTTCTGAACTGTTTCTGGGTCCTAGAAACAGAAAACTGGCCAAACACCCAAAACTGAAAAATTGTTTCTGGTTTCTGAGAAGCACTTCTAGTGTAAATTTGTTTTTCAGAAGTAGAAGCTCCAATTTGGAGCTTCTCCTCCAGAAACTGTTTCTCAAAAACTGTTTCTGAGAAATACTTCTGCAAAAGTTGGAGTTTGGCCAAACAAGCCCTTAGTTTGCATGCAAACACATGTGCTGCTGTGGACCTTTCGAAGAAGAACTTTTGGTTTTTTTTTAATGGTAGGAATTATCGGGTTTCTCCTTTTAGTGAGTCTCAGGATGTTATTGTTAAATGTTGGGTTAACTCGAAAAGTCAGGTTATTTCGTAAAAACAAGCAAATGTTGAGTTATTTTTGTCAAATTTGCTTATCTAATTTTTGTTTAAATATGTAAATAAATTCAAACAAAATGTAAATAAGCTAAAACAACGGTCATAAACAGTATTAACCTCAAAAAAGAAACGTAAACTTTATTACGCCCATAGCCATGGATAATGATACAATGAGTGGAGATCCTCTGTCCCATTTTTGTGTCTCACTCCCTATACCCCTCCAATCAAATCCTTAGAAATCAGTTAAATTATAAGTTTAAATGGATTTTTTAATGTTGAAAAAGGGTTTGCAACATTGTGATTGGAGGGGTACATAGAGTGGTAGACAAAGTGGGACAGAGAATCCCCATTCGTCATCGATCTACTACACTAACTGTAAAGTAAAAACTTAAAATCTCCTTTAAAGAGGTTAGTTTAACCCAACTTTTTAAGATCGATCAGAGAAATTAAAGGTCTGTTTGGTATCGTTTTCTGTTTTTTAGTTTTCTGTTTTTTGAAAAACCAAAGTCCCGTTTTTGAAAACCAGAAAAAGTCTCCATTAACTATTATAGAAACATACAATTTTTTACGCAAAAAAAAAACAAAAAATGAAAACAGCAGTGATACCGAACGGGCCCTAAACTATTAAAAATACAAAACTAATTTTCACTAGTGTAGTCGTCATAGCTCATTTTGCGCACACAAAAGACCATTGTATCAGAATGAGGATTCGTCCCACTTTGTGTACCACTCTATGTACCCCTCCAATCTCAACCTTGCTGATGACATTACATACTCAAGAGCAATGACTTACTTGTTTTTGATGTCTTTTTCTAAACGATTTCTTAAAGTAGAGGTTTAAAAAAATGTTAATTAATTTGGGTTGATTTTCAAAATGTTTACTAAAGTAGGTTGCACGTGATCACTTTCTGGGTTCGGATAAAAACTGTCATTTCGTGTGGCGGTTCTCTGTGAACAATATCAAAATCTAAACCACACAAAATCTAACAAGTGTAAAAGCGCCAATTGTTTTTTATTTTTTAAGAAAACCGCCATGCGAAATGGTGGTTCTATAAGAGTATAACCGCTATACGCAATGGAGATTCTAGCCTTGGCAAAAAAACATTCGGTTCGACAAAATGTCATTCTTCATTACCTATAAAATCGCCACGGGTAATGGTGGTTCAATATGAACCTAGAAAAGTGATCAAGTGCACCCTTTTTCGATCACAAATATTAGGTGCCCCGAGGTACCTAAAGCTACGTACTCTCGGTTAACTGTTCCCTCATTATATACATTATAGTCATTATATATTTTCACTAATTATTTTACAATTTTCACTTATTATTTCTCAATTTCACTCATTATATAATTTCACTCATTATTTTACAATTTTTACTCATTATTTCTCAATTTTCAGTCATTATCTTCGGACTTTCACTCATTCTATATAACATTATAGTCATTATATATTTTCAGTCATTATTTCTGAATTTTCAATCATTATATACAACTTTGTTCCAATCATTATTTCCCAACTTTCACTCATTATTTGCCGTATTCCACTCATTAATTTTCAATTTTCACTCATTATATATGTTGTGCAATTGGGCGCGAAATTCAGAAGCGTGTAAGAACGATAACAAACAACAATAGAAAAGATTACACCAAGATTTAACGTGGTTCACTATCAACGTGATAGGTACGTCCACAGGGGTTAGGAATCAATTTCACTATGGTTGGCAATTACAGATACAAGATTAATTGAGCAGTTCTCTAGATCTGCTAGTCTAAGAACTCTCATTGTGTGGCTCTCTCACTAATTCCCTCTCTCTACCAAATAGGCTAGAGGAGGTGGGTTTTATATATTAACCACCTTACCAAAAGACCTATTGGATTTAGGTAAGTAGTAGCTAGTAAATCTCCCAAAACACTCTAAAAGTAATTTAGGAAATAAGACAAACATCAAGCAAAGAAGAACCCGGAAGAACATCATACTATTCGCGGACACACTTATACCATTCACGGATGTCAGTACACTATTGGCCCTCTGCGTTGTACTATTGGCGCACCCCCAAATACCACTGGTTGTACCGTTTCTTCAATCTTATGCTTTCTTAACACTTGTCACCAATGCTATCTGTCAATTCCCAGAACTCGAACATTGCGACGTTCTAGTCACAATTTCAACAATCTCCACCTTGACTTGAACGGTCGCATACCACGATCTTCAATCAGATTCCCATTTGAAGTAGTCTGCACCTAAGTACCAATGCACCCACATGAACCATGATCTATTTCAAGCCAGAAATCAAATCATCTTCATTGGATCGCAAAGAAGCTCCACCTTAATCAAGATGAGCCAAACCCGCCAGTAAAGTTTCAACCAAGCACAAAATTATCGCACCTACTACGACCATTTTTGCTTCAAGAAACTTATGACCCACGCCGGACTCCGTGCCTATGCCAAGGCACACTATCATCCCGTCGGAATCCAAAACACCTCGGTCGAAGTGCCCATGTGTTTAAGACTAAACACTAACTTTTGGCTAGCTCCCGTCAGGGCCCAACCCTGTGCCCGCGCCGGAGCACGCTCACCACCCCCGTCGGGGCGTGACCCATTTCTTCTATCTCAATGAGAAGTGGATTGCTCCACCTCATGGAGCATTCCATCGGCTACTCCCTCGCTTGACCCAATGACCCCTGTCTCAAGTCCATTGTCCAAGACTGGATAGCTAAGTACAATAGGATCGATTGTACCGAACCTCAAAGTACCTTGACGACGTTGAAAGCCTCTTTGTTGTTCTTCTTGACGATCCAAAGCACCAACTAGTGACTGAGCTACTTCAACCTCCACCCCACTCTTGGCACGATCATCTTCAACACAAGACGAACTCTTCAACTCGCTCAGCTCTAGACTCGTCGGTCTAGTACAACTCACCTCTTCATCGACCCTCTGTGCTATTGGCAAGATAGCCACAAGTCCACGACGCTCAGACGATGATGTCACCTCCTTAGTCATCTCTCCTATCAATGCCGTCCCTTGTAGTTCATACAAAGAACCCGCCCTTGATCTTACACCACGAAGCACCTCTAACGAACCTTTCCACACCCGCAATACTCCACTTCCTCCTTGAAATCTATAACCCTTACGTTCTAGCATTCCAAGCGAAATAAGACTACTTTTAAGTTGTGGAACATGCACTACATCCTTGAGAATCCTAGCAATACCATCATGGATCCTAAGCCAAACAGACCCAATCCTAACACCTTCACACACTGACTTATTACCCATGGTAACAAAACTCCTACGCGTGCTATATGTTAAGAACATCTTTCTATTAGGACACATATGTGAAGTAGCCCCACTATCAAGAACCCACCTATTACCTAGGTATTCCTCCTCATGTGCTACGAGAGCATAATCCCCCTCCGAATTGTAGCCATTATATTGTTGTGCTGTCGTTATTGAAGCAGAACTACTCTTCTTCAACCTAAGACAATCATTCTTCCAATGACCAGGTTCATTACAATTATGGCAGCGATCGTCGGACTTAGAATTTCTAGATTTGGTTTCTAGATTTGGTTTTAGACTTCCTCCTACTTCCACTAGAACGACCTTTTCCCTCAGCATCGTTTACTACTAAACCTACAACATGATCCTCCACAATATCCACGGAAGCTTTCTGGCGTAACTCCCTAGTAAAAAGTGATGACTTTACTTCTTCTAGGGTTAATGTGTCGTTTCCCGCCACAAGAGCATCCACAAAATTCTCATATGACAAAGGCAAGGACACAAGCAGAATAAGAGCAGAATCTTCATCCTCAACCTTTACTCCTATATTTCGTAGGTCTAGCAATATAGAGTTTAGTTTATCGAGATGATCTCTAAGCAATGTACTTTTCTCCATCTTTAGGGAAAACAACCTCTATTTCAACAACAACTTCTTGGTGAGTGACTTCTTCATGTATAAAGACTCGAGCTTTTTCCATAGTTTGATCGCGGTATTTTCTTCGGTCACTTCCGTGATGACATCGTCCTCCAAACGCAGTAAGATGGTGGAGTGAGCTTTCTCCTCCATGATCGCCAGATCATACTCGGTAAGCTTGCCTTGAGTTATTGCCTTCTTATCATCCTCCTCTTTTTCGGCAAGAGGTAACCATAAGCCTTGCTGCTTAAGCAAAACCCTCATTTTTATCTGCCATAGACTAAAATTATTCCTACCTGAAAACTTGTCGATCTTCGCAGTTACTGTCGCACCGGCCATCGTTCTCCCCAAGGATCTCCCACCTGGAGCTCTGATGCCAATTGTTGTGCAATTGGGCGCGAAATTCGGAAGCGTGTAAGAACGATAACACACAACAATAGAAAAGATTACACCAAGATTTAACGTGATTCACTATCAACGTGATAGCTACGTCCACAGGGGTTAGGAATCAATTTCACTATGGTTGGCAATTACAGATACAAGATGAATTGAGCAGTTATCTAGATCTGCTAGTCTAAGAACTCTCATTGTGTGGCTCTCTCACTAATTCCCTCTCTCTACCAAAAAGGCTAGAGGAGGTGAGTTTTATATATTAACCACCTTACCAAAAGACCTATTGGATTTAGGTAAGTAGTAGCTAGTAAATCTCCCAAAACACTCTAAAAGTAATTTAGGAAATAAGACAAACATCAAGCAAAGAAGAACCCGGAACAGTGGCGGAGCTTCACTATGCTGGAGGGGGGTCAGGCCCTTGTCCAACTTAGGAATTTATTTTGCAATAGGAAATTAGTAGTTGGCCCCCCAGCCTAGTGGTAAATGCATTAACTAGTAAAGAGGAGGTCAAGGGTTCAAACCTTGGCCCTTGCTATTTTTTTTCTCAAGCTCCGCAGCTGACCCGGAAGAACATCATACTATTTGCGGACACACTTATACCATTCACGGACGTTAGTATACCATTGGCGCTCCGAGTTGTACTATTGGCGCACCGCCAAATACCACTGGTTGTACGTTTCTTCAATCTTATGTTTTCTTAACACTTGTTACCAATGCTATCTGTCAATTCCCATAACTCGAACATTGCGACGTTCTAGTCACAATTTCAACAATATACCACTTGAACCGAGGGGTACCTAGAGCCACGTACCCCCGGGGTACCATATACCGATTGTTTTTCGATACTATTTGAAAGTCGCTCCATTATGATTAACATGTTTTTTCAGACCACTTAAAAAAATGTTCGTCTTTTCTAGTCTTTGTGTAATTTTTTGTCTTTGTAGTTTTATTTGACCACAGAAAATCAAAATAATGATGTACTCATATATGGGAAGTATTGCGAAAAACACTATTACTTTTAATATCTTTAAGCACTAATTTTTGTTTACTTACCATTCCATTATTATTAGGGAAAATTTCAATGTATCCTTGAAATTTTTGAGATTTTCAGATATACCCCTCACGTTTTCGAGTTTCCAAAAATGCCCTTAAGGTTTGCAAAATGGTGTTTTTATGTGTGTTTTCACTCACAAACTCTAACATTATTAGTCAATTAGTTCATTTGACTTATTTTAGAAAAAATAAACATAATTAAAAAAAATACCAAAAAATCAACCCAAATTTCCTTAATTTTATCTCTCATCTCCTATCCCCCTTCCCCAACGGTGCAACCACCACACCACCACTACATCCACCAACCCCAACCACCTTCATTCAGAAAAACTCCACCACCATATGGGGCACGCTGATCTTGCCACTCCAAGATGGCAACCCTCACCCCGCGCCAGCGCCTCCTTTGTCCCCCTTCTTCCTCCTTCTCTCATTCTCTCTCTCTCCTTTCTCAATCTCTTCACAATCCCTTATCTCCAGGCCCCACATAATGGTGGGCTGGTGGCTTCGACGACGTTAATGGGTGGGCTTTGATCGGTTGTTGGGGGTGCCAGGGTGGGGGTAGACGGTTGCTAGGAGTGGAGGGGAGGAGAGAGAATGTGGAAAGGAGGAGAAATAGTGGTGGAGAGGACAGGGGTGTCGGGCGTGGGTGACGGCAGCCCTGGCCTTGGATTTGCCGGAGCAGTGTACTCTAGATGGTGGCGAAGGTGACCTGAATGGTTGTGGTTGATGTGGTGGCTGCAGTGGTGGTGTGGGAAGGAGGAGTGGAGAGGAGACAGAAAATGGTAGGAAACTTGGTTCTGCTGTTGTTGTTGTTGTAGTTATGTTATTTTTTTTTTTCCCAAAATAAGTCAAACACATAAAGAGCCCAACGGTGTTACATGCCGTTAGTGTAAAACACAAAACAAGGTCATTTTGCACAACTCAGGGGTATTTTGGAAAACTCGGACACGTGAGTGAGGGTATACCGGGGTACATTAAATTTTTTTCCTTATTATTACTAACAACAAAAAAAGTGGACCTCAAAAAAAAAAAATAATAACAGAAGTGAAAAATGGGGGAAATAAAAAAAAAAAAATAGAAATAGTAGTAGTATTCCACTCAGAGAAGGGGAGAGAGAGGGGGGGGGGGGGGGGGGGGGGAGAGTGGGGAGGTTTATAATAATTGAGGAATGAGGGGGGGCAGGGTTTATAAAATGAGCACTACTTCCTTCTGCTACTAATCCTCATCTTCTCCGTCATCGCTCTCTCCTCACTTTCTCTCTCCTCTTCATCTGGTAATCTTCCCTCTCTCTCTCTCTCTTTTACTCTTCAAATCAACTGATTACTTATCTCGATTTTTCTGTTGTTTCTACATTTTACTCATTACTTGTTTTAGTTAGGGATTTACCTATTAATCTTTTCTAGTCATTTCTATTATGTTAATAATCACTTTTGATTATTTTCACTTTTTTTTTATTTGTTTATATGTACATCATTTTTGTTAAACGATCTGATTTCCGTTTGTTGTCAAGTGTGGCTTGACATTTTTAATTACGGTATATTTTACTATTCATACAGTGGATCTGTGTACATTTGGGTTGTAATGCATGTACATTTTCAAGTTTTCGGCGTCGATTGATCTCACCAGATAGCTTATAGGGGTAATGTAGTCATTTTCTAGGCTATTGACATTGGTGGGTTTGTATCAACAGTTTCTTGACTAATCGCGGTACGGTTGTGTTTAAAGGTTTGGTACTGGGTGATGCTGTGGTTGTGTCAAAAAATGTCCAGAGTAATTTTTTTGGGGGAGGGGGGTGGGTGGCGCAAATGTAAGAATAATTCGGGTGGTATGATATTCGTGCTCTCGAAGTCGATTTTCGTACATTATGTAGTACCCTGGTAGTTTTGCTGCTCAGTTTTGGGGTGGATTTAGGTGTTGGGTGCGTGTGGGGGAGATCGAGATTTGATGCCACGGGCTTGTGGGAGACTAAGTTAGAGATCAGATCAACATCAGGAAAACAGAGTGATAGAGGCACCTAGTATGATGCATAATCTTCTGGTTAAAGAATTCTTTACGGATTTTCATGCTTGGTCGTCTCTTCTAATGAGGCTGCTCTCATAAGTTTGGTTGTTAAATTGTTGGAAGGATCTATTCCTTTGTTTGGAATCTTAAAATGTAGTAATACAAACTTAGTATTGCTCCCAACGATCATGACTTAATAATCTGCTTGGAATTGTTTGGCTCGTTCACTTTTCGACTTTTGAATGCTAATAATCTTTTGGCTAAAGAGTTAAGGTTTCTAGTTCTCTCCATTAAAATGTAGAATGTGTCATGACATTGGTGTCTCTCGTGTGGAATTATGAATCTATAGCTCAGTAGTGCTTTAAGTTTCAGTTTAATTTTACTCTAGCTTCACCATATCTTAAGTTGATCCATGAGATTCGAAATTGATGGTAATTTTAATCACAATGCCATAGCCGATGTCCTAAATTTTGTTTTGATCAAAACTCTTCTGCGTCTGATTTCGAGCGCTGCACCTGCTCATTAGGTGTTGTGCATGAGATGACGCAATATTTATCTCCTATTCCGGGAATGTTGTTTCGGAAGAGTTTGCCAATATCATCTTGGTCTCGTCCTTCCCCAGAACTGGGATATTATATTGAGGTCATTGAAGTTTAAGATATTCCTTAGGCAACTTTTATGCCTGGTTAACAAGTCTTTCTTCTTATGTAGAAGCCTCATGTTATTAATGTGCAGCTTTGAGCTGGTAAAGAGTAGTACTGTTGGGTTGTGAGAAACATTATGTCAAGTTGTGGAACCAGCGATCACAACTCCCGATTAGAATGGATCAAATCTTATCTTATTGAAAGTCGGATAGACCAACAACTAGGATGAGTTATGGGGCTTACCTCTCTTGATGCCCAAAGTCCCCTTAGTGCGGTCTTTACTTTTAGTCATGTGGTCATTTTCTAAGTTGTTCGTGTCTTGTGATTACGGCCTACATTGATCATGTACATTGTCGCTTTACTTGCCTGTGCTTTCAGTATCCTTTATTTGTTTTAACCCGCGGATTTCATTTTCTGCATCCTTGTTCTGGTGGACTGGTCTTCTGCATGTTCTAGTTTATGAAATGTCTTCTGCAAGGTCGTGGCATTTTCTAAAATGGAGATGTTAAATTAGTTATGCAATAAGCAATCTATACAGAACATTTATAATTTTAGTATTTTTATCATGATACGCCTGTATGATCTCTATGGCAGACCTTTTTTGGGCTTTTAGCTGGTAACAAAATATGGATCCTCCCCATCAGTTTCGTATCTCAATCTGATTTTCTTTTCTAGTCATCTGATTGAACTTTAGTTTAATAGTCAGATTTCTCCATGCAGCAACTTCTAAGAGAGGTTGTTGTTCATAAGTATCACAGTAGTATGAGCAAAACTCCAGAGGTTCTAACTACGCAATTGCCTTCCACTTTTATGTATTATATTAGACTTGATACTGATATGTCTGCAAAGCATCTGTTTCCCATTGTAGAGGCTTGGTTTGAAATATCTTGATTCTTGAAGGACAGTAAAACACTGTAGTAGTGCGAGTCATGTTGCAGTAAATATTGAGGTCTTTCTAAGCAACGTGCGTTTCATTTTGACATTGTTGTTGCTTGGCCTTTGGTGTCCATCCTGTTGTGCATGATTGTGTTAGTTTTCTGTTAATATTTACTTATTTTCTAAGGTTTACAGTTTACTCTAGTAATTATTAGATGCGACTTCAAATGATTTTACAATTATGCGATGCTACTGCACAAATGCTTGGATGTCTAATTTATTTCTGTGATTCAAATTTTTCAAATGCAGTTGAGAGGAGTACATCTTGAAAATGTCGGATCTGCAGGCTCCACTAGTCCGTCCAAAGAGGAAAAAGACTATTGTGGATTTCCTTGTCAAATTTCGATGGATAATTGTTATCTTTGTTGTGCTTCCTATCTCTGCCACAATCTATTTCTTCATTTATCTTGGTGACATGAAATCTGAATGGAAATCCTATAAAAAACGTCAGCAAGAACATGATGAAAATGTGGAGAAGGTTGTTAAACGCCTCAAAAAGAGGAATCCAGCCAAAGATGGTCTCGTCTGCACAGCTCGGAAGCCATGGATTGCTGTGGGAATGAGAAATGTGGATTACAAGAGGGCTCGCCACTTTGAAGTTGATCTCTCAGCTTTTAGGAATATTCTTGAGATTGACAAAGAAAGAATGGTAGCCAAAGTTGAGCCTCTGGTCAATATGGGTCAGATCTCAAGGGCGACTGTACCTATGAATCTTTCTCTCGCTGTTGTTGCTGAGCTGGATGATCTCACTGTTGGTGGCCTTATTAATGGTTATGGAATTGAAGGAAGCTCCCATTTATATGGTCTGTTTGCTGACACAGTTGTGGCGTATGAGATAGTTCTGGCTGATGGAAGTGTTGTCAGAGCTACGAAGGATAATGAGTACTCTGAACTATTCTACGCTGTTCCGTGGTCTCAGGGCACTCTAGGACTTCTTGTTTCTGCTGAAATTAAGCTTATTCCAATAAAGGAGTACATGCGGCTGACATATATGCCTGTGAAAGGAAACTTGAAAGAGATTGCACAGGCTTATGTGGACTCCTTCGCACCCAAGGATGGAGATCAGGACAATCCCGAGAAGGTACCCGATTTCGTAGAAGGTATGGTCTACAATTCCTCTGAAGGAGTGATGATGACAGGAAGGTATGCTTCCACGAAGGAGGCTAAGAAGAAGGGTAATGTGATCAACAACTGTGGATGGTGGTTTAAACCTTGGTTCTATCAACATGCCCAGAAAGCCCTTACTAAAGGAGAGTTTGTGGAGTACATTCCCACTAGAGAGTATTACCACAGGCATACAAGGTCTTTGTACTGGGAAGGGAAGCTTATTATCCCATTTGGTGACCAGTTTTGGTTCAGATTTCTTCTTGGATGGTTGATGCCACCAAAGGTTTCCCTTCTTAAAGCTACTCAAGGTGAAGCCATCCGGAACTATTACCATGAGAATCACGTGATACAGGACATGCTTGTACCTCTTTACAAGGTCGGGGACGCCCTTGAATGGGTCGATCGTGAAATGGAGGTAAATCAACTTCTTTTTCCACTGACCCTCAACCTTGTTGGATTCTGCAATGTGTTTTGCCTAACAATGTTTTTGAAATAGATATCTGCTGTGTTAACCGTTGAACTGCAGGGATTTGAGATAGTTCGGAATATTCATTTCTAAATTTTTGTTGCAGTGCAGAGATTTGAATAGTCATCGCTTTTTTTTTCTAACTTCAGTTTGATGTTAATCATTCTGCACGTATGAAAAGGACAACTCTATTCGTCTATTTGTCAAGATACTTGCTAGGCAAACTATGGTTAGGAACCATAAAGCTATGTTCTTTGTACTCTCAATGCTTTTCATATTTCATGGCAGTCAGTGTCCAATGATGGTGTTCCACCACCACCTTTAATTGGGTACATATAGTTATTGCATGTTTCGTAATCATTGTGACATATAGGGGTATAGGTTTCTTTTCCGGACTTAAATTAGTGTACCAACTTTGGTACTTGCTACGGACTCCTTATTTTGACTGTACTTTAACATAAATCTCTTGTGCTGTTACAGGTCTACCCCCTTTGGCTCTGTCCACACCGACTGTTTAGGTTGCCGGTCAAAACCATGATATATCCCGAACCAGGCTTCGAGCAGCACAGGAGACAGGGTGACACCTCATATGCCCAGATGTACACTGATGTTGGAGTCTACTATACCCCAGAACCCATATTCCGTGGAGAGGTATTTGATGGTATTGAGGCTGTGCGTAGAATGGAGAAATGGCTAATTGAGAACCATGGATTCCAGCCACAATATGCTGTTTCTGAGCTGAATGAAAAGGATTTCTGGAGGATGTTTGATGCATCACTGTATGAGAAGGCTAGGAGGAAATATGGAGCAGTAGGAACCTTCATGAGCGTGTACTACAAGTCCAAAAAGGGACGCAAGAGCGAGAAAGAGGTTGCCGAGGCTGAGAAAGAGCGAGCTGAACTCGAGACCCCAGAAGCCGAGGTTGCTTATTAGTTTACTTTTCTGTTTGGTTCGTCATGGAGCTTATGCAGAACTTTTTAGTGTTGGATTTCTTTGCTTTAACCCAATTCTTGGAAAGCTTTGTTTTCCCCTCCGTGTTTTGTAATAGCTTTGCACATTCCGGCTGTTTTCTCTGAGTGTGCTAACTTAGACTTGTAGTTTGAACTATGTGTCTTCTGTAATCTTACTTTAATGTTATTTCTCCATCTCATCCCCAAAATGTGCAATGCTGGTCAACAATTCAAAATGGTGCAAAGCGTACTCCCTGGATTTGGTCTCTATCTTGCTCATTACGCATGTCTTGTTCTGTTTTGTAAGCTTGACCCAATGCATTAAGCTCCCTTGCTTTCGCTTAAAGGTGGAGTCGGGCACATAACAGGAGCTCCCTTGTGCGTTGTCCTCGAGATCAAGAGTATAGAATCTCAAGAGACACTCACTAAGGCGATCAATCTAATTGACATGGACCCGACACAACTTTTACCATTATGGGTAAATTATATAATGCTCGCGGGAGTACAAGTAGCATGGTGATTCTTCTCAGAGTAGAGGAGTATGGTTCATGGACTACACTTAAATAGATATTAAATTATTTTAAGTTGAATATGCTTCTTCATCAAGTTTTGTATTTAGAAAGGTGAGTCCTTGTTGTAGACCTGGCAAACGGGTCATTCGGGTCGGGTCTGGGTCGGATCTATTCGGGTCGGGTCATCTTTCGGGTTATGTATTTCGGGTCTATTTCGGATCGAGTCGGGTTCGGTTTGGGTCGGGTCTAGTTCGAGTGTGACAACTACGGGTCAAATTCTGGTCGGGTCGAATTTGGGTCGGGTCAAATTCGGATCGTGTCATTTTAAATTGTTCAAATTTGATCATATTAATGTCATATTTCTTAAAATTTTAATCTTATCTTAATTTTAAGTTTTAGTGGTAATTTGAGTTCTTAAGGATGTGATATATCGAATCTAACTCACCGAATCATAAAAAATTCTGATTATTCGGGTCTAGGTCATTTCAATTCGGGTCTTGTTCAGGTCGTGTCAATATCGGGTCAAACAGAATTCGGGTCATTTTTCGGGTTCGGGTCGGATCAATTCGGGTTTCAGGTTGAATTCAGATTAGAAATTCGGGTCAATTTCGGATGTTCAGGTCAATTTTGCCAGGTCTACCTTGTTGGAAGTTTTGAGCTCTTGTTGTCGACTCTTTTCTTTCTAACCGAGAGCCTCTCCTTTCACTCAACTACTCTTTAATCGCGTTTGTAGATGGGCTAAGTCACAACTTGATGCTATAAAACCCGTGCAAAATTGGGTTCCTTTTACCACTCCAAAATGCCAAACTAAAACACATACGAGAGTATAAAACTGTAAAACCTACGACTCTACAAGTAACTGAATCAAAACCCTATTATCTTACTTATCACTAAGCCAACCTCTTCCTTCAAGTAAGTCCTCTTCTCTGATTTCTTCCGTTTAATCATTTCACTTGATGTCTTAATGAACAAGTTTACTTTGTTCGTCGTCAATGGGGCTTTTGCTATTATTTTTGGTGTTGCAAATTTGCTTGCTCTCTCCTTTTGTTTTCTGCTATGTTTTTTGGGTGAGATATGCCGCTGTCATGGGTGCTGAATGTTGGGCTACCCAAACCCCTCGAAAACGTCTAAGTGTTGCCTAAAAAGTTCCCAAAATTAGGAAGACAAATCACAAATTGTATTGTGACATCGCCTCATACGATAAGACCTCTCACGCATTTTAAAAGTAATCGATACTTTTCAAAGCTAACCAATTTCAAAAGTAACATGCTAATTTTTCAAAAGCTATCTATTAAATGGTCTCATGCGATGAGGTGGTCTCAAAACAAATTAACTTGTATTCGCCCCTGAGTGTTGTTTTCCTTGTGGTATTCCTCATTATATGTTATGTGTGATTTATATAATTATGTATGATTTGTTTGACCAACATCTGAAGTTTGTCGATTTATTGTCGTTGGCTTCTATTCTGCGGCTCTGAGCTGGGTTTTGCTTGTGCCAGGATATCCAACATTGAGCTGGTGTGATTCGAGTTTTTCTGGTTAGATTGCCCTGGATATATGCCCAACATCTTTAGAGTCTCTTAATTTGTCAATTTACGCCACAGTGGTTTCAAATTTTCGTCTGTGATCAGCAAAGTAAAGCACCCGTGATGTCGGTACACTACTTGTCAAGTATAAGTCCTATCCTTCATGGTAATGGGATGGGGTTTTCAACAGTTAGCCCGAAATTACAATTGCATAATGGTCTGTCTTTCCTGGTGCATCGCTATTCTGCCTATGTGGGATGCATAGGCCGAATTCCTGGTGCTCACCTCAGAAAACCACACAAGTTCGTCAGGGATTTGCTAGCAACTAAAGCTGTGAAAACAGATGAACCTGAGGTATTTTCTTTCGGCGAAGAGGAAAGTGGATACGTTTTTGATTGGGGTGATGTCGAAGATGAGGGATCTCCATGGGAAGGAGCCATAATTTACCGACGGAACTCCTCAATCCCACACGTTGAATACTGCACAACTTTAGAAAGGCTTGGTTTGAACAAGCTTTCATCAGAGGTATCTCGAAGTAGAGCATCAATCATGGGCTTGCGTGTGACTAAAGCTGTCAAGGAGTATGTGGATGGAACACCTGTTCTAATCTCTGTTGATATTACCAGAAAGAAGCGTAAACTTAGACTTGATGGCATCATCAGAACAGTCATTGCCCTCTCTTGCAATAGGTACATGCTTCTTTTAATGATTATCTTATGCTTCATTTCAGCTCCATCCCTGTCTTATGCTTTCCACTGCACTACATAACCGGATTGTTACAGCAAAGACCATCCCACTATTATCAGATGTGTCCCTTTGTTCTCTAGTACCTGCAAGGTCATTTTATCTGTGAACGTTTGCCATCTGATCATATATAGCTTCGCTTGTCAATCTAGTAGTTGCTAGTAGGAAGGAATGCACTTATGCAGTTATGTACTCGTGTCTGATTCTACTTGAATTAAACTGACTGTTGAACTGGTTTATGGGCGTGGCTCTAGGCTTTTCAATTTAATTATATTACATCGATTTGAATCTCATTAGGATTGAAACCTTATTTTGCTTAATTAAACTTGACATCTACTCCACTACTTACCGGGTTATACATTACCTAGCAATCATTCCTGTTTGAACTACTCAGGGTTTTTGCACTTTTCGATGGATAATGTATGAAGGCTGGAGGTTACTAAACAATCCCCTCCCCCACCAATTACAAAAACACACTCTTGAAAATATCTTTGATAAAAAAAAAAGCGTCTATGTTTCGAGCATTGCACCTGCCTTAATCAGGTATTCCGCATGAGCTGACGCAATATTTTTCTCCTTTTCTGGCATATAATTTGGAAGAGTGTATTTTCACTATAATGGACTCTCCCCTCTCCAGAACTGGGAAATTCTTTTTCGTACTTGGTTTAAAGGATATTGTTGTTCCAGAAGTTAGCCAAGTTATTTTTCATCCACAGGATTTGAATTTCTCATCAATATATCTAGCACTCGACTGTAAAAACCTTTTAGATGTTGGGTCATTTTCTCTATTTGAGAAATGTTTCTGCTTGAAATCTGAGCATACTACAACATCAGGCTCACACACCTATGGCGAGGTGGATGGGTGGGGGGGGGAGAGGGGATGTATGCAGCCATACTCCTATATTGAAAACAGAGACTGTTGTGACACGCATTGACGGAATGCTACTTCACAATACAAGAAGGGAAAATAGTTTTGTGAGCTATTTTTCTTTATCCCATTACATTCCAAAACCAAAGAATAATGCATCTTTGGCTTCATTGGAAATGCAAAATGTTTCAATCTGATGATCTGAACCATTTATTATACATATCTATCATGTTTTTAATAATAGTCGCTAATCTCGCATGTTGCTTTCAACTCTTTCAAGTTTCAACTGATCATGAACTTGTATATTTACCTAGAAAACACTAAAGTGTTACTAGGTCAGGAAAGTTTGTGCAACTAAGTCTGAACAGCCAGTGACGGATTTTAGGGGACTCCCCCGAGTCAACATTTCCATAGGTTGTTGGCCACAATTTTCCTGAATAGTATAGTCTGCGTCTGAGTTTCGAGTGCTACACTTCTTCAGTAGGTGTCGTGCATGTGATGACGCAATATGTATCTCCATTTCGGGTGATATCTTAGAAGAGTTTCTCAATATAATCCGGGTCTCTTCTCTCTCCTGAAACGGGAAATTGTGTTCTACTTACCAATAGAGGTTGCTTCTCGTATAATGCAACAACTCCTAAGAAATGATCTGTCTTCCTTTTGATGGCAAAGACATAGTGTGCTCCTGTGCTTGATTTTAAATGTGTGTCGGCAGGCCTTTTTTTTTTTTGACAACTGGAAGAGCATGAACCTAGCGGCTAGCGGGATTTATCTTGTATGGCGAGCTTATGCTCCAGACCATTAAACTTTCTAGGAATAAAATACACAGACAAACAATGAAAATAACAAATTAAACCACGGATGTTAGAAATATTTACGCAGGTGTCTTTTGATGGAAGTATAGTTAAATCATCATCCAGGGCCAAACATTATTTGGGCGCAGGTGGTGTTTGGGAAAGCAAAATTCGGAAGACTCAACAAAAGGAATGTTGTTAGGGGCTTTGCCACGGTTCGACAGCTCATATAGTCGCAACTGGTTCCTCACAATATTTTTCTTAGTATATGTTATATTCTGCGTCTGAGTTTCGAGCGTTGCACCTGCTCAGTAGGTGTCGTGCATGTGATGACGCAATATGTATCTCCATTTCTGGTGATGTCTTTTAGAAGAGTTAACCAATACTATCATGGTCTCTTCTCTCCCCAGAACCAGGAAATTTGTTGGCTACTTACCCAAGGTAGAAGGATGTATAGTCGATGTGTAAATGGTTTGATTTATACTTGCAGTAGTCGTAGGCATTACTGTGTTTTGTTTTTTAAATATGTTTGTGTGTTCTAATCTGATAACTTTGTTGGTTGTATAGGTGCGGTGAACCAGCTGCCGAGAGTGTGTATTCCAACTTTTCACTTTTATTAACTGAGCAACCCGTAGAAGAGCCAGATGTCATAAACATGGGAACAATATATGGGGAAGACAAAGTGAAGAACACAGTTGGGACTACTGACGTAGACGACGAGGATGATGCCTTGATTGATATAGAAGATAGGCTTTATTTTCCACCAGAAGATAAAGAAATTGACATTTCGAAGCAGATCAGAGACTTGGTTCATCTGGAGATCACCATCAACTCGATATGTGATCCCAAGTGCAAAGGTCTCTGTCTGCAATGTGGTACAAATTTGAATTCAAGTGTATGCAGCTGTAGTAAACAGGATATTGATGGTGTGAGTTACGGTCCGCTTGGGGAATTAAAAAAGCAAATGCAGCAGAAGTAAGATACTGACATCATATTGTAGATAAGTTTAGTATCATGTGTGTATTATCTCAGTGAGCTGTATATCTGAGAAACAGGAGCATTGAATATGCAAGGTCGCCAATATTTTCCTATCTTTCAGTCTTTTGGCTTTACTCGACGTCGTATGGGACTGCACATGGCAGTCTGGCAGTCGTTTGACTTGAGACATGACCATAACAAACAGCGATTTGATGCTAAATTTGGCTCCACAAACCTCAATATGCAAGATCACCGAACATTTCCTCTCGAGATGTGACCATTACGACATGCAAAGTCTACTTACATTGACAACGCCTTGGACTGCAGTTGAGAACTTGAGATCATGGAAAAAAAAACCACCAAATTTCAAAATTCAAGGTCAGAATTTCCACTTTACAACATAATCTAGTGTTCTCCATCTTCAAATTCCACGATATCGCTCAGGGATACAATCATAGATGAGATACTCCATTGAATTTCCATTTACCAGAAAAACAAAAGGAACCTCCAAGAACTCAAAAATGTTTCGACACTACATTATAGCAAAAGGAGCCAAGATCATTCTACATTCTCAATGTTGATATACATAAAGCAAGCTCCTTCTCTTCTCAAGAGTTGGAGAAAGAGATACTGGCAGCGAACAAGAACATGGCCAGCTGCGCCTTGGAAGATTTAAGACATGAGCTCTAATCCTGGATGAAAACATGGGCATCAACAAGCACCAGGACAACTTGGAATGTCTGATAAAGACCTTCCTAAGACATTTGCATAAGGGGATATGAATATATCCTGAAGTTGCAGGCTGACAACTGACATGCAACAACCTCTCTCTAGCTGTGCAGCTTCAGCTCACACCTGATATAGCATCATAGATACTTAACCATACCACGTCCCTCAACACTGACTTTGGTAGCTTGCAGCTTCCTCCTTTTCATTTGTTTCATGTGTTGAAGCTTCTTATTCATCTGTCATAAAAATAACAAATTTGGTCAATTGGGAAGTGAGGGGAAACAAATTTAATAAAATCTTAGAAACAAACTCCACAGTATGCAAGAAGACTAGTGACATGCCTTCGATGCAGATAAACTACATTGTCTACATGGGAATAGACAAGCGGTTGAAAAAGAAATATACATTTCACCCTCATCATTACATGTGCTACTGAAACAATTTAGTCATCGTGTGTAGCAGGCGTAATTATCACATTATAGAAGATTGAGCTTAATTAAAGAGGATCAGAGGAATACTAAACCACACAGTGAACTATGCAAGAAAGCGGGAATAATAAACCACGCAATGGACTATGGAAGAAAGCGCCATCTGACACTAAACACGCTTCTTCTGGGACACTCCATGTTGACACCCAAATTCATAACATACTAACCTTCATTCGCCGTTCATCATGTTGACCTTGTTTAGACCGAGCTCTTATTTCATCTGGGTCAACTTTCGATTGAGGACGGATCACGAAGTCCATGGGTGTTGCTTCAGGTCTAGCAGCATGCTGCATAGCACCAGAGGGGCCTGCCTTCCGCCCACTATTACATAATTTAAGATCGAAATAAGAAATTTTTTAATGCAGTGAACTAAAGCAAACAGGTACAAAAGATAAAATAAAGCAGTAGATAGAGACCAGCAGGTTAAGTGAACAACTTACGATGAAAATTCAAGATCATCATCATGAGATTCTAGTGTTGAAGCTTTGTTTGCTGGCCTGAAAATGCAATATAAGTCATTAGCCAAGAGACATCCCATAGGCAGAACATGGAGGTCTACTGAAAGGGACAAAAGAAAAGTGTAACAATAATTGAAAAATAAAAAGATGTCGCACCTCCTCATAGGCGGTCTCCTTGGAACCCTTTCTTCCTCGAGATTTCTCATATCTTCAAATCTTGTGCTCTTATTAAAAATTGGACGACTCTGCAAGAATTCCACGAAAAATTACAACAGCAACTCTATGTTAAAAGAGGTAAGGTGAAAATGTAACTCTAATTTGAAAGCAATGCCTATCAATCAGCCAAATCAACATATAAAAAGATACAAAGTCCTCTCCAATTCACACTATTATGCCTTTATGGTAATACTTTGGTGGTTACTCCTTTGGACCACAGAATGGTAGATTTGTTACACAGCTAGGCAAAGCTCAAACTATCAGAAGTACACAACAATTCCCTATCTTCTTAAAGAATTCCACATGCTTCTTTTGTTTACGTGAGTATTTCACAGCTTCTATTCAGCATTATGTGGACCACCATAGAAATAGAATCCCAAATAAACCTTTGCAAAATGTCAGATGGATGTATGTAGTTGACATACCCATTTATCAACCAATTCCTTGGCAAGTTTCCTATTTGTAGTTGTCTCCTCATCTGATCTTGACAAAAACATGATGACCTGCACATAAAAGTTAGATCTAAGATCGGCTTAAACAGCACAGCATATCAAAGTACAATAAGAACAAAATGAGAGTTTTAGACCTTCCCAAGACCGCTCTTCTTCAACTGTTCTTTTCTATCATACTGGTCTAAATCAATCGGAAACTACATTGCACAAGCAGCACGTGAGAATGTCAGTCAAACTAGAACCAAGAACCATGCACAAAACGCACATAATCATACATCAGTCAGGATCCTCAAGATAGCTTCACGGATATTAATGTTCGGCAGGCTTCCATCAGGGAGTGGCTCTAGCCAATTTTTCAACAAGGTTAAGACCCCATGATCAAGAAATTCATGTTGAAGTTGTTTCCTGCAGCAAGCGCATCAGAAAAGAAGAACAAACTATAAATTGCCCCGCATTAAATCAAAGAAAATGCATGTTCAGAGTTAAAGAAGTTGCTGAGAAAAGAAGGCATACTTTGAAAGAGCTTCAACAAGAAGAGGCAGCTTCTTAAGCTTATTGATGGCTGGTTTTCCCTGTTGATTAAATTTAAAATCTTCTTCAAAAGCAACTTCAAGTTCAGCCATCAGCCGCTCCACCAAATCTGCAATTTCAGCAGCACTTCTCTCATTTTTCTTCTTTTTCTTACCAGGTCTAAAAAGTTCCTCCTCCTCAGCCTCTTCTGCCTGCAACCAGTGCACAACAAAAGCTCAAAACGTAATTTCTTAAGTCGCTATGTCAAATTAACCAATCTCATTATATCATGTACAGAATCTAGATGAAGCTATGAACAGCAGTATGCAAGACAAGATAAATGATCGCAGGCAAAAACTTGGTGATGGAAAGAGATTCACAAGTCGTGAGTAACCGATCAAGAAAATATTTGAATATAAAATTAAATCAATGTCAAGAGTTTACCTGGGCATAATGACTGGGAGAACCTTCTTGGGCATACCCATCCGCAGGGTCCACTCCAGTATCATCTATGAAATTATCATCATCTACCGTCTTCACACCCTCTTGATCATCCTATAAATAATATAACAACAGAAATGAGTAATAACATAAAGGAGTAAAAATTTGCAATAAGAGAGACAGGTGTTCCAACAAGCAAAGAATCAAAGAGATGTCAAGTCATTCAAGAATTTATGAATAATCACATCCAGCCACTAAACCAGCATATGACTAGTAAAGTTCTAGTCAACGAAAATGGATCATCTTGTTCAACAGAGATGTATTTGAATGAACAAACAGTCTAACTGACATTAACAATAGCAAGGACAACAACGGCCTTAGCATGAACTATCATGAAACCATATTGTTATCTTATAAACAAAATAGAGAACAAGAAAAGAAAAGGTAAAAGAGGAGAAAAATATAGGAAAAAGGAATTAAGAGAGGGTGAAAGGAGGAAGAGAGATTGTGAAGACATGGAAGAATAAATATCAAGTTGAGGAAACCTGTCACTTTTAAAACTAAAATACACAGGCAAGGGGGAACAACCTTCCAACACAAGATATATTGTAAAAGCTGAGCTTAGCTTAAAAAAGTGCGCCTAGGGGCGAGGCGCAGCTCCCATGGCATGAGAACGCCCAGGCACAGCTAGTGAGCATGAAGCGCAGTGAGTGCGCCTCAGACTGTATTTCATTTAAAGTCATGTGACTACTGACTCAGTGACTTGCACATAACTTCTCCTACCCACCCTGGACGTGTTGTTTTAATACTTTCGACCCTAATAAATGCAGCAGACCACCATAGTTTCTTTTATCACTCTTTTCTCTTCAATTTTTTCGTGCTTTCTTCTGCTGCTAGAGCTCTCTCATTCCTACTGCCTACTCCTGGTCAATTCACTACTACTTCTCTCTTCTCCTGCTCATGCTTTCTTCACCTCTTTTCTTCTCCTTTCCTCTATGATTCTCTTAATCTAGTTTTTGCTGTACTCACTCTTACTTCTCTTAATACCTTTTTTGCTGTCCTCTGTTTTCGTTTTCTAAATATGCGTGTGCGCTTTTTTTTATTCATTTCTAATTAGCTATCATAGAGTATGAGTAAGTCTTGTGGGAGCGGTATCACGCTAACCTACTGTGAGATCATCTTCTTATATAAATAGTGACGTGTTTTACATTTCTAGTAACCATTATACTTCTTATAGTGATTGCTTTAATTTAATGTAAGATTATATAACGCTCCATATAAACTGAGTAAATGTGTTACTCTACGAATTACGCCTAATGTTATATTTCGTGACTCTTTAAAATCACAACTAATGTGGTTAAATAATAAACTAACACGATGACTAAAAGCAATATAATGATCACAATGAATGTTAAACTGTGCACTTTTTAACCAAATAAAGTGGTCTCATAATAAGTATTGTGAGAGCGTCTCATATGAGACTTTGACCACCTTCGTTGAACACCTCATGGGTGAATAATGTAGACGCTCTAGATACTTCTAAAACATTATCAAACCAAAACAACCCTGCAATAAAATATAGTAAACACTAAACAAGACAAAGGAAATAGAAACAACTTCAAATGTGATATTTACAAAAAAAAAAGTATGACTAGGAGGATTTTTCGGGTTAAACAACACTTAGTTGGAGGGTTTATAAATGTGACCAAATGCATGACATGCCCTAAGCATGTTAGGGAAGAGTTAAGGAGCTACATGTTTCAAAAATCAATGGCTGAGGATGATATTAATATATAACTAAGGTTACAGTTTGATGATTGTGATGAGATGGAGGAAGATGTTTCAACGGGTGCAAAGACACCAAATGGGAGCGCTATCGTGGTAGTAGTCTCCATCTTTCAAAGAATTCGAAGCAAAAGGGACCTATTGACATGTTTTTTACACCTAATCACAAGGACGTTGTCAAGTCTACGAGGATAAAGACAGGGACTCCACATTGGAAGTTCATATATTTCTCATAATACAAGACAAACGCAGGTTATATCAGAAAAAATGGGGTATTCAAACTTTAAAAAAAAAAAAAAAAAGTGAAAATACGACAAAAATCATCCCGAACCAACAAGACGCAGACCATAATGCTTGTCAAACAGGTTACGGAGAAGGTAACATCTACATAATGCTAGCCAAACAGATTACAGAGAAGGCAACAACTACATACATTTGCAAATTGTAACCTAACCCAAACCATCATACATCACTACGTGTAGTAAGACCAGTAACATAACACGTTAAAGAAAGACATTGTAAAATCAGCAGCTTACAACAAACCAGGAAGCCTACGAAACCTTAAAACTCAATATACGAACTTTGCACCCTTCACAAAGGTGAACCCAGACGGAAAGCCTAAAGAAACATAAAAGGCAGCATAAGACCTCCTCAACACTCCCTCTACTTAAATTCACTGACAATTATGAATGAAATTAAACACAAACATCATCAAAACAAACACATCAACATTCATGAAATTAATAAAAAAACCGACAAAAACACAAAGTACGTAGTCAAAATAGTAAGGCAAAGTGAAAAGCATACCAAAGAGTAGAACAACTGATATCGTAACCAGTACAACCAAATCAAGTATAGCACAAAATTCACAAGATAATATTTGATATCAAAGGAAACAAAAGAAAACAGACCTCAGAATCAGCACCAGCAACAGTAGCCCACATCTCTTGAACATCAGGATCGGCCTCGGCCTGACCGCCGCTTTTCCTCCTTTTCAAGCTCAGTTTGGGCTTCCCACCACGAATATCAGCATCAGCAGCACCGACACTATACTTATCTTTCCTAAACTTCTTCTTCTCACTTCCCGATTCCCTCATCATCATCCCTTTATCCTTCCTTTGTTTCGAGGGAGGCCGCTCCTCCTCGACATCATCCTCGTACCTCGTAACGCCACCGACATCTTCATCGGCGAAGTCGTTGAACTCCGACGGAGCGTAACTGTCGTTGTTGCTGCTGCTGCTGCTCTTTTTTATGAGGCGTTTACGAGGTTTCGAGGATTCGGTGTGGGCGGAGGAAGGAGAGTTATCCTGCATCCCCCAATTCTCACCGTCCTCGTCAACCTCATCGTTGAAATCTTGAACGTCGTCGATCGGAAGGTTGGTCTCCGGCTGCTCGCCGTCCGATTGGATGTCGTCGTAGTCCATCAACGGCTCTCCGTCCTCGTCACGGTACCTGCGATTCAGAAAAAAAAAACATTTCCGAACAAAAATTAGGGCTAAAATTTGAACAAAATTTGACAGTGATACAGAAGAAGAGACTTACGGATCATCGTTGTAGCCCATTGTTCACTGAATTTGATTACGAGGAGGTTGGAATTAGGGTTTTTGATTGGATTGACTGATAGAGAGAATGGGGAAAGAGATGAATTGAATTGGGAGAGAAATCGAAAATGGGGGGTTTCACTTAAAAAACTTTATATTGCACCAAAAGGACATGGACACGGCCACATTTTAATTTAGAGACGCAAGACGGCAGTTTAGAAATATATAGGTCATGGACACGACACGGACACGGACACGGGCACGGTGTATGAAGCACGGACACATCTCCCAAGTTACATGACGTCCGTGTTCGGGTGTCCATAGGCATAAGGAAATGATAGGCTGTCTACGGAGTATATTCTTTTAACTCAGACACGATATCCGGTTTTTCACATGAAGGACACCGCCCGGTCACCTCTCGAACACAAAGGAACATACATTAAGCTAGCATTTTGGACAAAATAGACATTATTGATATCAAATTTCTTATCATTTTCCTTCACATCTTCACTTAACATTAGCAGTTCTTATTACATTATTACGAGATACTCCGACGTAACTCTTCTTGTTATGTGTATGCTGCAAAAGTATACATAAGACAACATAAAACTCACCTCGAATTGAACCTTGAATTGAAACATAAATGAGTACATATACTTCATTGTCATATACAGAGTATTAAATTTGCAATAATGACGTTAATTTTTTACATAAACAACTACGATTACAATACATTCAACCAAACTATATTAGAAATGATAAGTCTCTCCATTAACTTATAAATTATGAGCCTACCATTTATTTAAATATGAGGTCCAATAGATAAATCATTAATTTTGGGCGTGCAAAACCCCCTTGGGTTATCCAAAGCTTACTCCCTCCGTGTTTACTGAATCGTCAAAGTTAATGTGAAAATGCGAGGAAAATCTAGTTAAAACGTTAACAATGGAAAGGAATAGAAGGAATACATCTTGACCTTACAAATGAACAAAGTTCTATACATGCCTTTGAATCTTTGATGTTCATCACTATTATAAAACTACTTTTTACAAACTACTTTGAAGAATCTCGTAACATCTTGGGTTAGGATCGGAGCATTACCATATAAACTAATCTAAAACTGATTAAAGTAGACTCAAATTTTCTCATCACTCACATTTGCCGTATACACTGACATTAGTTTGAAACATAAGGATTGATAACTGATGTAGAATGCAATAACTTGATCATTGAGGGCGTGATCCTCTAAGAACGTCGAAATTAGAATCTCGCAGAACATCACTTCATTTGTAACACCTTTACAGCATCTCCTACACAAACAACAAAAGCATGAGTCAATAATCTCAACTACTGTACATGAGAATATACAGTTTAGGCAACCTTTTTCAATTATTCGATGCATGTGTATATGGAATATGAGTTGTTCTTCGAAAACTTTGAAAGCGGAAATAACAGTGGCAATAATACCGAAAGAGCATAAGTATCTTATTTGGAGGAGTATTAGATGTGCATCATGGAGCACTATCTACGAAATCTGGCGAGAGATAAATAGCTGTATTTTATGAAAGGTTTCAGTTTTCCAGGATTATTTGGTTTGTGTTAGAATGATCTATGTATGCTCCAGTTTGTACGAGGAGGCTATATTGGACTTACTGTGAGCTAGCTCATCCTTCCTTTCAAGCTACTTCCCCTAGAGTTAAAACATGTCACAGCCTAGAACTCACAAAGACATCAATCACTAATAAATCTCAAAAACAACGAATCAAACAAAATAAGAAATTGATTTTAAAATTGCCAAAATTAGGATGATGCCAATATGCAAATACTCCTTAGGGCTGAATTTTCTTATGTTTCTTTGACTGTACACTGATCATATATACAATGTTATTGACGACAAACCTCATTGAAAGAGATATCATTGATATCAATCCCTAGTCTTTCATCTCGCCTGATCAAGAGTCAAAACAAATTCTTCCTCGTTATACACTGGTTGTTCATCATACACTATAAATTCAGCTCATCACCCTGCAAGTTTAAAAATTGATGAATTCAATAGCTAAGAAAACCAACAATTTCTTTCATGAATGAATGCAGAGAGCAGAGCATATAAGAGGAAGTTTGTAAAAGTGTGAAACGGAACATAAACAACCCACCAAGAGTAAAACAACATAATCAGAAAACAAAAAACATCATTTGACATCACTCCAGAGCATGTGTCTACTTAAAGCAAAGAATTACATGTATTGAAAACATGAATCAAGGGCCTAATACAGTCATAAAGGCCAGCCACCCACTCTACTTAAACTCCATACTGTTTAGCACATAAGAGCCGTGATCTGACCTCCAGGATACGTACCATTATTTGAGAAAGTCTTTATGTATATCCATATACATTTCTAAATGTATATCCCTACTTTTTTATTCATATGTCCCACCATATTCCAATTCTCTCTCCTCAATCTCACCACATAAAAATACAAAATATACCGATACTACCCCTCATATATGTTTTGTGATGTATATCACATATACAAATAGCCTTACTCATAAAACAACTTGTTAATGTGACGGCAGCAATGAAAGAGAAGGCTTCAGAAACAAAGAACAAAGAAATGACCAGTCAAGCAAACAATAAATTGGACATGCTACATTGGAGAATCCTTAAAGATCACTAAAATCCATAGGGACTACCAAAGTGTTGTAACCTCCTAATTAGACAACAAAATACATGACTTCTTAAAATGCAAAATTAAAGACATGCTTATTGTTTGGTTCAAGGTATTTGAGGTGAACGAAAAGCAACTTGATTCCCAACCATGTTGTCAATCTGATAAGTGATGACCATGTATAAGATATATTAATCAAGTAAGATCAAAATAGGAATAACACTTGTACATGAGCAAATTGGGAGCAAAAACATAACGGAAGGAGTAATACGTATAGTCGTATACACACCAAGTCTTCTATCTCACCGAAACCTTGATGAAGACGAATTCATATCCATTCTACAAACTAAGTCCATTATCCTGTAACACACAAAGTGCAGAGAGCAAATATAAGATGAAATTAGTAAAAGATGTTTGAAGCATAAACATAAATAACCCACCATCACCAAATTAATTAAAACAACATAATTTAAATCTGTGATTATTCATATCAATAAGGAAAAAGAAAGGAGAAGGAAAGTACCAATTAGAATGTGAGAAATAAAGAGGCTTTATAAAGCTGCATTATACGCATTGGCAAGCCACACAAACCTTCTTCCTGATCAGACAATCTATGTACTATAGTAGTAATACTCCAAGATCGACTTGCTGCCTGTAGAAACGATACAGTTTCCTCTTCAAATTTGTTTTCCTGAATGTATCTTAACCACCTAAACTAAACGCAAGACAAAATCCAGGCTATAAAATAACCAAAATCAGAAAGCAACCTACATTAAAACGATCGCTGATGTTCAGGGAAATTATGATCACTCGTTCTCATTTTCATTCATCATTCACATGATTATGAATTTATGATCACCCTGCCCCAACAACAACAGAATTTTAAGCACATAGATAAAATATCCGAAAAATGGAAGGAAAGAGTAATAATTAAAAATAAATAAAAAAAGATTTCAAAGTAACCTGTATAGTTCAACTTTGTGCTTGCTCAACATGGAAGTGTTAATTGTCGATGGTAGAAAATAAAACAAAAGTTAACATTGGAATGACATTTTGTAACATTCAAATTCAACTCTTGATAATAGAAGCAAAACCTATGAATTTAATTCTAAAACAAAATCCCAAACGAAAATTTGATAGGGGCAGGGAGAATAATGAATTAGTAAACTAAATCAGATTCTGTGAATAGGAGAATAAGATCGTGAGTCTTCATTCACCATTCATACGATTATGATCATCCTACACAAAAAAATAAAACAAAAAAAAATTGAAATAATAAATATTTTTTTGTCAATGCAACATACATGGACTCGAGCGAAAAAAACCTTGTAAATTTCCAATTTCATGCTTGATCAGATACTATTCTCACTTGGAAGTCTGGAACAAACGAAGCCATAAACGATTTAGTTGTGGTTGGTATCGACAGAAAAAAAAACAAATGAAAAATAAAAAAAAGTTTTTACAATGGAGAGATAGTTGGGACAATTCTACTTACCTATTATCATACAACCAAAGTCCCCGTCGACGTCTCAACCTTCAGTGTATACGGTCCATGCGCCATCCTGCACCGTCACACTCTCACCATGATTTCTCCCTCCAACTCCCCACCCAGAATACAAATTAAAGTATCACCAAACGGCCCCAATATTCGATTCAACTTATAAGTTACAGATTACAAAATCGATGAATTGAACTTTGATACAAAATAATTTGGTGTATCGAATTGATAATGAATATGTAGATGGTAAATTAGTTATAATTTGAATGATTGAGAGAAGAAAAATAAGCTTTAAACCACAAAATAAATCAAATTGATTGAAATACTCACTTGGCATAAGTAAACTTCTTTCGCAAGGCTGTTGAAGCAGACGTGAAGAAGAAGTTTGATCTTAATCAATGTAATCGCGATGAATAGGGAACAGTTGGTTTTATCTATCTGAGAGGCAGTTTGAGAGTAATTAAGGGTTGAGGAGAGGAGGAGAGGAAACTATTAAAACTGCCCTCAGTTATAGTGTTTGATAGTTATGATGTTTGATTAACATGAGTATTTTTTTTTTCTTTAAATTGACCATTATACCCTATTTCTTTATGAATGGTATTGTCTTGTAAAAGGGTATAAGTGGTAACATATTAATTTGGAAAACAAAAGGGGTGTTCTCTTTATAATAATAGTACATAGATTTATTGGAATTATTTCAATAAAGAAGTGCTCTTATTGTAGAAATAAGAAATCAAAACTCCATATACTAAATTGTGTAACTCCACTAACTTTCATAAGTCGAGTTTCTCCGTAACTTCACCGAGTAAATTCGTAACTCTAACTTAACACCATTAACAAAAATATGTAACTCCAACTTAACTCCAATAACTTCAACTTACCTCCAATAACTAAAAGATGTATTCTAATATAACTCCACTAACTAAAACACGTAACTATAACAACTAAAATAACTCTACTAACTAAAAAATGTATTTATAATATCATCATATATAAATACAATAGCGGTAGATTTAGAAGCATTTTAAGCTGTTCACATCAGATTTGACATCAGCGTCATGTCACTGATGACATCATCCGTCCAATTTATACCATAAAAAAACGTTGCAATATAATTATTATTCCAAAATTATATTGGATAAATCATATAATTTCCAAAGCAATATCCGGCCGAATTAATTAAAAAGGAAACAAAATTAAGAAAATCTCCATAATTAAGAAAATTTACCGGTATTACAATTATATTGAATCTAGATATAATTAGAAAAAATATTGAAATGTTATTCAAAAGAATAAAAATCTACCTAGAAAAGAAAAACACAAATAATTGACTGCATTCACACTATTAATAGAAAATTTGTATTCGATATATTCTTAATGAAAATACATTTGGCAAATAAATATGCATCAAAATGGCAGGTTATGTTTATAAAAAAAAGTATCAAATCTTTAAAATTATTTTTTGTGTCCGATATTTTTAGAATCAAATCAAATCATTTAAATTTTTAGAAAGTATAATCTGAATAATCTAAATTCATACTCCTCTGGTCCTATTTAAACTTCCTTCTCCATTTTTCAGGGTTTCGACTTTGTTCTTCCCATTACCAAAATATTACGATTTTTGTCGAGAGAAAAATTAGAGAGGCAATATAAAGATGTTGGTTAAGATGATCTTTTAAATTTATTTGCAAAATAAATCATAAAGTATTATTTATTAATTCTTCTTTTGGAGTGCGCAGAAGGGAGAAGAAAGTTTAAATAGGACCGGAGGGAGTATATAATAAATATATTGGCGGTTGGTAAAAATGCCATATATTATGGGACAAATTATGTAAAAATGTAAACAAATAAAATAAATCTATTAATTAAGAATCCCATAAAAATTTATATCGTGCTTTTTATTTACCAAAATATCTCCAAAAGATTATTTTGTTTCCATAAAATACTCCAACCATTTCGCTAACTAAAGAAATGATTTATCATTGTGATTTCAATATTTAGGGTTTTTTTAAAGTTGTGTTACATAAACTATTTATATAAATAGACCTTACTAATGTCCTAACCAAGCTCACAATCTTCAAGACCATCGGGGATACCATTTTTTCTAGAACTACCATAACCCTCAATAGATGGCTAAAGTTATTATATTCTCTTGATTTCTCCTCTATTCGATTTAATTTGATATTGTAATATAGAATACTCTGTAACAACGTACAATGATTACGAAGTCTATTCCTCGATTAGACGTCAATGTGTTTGCTTTGTTAATTATTTCTTTAGTGGAATTGTATTCGTCAATGTATTTGTAACTATAATTAAATTATTGTGTAATGTACAACTCTTTTGATACTGATGATTTACACGTTGTCAGAAGATAATAGAGATTCATTTTGTCAATGCACGTCATTATATACAAACTAATCACTATATGGCTAGCAGAAGCAATTTTGCATTTTTGTAAGTTGAACTTGACAACTAATGTTATACGTATTACTTAACTATTACACCCCCAATTTTTGTAAGAATGACGTGGCCTTTCTTCCCATGGCTGAACTACATAAAAGATTGACCCTAATTGTGATTGTAATGGCAACAATGCATAATGGGGGCAATGGCTAATTGTTTCAATAACTAAAGTACAGAGTAAACAATTCCCATAGCACAGGGTAAGCTGGGACATGCAGTTCTTAATGGATCACTTCCCATGTCACTAGCTGCGATTAGAGCTGTGCAAGGGGCTGGGTGGGCTGGGTTCGGGTTGGGCTCATAATGGGTCGGATTGAGATTAAACCCATTCTATAAAATATGGGTTGGGTTGGGCTGGGTTATTTAATAATGGGTTGGACTGGGCAACCCATGGACTTAAACCAACCAACATACTCAAGTGATGGTCAGCCCACCCTTTTTCTATCTCCTCCTCCTCCCAAACCCGACCACCACGAACCACCCCACCCGCCACCACTTCCATCGCTGGCCACCACGCAAGCCGCCCCTTTTCCATAAGAACCATCGCCTTTGAACAGTGATCCCATCCCCCCACCCCTGCGACACCATTTCTGTCTCCTCCTCTCATTTTAGAAAATCAGAAAAAAGGAATGTAGAGGATGATGGAGGCGGCGACGGTGGGAGAGGATGCTGGAGGAGGCGGCGGAGCGACGCGCGTCGAGTGGTGGTGGTGCCATCGCGTGAGGTGGTGGTCGGAGAAAGAGGACGGCGGTGGACGACGATGAGAGGGAGGTGCGTGGTGGTGGATGGGTAGGGGGGAGAGAAAAAAAAAATTCTAAGGGCACCCCCTCTTTTCTAAACTTGTCTTTTTACATTTTCTAATTTTCTACCCCTTCTTTACGTGCGCATTTTTATTGCTTTCGACATAGATTTATATTGTTTAACCAATATTAGATCTAAAACGAATTACATGAATCACGCCTATCACACATAGCGCAAAGCGCTTGGATAAATTGGTAGCTAGGGACCGTTAATCAATCTTAACGACGTTGCGACCTAAGATCTAGTTTATGTGCTAAATAACCGACTTAGCTTAGTTACTAGGTTGTATATAACTTGTAAATGATTGTAAACTTGCATGGCTAACTTCTCAACGACTTGTAAACGATAATTCAACTAGTAGAGGCCGCTATACGCGAGCGGGGTTGAGTGTCTTATGGCTTCCCAACACGTACCGCCACCCCCGAACCCAGTCTTGCGGTCCGTAGACTGCATATTGGTGTAGGGTACAATGCGCATTTTGTTCCTTACATCCCTCGGTTTTGTCCCTTTCGGTAAACGACTCGCAAAAGTGTTTTGTACTTGGCATGACTCGCTTCTCCAAGCGTTTCTGCTCAACGGGTACAGACTCATCTAGCGTTTATGTAGTCCCTCGGTAACAAGGAACAAGATCGCATTGCATGGTTTCCAAACACCCCACAATTGTTTGGTGGCGACTCCTATCCTAGTGCAATCATCACACGACTCGCACGTCCGCCGCCATAGAGACCATCCGTGGAATCTATAGGCCCCGACCCAACTACCATATGCGCCGATCCACCGCAACCTTCCCTCCGACACTCCCACACGCAGCCGCCCCTTCTTCCTCCCCCAGTTTCCCCTTTATTTATCGGAATGACATATGACGGCGACGATAGTGAGGGGGCGAAAGCGTGCGTGTGGTCGGCGACGTAGGACGAGGGATGGGGGATGGTTTTCTGGCGGCGGAAACCTGTGATAGGGGCTGAGGAAGGGCGAGAGAGAGGAGAGAGAAACGAGAAGAGAAGTGGTCGCGAGGTGGTTGTGGGGCTGTGTTAGGCGGAATAGAGGGTGAGGTTGAGGTGGCGGGATGGTGGCGCGCCAGGTGGTGGATTTCTCGGTGTCCCAGGTGGTGGTCGGTGCGCAAGGTCGCCGTGGATGGTGGCATCAGGGAGGTTTGTGGTGGTGGCGGGGGGAAGTAAAGGAGGAGACAGAAAAAAAGGTGGTAACATATTTCCGTTTTTTTTTAATTGGAGTTATTGCGTAGAGTTATCGTAATTACGTGTTTGTTGTGTGGAATCAATACTATACCTTTAATAGGCTATTTTTCATGCCTACGTGGCAGCCTCTGAAAGCATCAACAACCAAAAAATTCCACGTCATATCCTACGTGTCGTCCCGTTATGCAACTACATTCTCTCTCCTCCACGTAATCAAATCCTTTAATGTGTGGGCTCAAAAATTAAAACCTGTTTTAAGACCTTTCGTCTTCCTCATGACATGAATTATTTGCATTAAAAATTTGTGGGTACTTGGAAAGTCTTTGATTCAATAGTAATATTAAACATGTATTAAAAATAATGTCTTTTGACTATTGGTTTGCCAATTCGTAGGTTACATTTTAATTCAAGGTACTATATATATCTTCGTAATTTGATAGATACTGGTGTGAATAAAATTTCATTTCATTTCATACATATACAATGAGTTGGTTAAAGAGATAAATTTTGTTTGCGAGATACATATAGAAATGTTATTTAGTGTTTCACTCACACAAAGATTTATAGAGGTCTTAGAATGAGTATTATGTATATGTGTCTATCGTAGTAAAATCTTCGAATATTTGTATTTTACTGTATGATTATAAATTGATTCCAATTATTTGTTATAATTGATAAAGTTATATAGTATATGAGCTACTATCATGCAATAAGATCATATTGATTGTGTATATTTTTGATTTTGTAACTGACGAGTGTATTTTACTTTGAATATTTTTAGTTTTCAGCTTTCAATATTGTAAGGGTACCAAACACATCAATTATTACAAAATTCATCTAACAAGAATCTTAATACTCAAATTTGATTTGACACATCTCTTTGAATCGAATATGATCATATCATCGCTTAAGATGTTGACGAAACAAGAAAGATGTATCGCGTTGTTATTGTTGTCGAGTAAAAATTTTCAAGTTATATGTGTCAGGGTAATCTTTAGGACTAACGAACATTTGTTGAATGGAAATACATTCATTTTCATATTCATATGGAGACTTTTAATCTTCTTATATCATGAGACTTTTATACATTAAATTTTAAGGTAAGTTCAAAGGTTTTTTTTACCAAAAAAAATAAATTGTTTCTACCTTTAGTTTGTCAAAACTTTAAGTTACAAGCATGTTGTTTCAAAATAGTATATTTACTTTATTTTTTATTTGATTTTTCTAAAAGAAAAGAAAAAAATACTTTACACAAAAATTTAGAGTTGTTCACTTGAGCACTTTAGCTAGACATTGCGGGAGGAGGAATATGTAGGTTGATTATTGATGCAAATGTTTTACTTATGAAATATTTTATAGAGTGTTACTACCTATATTGGTTAATATATCCATTACCGTGATCTTTCGAAACGCTTTATTAAATTTTAGTCATAAAGGTAATGTTTACACTTTTCGTTTAGAAAGAAGCAAAAAAAAAAACACCCGTGAGTTCACGGGAACAAAAGCTAGTTATTATAGATACGTGTTTTAGTTAGTAAAGTTATATTAAAATACGTCTTTTAGTTGTTGAAGTTATCGGGGTTAAGTTGGAGTTACGTATTTTAGTATGTGGAGTTATTAGAGTTACATGTTTAGTGGATGGAGTTAGTATAATTACGTGTTTTAGTGTGTGGAGTTATTATACTTACGTGTTTTAGTCAGTACTCCCTCCGTCCCAGGTCAAACGCACCATATTCCATTTCGGGACGTCCCACATCAAACACCCCATCTATTTTGGAACATATTTCTCTTTCCTACTTTTATTAAATTATTACATCCTCTCTCACATTCTTTCTCCTACTTTTATTAATCCTCACATTCCCTCTCCTCTTTTTTCATAATATTACCCCACTCAACTTAATATATCATTTTTTCTTATTTCACTACAAAAACGCCTTGGGGCGTTTGAGATGGGACGGAGGGAGTAAGTTATATTAAAATACGTCTTTTAGTTGTTGAAGTTATTGAAGTTAAGTTGGTGTTACGTATTTAAGTTAATATTGTTAAGTTAGAGTTGTAAAGTTATTGGAGTTATGTGCTATAGTTACTGGAGCTACGGAGCAAGTGAAATTATGAGAGTTAGTATATTATTATCAAGATGTGTGGCTTAGATTACTTATGACCTTCTGACATAAGGCTACTTCTAACCTGATACAATTCTTAGTATATATAATATATATCTCCGAACTTATTTGATTAAGGGCAAGTATTTCAAAAATAAATCAAGTAAAGGAGTGATGTTAGAGTCTGCTAGTGAAAATTACAAAAAAGCCCATTTTGCAAAACTCAGGGGCATTTTTGGAAACTATATACTTAAAAATGTCGAATATCTCAGGGTACTTTGGAAAATATCCCTATTTTTTTCGTGTGTCCCCCTAATTTTCAAAGAGTCGTGTCAAGTGTCTGTATCGTTGTCGGTGCTACCTAAACCTGGCAAAATTGACCCAGACCCAAATATCCGACTCGAATTACTCGCCCCGAACATTCGAATTTGACTTATATTTCTAATCTAAACTCAGCCCGAAACCTAAAATGACCCGACGCAAACTTGATAATGTCCCGAAATTCTATTTGACCCGGTATTGACCCGACCCGAACAGAACGATATGAAATGACTCTGATCTAAATAACCAGCGTTTAAATGAATCGGTTGAACAAAAATAGATTGGATTAACTATATCACATCTTCAATCACTCAATTTACCAATAAATTTTCAAATGAAGATAATATTAGACAAAATTTTAAGAAATCTGATATCAATATGATCAGATTTGAACAATTTGGAATGATTGGATCCGAATTTGACCCGAACCGAATTCGACCCAACTAGAATTTCACCCGTAGTTGGCACATCCAAATTAGACCCGACCCGACCTGACCCAAACCAAACCCAAACCAAAATACTTGACGCGAAATATGACTTACCGGAACCGACCCGACCCGATCCAAATAACCCATTTGCAAGGTCTAAAGTCTAAAGTCTAAACTGCTACAACCCCTTGCGTTTTGACTTGAGAATTGAACGCTGAACTTTAAAAACTCTCGCCCTTTTTAAACCGGTTCCAGGGATTTTTCTTCCTCTCATTCACAGTTTCACGCGTCTCTCTCTCTTCTACAGCTCTACAACCGCGCACCTGAACCGTTGCCGACAAAGCAGCAACCGACCGCCCACCGCCCACGCAACCACCGTCTACCGAGCATGTTAGTGTTTTTATTTATGTTTTAGTTAAATTCAGTCATTAACTCTCAAGTATTCAACTACACGAAATTAATAAGAGTTTCGAATTAGACAATTTGTTACTCGAGTTTATTATAGCCGATTTCCGATTATAGCTGAATTCGTAGAGACAAATTCGTGATTTTTGTATGGGATTATTATGAGGATATTTTTGATTGAATTTGCTATCCGCCTTCATTTGTTTCTTCTCCTTATCTATTTTCCTACCTATGGCGAGACAGCTTGTTGAGGAAGATTGTGCGGCTGATCTGATTTTTTTTTTTTTTTTTTTAATTTGGCAGATAACCATGACGATTTTGGCGATTACAGACGATGATGTTTTAGTGATGAGTACAATTTCCAGAATGACTAAGGCAGGCGAGTTCGCCAAGGCAGAGCTAGACGATGCTATGGCTCTCACCAGGGCTTCAGATTTAAGTAATTATTACTATTACATCCTTGTTCCTCTAGTAATTTGTTTCCAGTTTCATTTTAATCCACTCATAATCTGTTGCTTTATCGTACAACATAAACGAAAACGACCATTTTGCCTAGTGTTCTACTCATATGATACTGTGGGAATTTCATATGCCACCTACCTCGCTATGGGGGAGCCTTGTGAGGCATTAGTCTAATGTTGTTGACTAGTTGTTCATGATGATAATCTGACAACATGATAGGTTTTGCCTATTTTCGTGGTCTCTAGATTGTGAGCTGGTTTCCAGTTTTATTCCTTCCTCCCTAGGTTAAAAGGTTGAACCTTTTTTTTTTTAAGAGTCGAAGATTAAACTTTGTTAAAGAGATTTGTAGCGTGTTATTATGGTTGTGTTTTGGCGATAGTGGTAAATTAATCTGGAACATTACCTTGTAGAAGGACGTTTCCTTTACCTGAAATAAGTTCCAACTTAAAAGCAAATGAACATTTTTGTTATTGTTTTCTTTTTTGTACTTTGTTAGTTAACACATCCATGGTTTTGAATATTTTGACTACGTTATGTATTTCCATCTGATGTTAGTTAGCATTAGAGTGCTTTAGGTGTTTGCTCGAGAGAGGGTTTCCCGGGGGGGGGGGAATTTGATTATATCTTCAGCCATCAAACATTTAATCTGATTAATTCAATCAGGTAAACTGCCGTTAGATGCATCAACTGTGGATTTCATTGTTGGTGTCTCCAAAAACCGTGACTTCCCGCCTGTTCCATTGCTTGCTGAAATGTTTAGAGTTGCAAAGCCCGATGGGAAAGTTCTTGTAAATCTTACTGAACTTGGCGCTGATCTTCCTTCAGAAAGGGTAATTTCCTGTTATTTTTTGGTTTCGTACAAGAGTTCATATTTTTTTCCTTCACCTATTCGGCCTGTCAGTACATGAGATTAACGATGTAATTGTTCTGTTGGTTTGTAGATACTTTCTTCACTTCATGGGAAGTTGTTAAAGACAGGATTTTCAGAACCAGAAACTATTCCACAGCCATTAGATGTGTATTCGGCAGTTCAAGCTTTAGCTGTAAGTGGTTACTTGTGCTAGTACCTCTTTCCTCCCATTTCATAAGTACTTTATAGGAGTTGCTCTCATGTACTAGGACTTTTCAAAAACGCGGTAGTTATTTTGAAGCACTGAAAGTTTCACTCTTTTGAACTATGTTGACATATGCATGCTTGTGTTACCTCATCTTCTCCCCAGCCTTTCTTTTTTCTATCGTTTTCTAAGTTTTGCTTGTGCCTCATACGATGAAAAGTTCTAATCTTCCATTTTATCTTCACCCTCTCTGCAACTAAATGAAAATTTTCCACTGTATCTCCTTCTCAGAGGGGCCTGCCTGAATTTTCCTCTAGCCGTGGGCAGATCAATCTTTCAGTTAATGCTTTGACCATGGCCTCTTTTTCCTTATGAGAGAGTACCTTTTCTGTTCTAGCCAAAAAAAAAAAAAGAAAAAAGAAAGTAAACTTAATCTCTTCCTCCTGTTCAATATATTCTTGAACAATGATTCTTTTTATATCATTCTGAACAATCATCTTCCTTTTACTGTCACCCACTCACCTGGAGGCTGGAGGTACCCTAAAAGTCCAACTTCATTGATCGTTTCTTCTCGTTCATTAGTATATAGCCTACTCTGTCTTGATTATTAATTGCTATTATAGGGATGTAGAGCACTCTTGTACACTTACAAGAGATTAGTTTGATGAGGACAATCTATGGCGACTAGCAGTTGAAGAAGTTCAATTTTAAACAAATCAAATATATTTTATCTGTTCTATTTTTGTGAGGTAGACTGGTGGGGTTAAGTTTTACATGTTCCACTTTTCTTTCTTTATTTATTTTTATTATCTATTTTTTTTGATGAATTTAATGGACATTTGATTTCCAGTTGTTGTTTTGAAGAAACTATTAGACATAGGATTTTGGCCTGAAGCCTGCACTTGTTTTATTATATTACACAAGAGGTATATGATAGCAGGGTGCTGACCTAGTAGCTGGAGCTGTGAACTTTCTGGAGTTCCATACTTCCATCTGATGAATTTCTTTTGTCTCCTTTTGCAGATTAAAGCAAAGAAACCATTTTGGAAACCTGGGTCATCCTTTCCCCTTAAATTATCGAAAGTTTTGCCCGTGCAAATCAGCGATGATACTGATTTGATTGACGAGGACTCTTTGTTAACCGAGGAAGACCGTAAAAAACCAGTACTACCTACTCGTAAGGGCATTTATTTTGTTATAGTTAATTCTATCCAATTTCGTTTTAGAGTAGCTGCGTATTGAGCTAGATGGTGATTACAGTTGATGACTGCGAAGTGGGAAGTACTCGAAAAGCCTGCAAAAATTGCATATGTGGAAGGGCAGAAGCAGAGCAGAAAGTGGAAAAATTGGGTTCAACTATGGAACTGTTCGAAAATGCTCAAGGCGGATGTGGCAGTGTATGTGTCATTTCGTTTATCCATATCAGATGACATCTTGTGCAATAGCTATGACACATGATTGTAAACTGTTGCCTGCCTTTAGCTTTTTTTATTTGTTTTGTTACATATATCTGTGATTTTTTCTTCTGATGAAGTCTCTACATACAGTGTGCACTAGGGGATGCTTTCAGGTGCAAGACATGCCCTTACAAAGGTCAACCTGCATTCAAGCCTGGTGAAAAGGTGCTTATTTCTCCTCTCACCTTTATATATGAGCCCCTAGAAAAAATCTACTTGTCCATCATGCTAAACTTATATCGAGAGGTATAAGATTGAATAGGACAGCTCTGTAGTAACAAAATTATTGTTCTATTTCTCTGGCTGCCTGGCTATGATTGATTTTATTTTTCAGTTGTGCTTGTACTGTTCTACAACCTGATGAATCCTATTGTAAAGACATTTAGAATAATTGTGTTGTCGAAGTTCTACAACATTAGTATCTTGCATCTAACATAATGGATAATGGATTGTAAGTAGTCACGTTGTACATGCTTATGTTCCTGACTACTGCATTTCTCTGCCTAATTTACTGACGCTCTATACTCGCTCTTAAGGTTCGTCTGGTTGGGGGGAGGGGGGATGAAGAAGGGCAAAAGGAACTAGAGATCTCAACTCCCTTTTTATGTTTTCTTGGCTGTTTTTTCCAATCATTACTGTTTCTTCCGTCTTTTTTCCCTTTCTCCTTGTTTCCTTGACTTCCCTTTTCAAAACCAAATGACCCCTTGATGTTACTTGCTGTGACTCAGTTAAGGATGAGTGTACATGCTCTTGCACCTAGTTTTAGTGAAATAAGGAATATAATACTCGTAGCTGTTATAGACTTAGAGCTTGTTTGGATAGCAAATTGAGAGGGAAAGGGAGGGGAGGGGGAGAGATGGGAGGGGAAAGAAAGGAAAGGAAAGGGGATATGATTCAATTTCCCTTGTTTGTTTAATGAAATAAATGGAGAGAAAGGAGAGGAAAATACTCGAATAAAATAGTGATAAACTAGTAATGATAAGTCATTTTTTAATAATCAATAATAATAATAGTAATAAAATCAATTAAATCCCCTATCCCTTCATTTTCTCTCACCTCTCCTCTTCCCCCCCCCCCACGCTGCCCACGGCCACCGCCTTCATGCACCCCCAACCACTATAGACGACACCAACACCATCGGCCAACTCGCCTTGATGCCCGAAGTCGGCAACGGCCATCGCCGGCCACATACCGTCCTTCATCCACCGCGCATGTTTCCTCTTCTTCTACCTCTTATCTCTCGTTTTTCTTCAGATCTGGCCACTACCCATAGCCTTCCCTTCCCCCACAAACTCGTCTCAACCTCGCTTTGGGCTGGGGTGGCCGGAGCCGGCCATTATTGGCTGGATTTTATTTTTATTTTTATTTTTGAAAACCTAGATCTAAAATTAGGTGGTGTTAGGGTGGTTTTTGGTGTTTGTGGTTATGGGGGAAATGATCACAGGTTGTAGCGGTGGTGATTTCGCCGGGGATGGTGGTGGTTTGTGTGGGCCGGCGGCGGGTCGTGGGCGGCGGAAGGGGTGGGAGGAGAGAGAAAATAAAGGGTGTTAATTCAGGGGTGACTTTGTAAGTATCTAGAGGTAATTTAGTAAATTAAATATTAAGGGTCCAATTTCCTTCCAAATCTCTCCAATTGTGGAGAGACATAACGCTTGAAAAATGAGGGTAAACTCATCCTCCCAAATCCTTCCATTTCTCTCCCCTCCCCTTACAAAATTGTATCCAAACAAGGGACTCAATTTCCCTCCCTCCCCCTCCCTTTCCCTCTATTTCCCTTTCCCTCTATTTCTTGCTATCCGAACAGCCTCTTAAAGTTTGGACCTTTGCCATTGCCCTTGGCAATCTGGTCTTTGTTGTAGCTAATTAACCAGTGTAGTTGTTCTAACATCTTTACAACATAGCCTTCGCAACCTAACATGGGTTTTTCTGCTCGTAATGCTGCTAATGTCACCTTTTTTTTTTTTTTTTTTTTAATATCTAGTGTTTTCTATGTTTTAATTTGACTTTGGTTGGCGTCACATGTATGTTATTGTGCGAACTTCAATGGCTTGAACAGGATCAAGCTTTCAAAATTTGTTGCATGTGGTTGCATGTATTGGAACATAATGAGCTGCACCTACATAGTCCACGACATGCAATAATCTAGTACAGTAATATTAAGGATGGGCATTGGAGGGAGATGTCTGTGCTTTTTATAGATCTGACTGGCGAGCGACATAGTTGTGCAACGAACCTGCCATGTCAGATGAGTCACCCCTGATGGTATGTTAGGCAGTTAGTTGGATCTCTTAAAACAGCTTGTTTGGTAGAGGATGGAGTTGGATGGAAAGTAAATGAATTTTTCAGTTTTCCAAGTTTGGTTCGTAAAAAGGCACGTGAAGTGGAAGGAAATGGGAGGAATGATTCTTAATTTGATTACCGGTTTCTTTCCTCCCAAAAACGGTGGGAATTGGATGGAAAGAAGTTCACGACGTAAAACACACTTTCCTTCTGATTTCTGCTGTATAAACCCAACAACGGAAAGGGTACTTTCTTCCTTTCTCTTCTTTTTCCTTCCCTTCCTTTCCATCCAATTTCTCTCTACCAAATAATCTGATAAGAGTTTGCTTAATGTAGCTCTAACTTGCACCCAGCCTCCTATAGTCTGATTAGTGGTTCACTTAGACATTTGATAAAACTTCGCTCTTTATAAGATATCAACAACAAAATACGTGTTCAAAAAATTTAATGTAGCTTTGCTGATAGAAAAGGTTTAATCTGGTGACATATTTTTGCCATTTAATGGAGTCCCTAGCTATTAGTGGTGTTATGAAGACTGTTTGGTGTTGGTGTATGAGAGTCCAACTCGGAGGTGGACACTTGGGGAATGTCTTGGGGTGCCACTCTGATGTTAAGTTTAGTCTAGACATTGTGAATGGTGAAGCTATGAAGTTTATGGGTTTATAATTACTTTGAGCAATGGAGACTTTTGGTGCGTACTTGTGCATGCCAAAATGGGTTGGAATAATAGGTTGGTGATGATGTTTCACTTGTCTGGTCATGTGCATTCAAAGAAAGTATCCAAACTAATACCAACCCAACCCTGTGGCTTCAACGCACTTTACTATTGAATGGGGTTCTTTTAGCTGGTATTTCACTTTCACCCTTGACGATAAGGGTGAGTTTGTGTAGGACCAAAAAGCGTGGATTGAGATTGCTACATCAGGGTGAAAGCCTTCTACATTTGGTAGCTTATTGAGTTTTTTATACTGTTGCATAGTCAACCAGATAAGATAGGGGTTGGGGATGCTAGAGTGAGACTTACACTCTGGTGGTTATGTAAATTTTGGGGTAAACACGATACGATCTGATCTCATTTTAGAATGAAATTTGGAAGATGATGCATAGACATATCTTTTCTTGGGATTATCTCTTTGACGAGTTGCATAACAGACATCAAGAGGGAAGTACTACCGGCAGAGATACTGGAAACTCAGAGGGTAGTAATATACCACAGAAACTCCAAAGTACATATTGTCAGGGGGCACAATACATTTTAAGATGGCATGAAGAATTTGTTTGGGGTTGTTTTACCAACTTTGTTGGAGCTCACAGAGAGTGAATAAAGGGAACAGAGTGGCAATTTACAAGCTAGGAGTCTAATAGCTATAGAAATGCCAGCAATTTTTACTAGGAAGTTAGTTGACCTGCTGTGGGGCGAGACGAGACCTGCAGAAAGAAATGCACCCGCAATTCTGTTAGACAGTAAGTTTGGCCTGTTAAGAATTTTCTTCATGTATATGAAAAGCTCCTCGACCTTGTTTCTTTTTTTTTTTGGGTTTTTTTAGAGATTTGATACGATAGCTTCTCGCTTAGAATACCTCTGTGATTTTTCAGCATTAACCTTTGGGTTCTCTTCTATTCTCTTTGATTAGTCCTGTTTGTAACTACTGTCTGGAACTGTTTCCGGAAGTCTTTTACAAATTGCAACTACGGGAGGATTAAGGTTCGCCTAGTGGTTAGCAAGTCAACCTGCTTAGGGGATGTCCTGGGTTCAAATCCTCATATCCCCACCCCCGCAGCATTAGGTGCTCCTATGTACCAACAACAACAACAACAACCACCAAGCCTTATTCCCAAAATGATTTTGGGGTCGGCTAACATGAACTGTCACCTAGTTACCATCTTGTGTAAGCAAAAAAAATTCAAAAACGTTGTGAACCATTTAGGAATATTGAAACACTTTCAAAAGGTTTTTAGAAAGTCATCAAAATAAATAAAAGTTTGAAAAATAGTGAAAAACATATGAACTTTGAACACATAGTAAGGAAAAGTTTGGAAATTTTTTGGGAAAAAGTTAGGAAAACCAAACAAAGAAACCAAAAAGAGTCAAATTAAGTCCTCCGAATGGATATAGTCTCTCCACACCCCCCTATCCAACACCATACTCTCTTCAAGCCCTAGGAAACTCATATCACTTTTAATCACCCTCATCCAAGTCATCTTGGGTCTTCCCTGACCCCTAATAATATTATTACTTCCCCACCCTTCTACTCTTCTAACTGGCGCTACTACCAAAAAAAAACATTGCAACTACGGAACTGTAATTTTTTTATTCCTTGGTAAAAGGTTAGAAACGATGCACGCCTCAGCTAATCGTGAAGCTAATTCAACTAGTGTATGGGGGCAGGAGAATATGTAGGGACTTCTGCTATGCAGCAGATAGCAATTTTCTTTGAATCTCTGTTGACATGCCTGGCACTTTTCTAGCTTTGCTGTGATCTTAAACGCATTACTGACCCAGTTTAACTGCTGCTTGTTCAAGTACTTAAATGAATTTGAACTCCGAAATTTTGTTCACCATATCAGACAGTGCTTTTTCATGTATGCATTCAATCGCTTTAAAACTAGATGGCGGCATCTTCTGATTCACCTGCATTAGTTTCTCATGACATGAATTACACCCGAGTTCCTGGTTGGCATATGTTGCGATGTTTTGATTCAGAGCTTTAAGTTTCTAATTGTTTGCCTTTCCATCAAAGCAGTTTCATGTATTTGCCCTCTGTTACATGAATTTTCTTTAACAAACCTTGTTTTGCAGGTTGTTTTGTCCTTCACTGACGACATATGAGTAAAGCACCGTTCAGCTGAGCTGCATTTTTGTGGACGTCAAATTTGTTTGTTTTGTTCGCGAATCATACTGTGCATTCTCTAGGATATATTGAAGGAACACTTGCTTTTACTTTCTATTTTGTCATCGACTGTGTAATATTGTACTTGTTATATGAAAATGTTCGGGTTCCCTAAGTTGCTTCCCTTTCTCTCTCTTTTTTTTTTTTTTTTTTTTGCATGGGAATGGTTGATGACATCTCCACTGCGCCACTCTTGTGGTAATCTGCAGTGCCAATCTGCCACCCCTTTTTCTGGTAATTCGTGTTTTCGGACAACCACCAATTATTCCGGATGTCTCAATACATTTGCTCCTCTTGCCCGCGCATATTTGGCTATGTGCCTTCACTGAAGGCAAATATACTGGGGAAGCAGAGCACAAGTTAAGGAAACATGTTTGGAGAAATCGCAGCAATCCGTGAAACAACTCATCATAAGGTAATGCAATTTTTAGCGACAATGCGTGCAAACCATAAGTCACACAAACTCAGGTTGTATTCTTTTCTCTAACAAAATTGTACATAATTGAGACCTGTCAACAAGACTAGAACAGAGCCTCAAGCTGATTTGCAGCTGTCCTACTACATTACATTACACTATACTTGCTGAGAAAGAAGGACAAGAAGTCCCTGAGGTCCGACCAAAATCTCATTCAAGAAACTAAGTAACCCGAACCAGACCACTGGAGTTACGTCCACCCCACCCAGAGGTGGGATTACTTTCCGGGTTGGCCCCAGAATTGGCTCTGTAGGTGCATACGCAAGAACATAGGGAAATTTCCCCACTGGAAGCTTGGGATACCAGGACATGACTATTCTGAGGATGAAAAGAAAGGAAAGTCCGGAGAGGAAGGGTCCGACAAACGGAATTGCAAGCTTTGCTGTTGCTGGATCCAGGTCTAATAACAGCATGTTTTGCATCAATTTCTCAGTGACATGTGATACGTCTAGCTTGTCAATGAAGTTGTTATCCGCGATAAGACCACAACATTCTTCAGTTGAGCAGATCACTTGATGTAAGGTCTCAGTGACTGGTTGAACTGTCAATCCGTAGGCACACCGTGGACTGCATCGTGTCATTTGTGGACTATAAACTGGATTATTTTTCCTGGGTGACCAGTAACTTTTCTGCAACGAAAGGAAACGAGTAAATAAGGATGTCAGTAAGACTATGAGGATGAGAACACCCTGGTTATACCGATTTCCAGAAAGTCGATACTGATTCTCTAATAACGTTTTATACACCGATATGCTAATGATTTAGAGAGATTTTAGACTCTCATGGTTCGTAAATGTTTACAGTAGTTATGTTAGTTTAACTAATGTGTGCTACACACATCAATGCAAGTTCAGACATTCCCAAATGTGTGCCGAAAAAATAAAAAGGCAAGTAAGAGGATGAGAATACTCACAAAAGATAAGGGGCAAGGCCTGCAAAGAGTTGCCATGGCGCGCTGCAAGTAAACCCAACTCCTTTCTTGCTACTTAAAATGTCAGAGTACGAGGATTCTCAAACAATTCGGGTAGAGTTGTACCCGGGATGTGCACAAGGATTTATTGAGAGGATTCAAATGGACATTGCTACAGCTTTTCTTATACGTTTTGTTATTGGAAAGGCTGAATATGGAGTTAGGATAAAATGACTTAGATAGGATTAGGATGATCAAACATTGAGAAATCTAGAGTGAATGACAGCCATTGTTTTTCATGGGTCCAAATTGAGGCTGTGAGTTACGCTGAATCGAGGATATTGTGGGAATTTCAGTTCAAGGACAATATAACTTCCACAGTTCCACACCTCCACCCAACTGGCACTACGAATTTCTTCAAAAAAATTACGAAAAATTCACGTCGTGCCCCTGTGGTTTGCCATTTTACATATGGTGACCACACTTTCAACTTTGTGCACGCGGTGCCCTCGAGTTTTGTATTTTTGCACGCGGTGCCCCTAATTTTAACTGACATTAGAAAATTGCTAACGTTTACTATTCAAACGTCTATTAATAATCAACTTAGCATATATCACATATATCCTTCTATACTATTAAAGAAGACTTTTTTGAAGCTCTCACAACGATCGAACATTTTTAGAGTGTTTCAGTAATATTATAATATTAAAAGTTACAATTCCAATCTCACTCAAATATGTAACAATTATGAGCCAACTAATACAATCCTACGTTCCTTCTAACTTGTGAATGCAATCCTACGTTCCTTCTAATTTGTGAATTCATACACTAATCATTCTCGATTGCTTTTCTCACATACCCCTCCCATAAGAAGTACCTATATATTCATTACTAATTCTACTACTACATGATGAATGCCGTACAAATTAGTTTGTTTTACCTTTTTTTTGTTACTTTTTGTATAGGATTTGTTTTTTTTCCCTTTACTTTGTAGATCAAACAAGTTGAGCAAAGTACAAGTGTTATAATGACGAGTAGCACGAAGAAAATTACTCTTTCTAAGTTTCACTTTTGAAGTCCAAATGTACATGACGTCAACATTCTAATGCAATGTTACCGACCTTTTAGAATCAATAACGACATTTTTTCCTCTAATGTTTTACTTTTGTAGTTTGAGTTGCTGAATAGGGACTTTCGATGATAATTTTATGCAATCCATGATAGAATTCATAATCGTTTGACGTCGGTTATCTATTAATTTATGACAGGATCATGGACTCAAGGTCAGGGGTCGTCCTTTCCGTTTGTAGTGGTGTATAGGCTTACTTGGTTCTCAGAACTTGTGGTTAGGTGCTTAGATATAATCATGAGTCGCAATTTCAATCGTCTTACTCCGTATCATTGTTAGTAAAAAATCTCTCTCGAAATTTCATACAATGAAGTGCACACAAAACTATTGTTTGTGATCTATGTATATTATTTTACTCATTATATTACCATATGTTTTAGTTAGATGACTTAGGTCAACTATACATATTTTTTCATGTGCATTGAGTGCGTAGCCAAACAACTATTTTGGTGAGACTCCGGTATATCTTAATAATTCGAGACTTTTCTAATTGAAAGAACATTCGAAAATACATTTGAAAAACAAGTCTAATAAGGTTATGACTACAACTATATTAGGTTACGAGACCTATGACTGTTACTCTGTTGGTAAACATCCAGACATAATACATTTAAAGAAATATATATATAATAGTTCTATGATTGAAATCTTATTTAAATTACCGACAAATAAAAATTAAGCTAAAAAAGACTTCTGTGAAAGTCCTAAAGTTGCCCCTATATATGTCTTAAACATTAATTAAAATATCACATTACAATGATACTCCCTTCGTCCCCTTTAAACACCCCCTCCTCATTTTTTCTCGTGGATTAAGGTGGTGTGGTTTGTTTATTATTGTTGGAGATAATAAGTGATTTATTTATTATTGTTGAAGATAGTGGGTAGTTTGTTTATTATTGTTGGAGATAATTGGTGATTTTTTTATTGTTTTTTATGATAGTGGAGGGTTGATGTGTGGTGAAAACTTACCCCATTTGAAATTTTTTGAAATGGGGTGTTTAAAGAACACCCCGAAAAAGAAAGAGGGGTTATTAAGGGGGACAGAGGGAGTATATGTGTACGTACAATTCTATGTTTTACCAGTACGTCCTAAATGAACCCATTTTAAACATGTTTTACCAACACGTCCTAAAATGAACCCATTTTGAACCTATGTTCAAGAGGACACTTTATAGTGAACAACTTATTATGTTCATAAAATGAGTCGAATAAGTAGCTTAAAATACAAACATTTTTTTTATTTAGTTTAACTATAAACCTATAAACCTTTTTTTTAGGATTATAAACCTATAACTTTGTTCATAACTTATGAGATACACCGTAAATTTAAAGTATTTTTTTTTGTTTTTGATATTTTACCTAACATTAGAGTTTTAACTCTATCATGTTTATTAGTGAACATTACTATATGACCGTGCAACGCACGGGCCATCATTCTAGTAAATAAAATAGCGGTAGATTTAGAAGCATTGTAGGCCGTCCACATCAGACTTACATTAGCGCCATGTCATAGCTGACGTCATCACCGTTAAATATGACAATTAAATCTGCATCAAAATGGAATATTCTGTTTATAAAAAAAGAAGCAAATCTTTTAAATTATATGATGTGGCCGATATTTTTGGAATCAAATCAAACATTTAATTTTTAGAAAATATAATCTGAACAATCTAAAATCATATATAACCAATATACTGACGGTTGATAAAAATGACATAGATTATGGGCCAAATTATTTAAAAATGTAAACAATAAAATAAATTTATTTTCAATTCCTTAAAAATATGAACCTTTCTTTTAATTTACGAAAATATGTCCAAAAAATTATTTTGTTTCCATTATACTCCAATTATCTCGCTAATTAAAGAAATGTGTTGTCAATTATGATTTCAATATCTAGGATTTTTTAAGTTTTGTTATAAATAGACCTTACTAACGTCCTAACCAAGCTCACAATTTCAAGGTCGTCGAGTTTACAATTTTCTCTAGAATTACCATATTCCAAGTAGATGTCTAAAATCATTAGATTCTTTTAAGGGTTAATTCACGTGGTACCCTCGTGTTTTGCCGATTTGCACGTGGTATCCAATGTTTTGCAAATTTGTACAAAATACCCTCGAGTTTTGACTATTTGCACACAATGCCCTAAACTTAACCCTCCCATTAACACCGTCAATTTTTCTTTTTTAAAAAAATGTTAATTTACGTGATACCCTCGTGTTTTGGTGATTTGCACGTGGTACCCACTGTTTTGCGAATTTGTTCCAAATACTGTCAAGATTTGATTGTTTTTTCATAGTACCTTACCTTTAAAATTCCGTTAACACCATTAATTGGAAAAAAAAACCTTTGATTTTCTCCTTCATTAACGAAATTTTAAAGGTAACGGTACCATTTAAACAAATCTCAAGGATATTTGATACAAATTTGTAACACTGGATACCACGTGCAAATCGGCAAAACACGAGGGTACCACGTGAATAAATCCTCTTTTTTATAAAAAAAAATTGACGGTGTTAATAGGAGGGTTAAGTTTAGGGTACCATGTGCAAACCGTCAAAACTCGAGGGTATTTCGAACAAATTTGCAAAACATTGGGTACCACGTGCAAATCGGCAAAACACGATGGTACCACGTGAATTAACCCTTCTTTTAATTTCTCCTCTATTGGATGTAACATTCCCCCATGAATTATCAAAATTTTTGTTTTTAGTTGAAAGTTAATTTTTGATATTGTACTATAGAATACTCTATAATAGCGTACAGTCATTATGACGTCTATTCGTCGATAAGATGTGGATGTGTTTACTTTGTTATTTCCTTAGTGGAATTGTATTTGTCAATGTATTTGCTATTGTAATTAAATTGTTGTGTAATGTACAACTCTTTTGATACTGATTGATTTATCAATTGTTAGAAGATAAGACAGATTAATTTTATCAATGCACGACAATATCGTACAATAACTAATCACTATAAGGCTAGCACAAGCAATTATTCTGTAAAAATAGAAAGCAATCTTTCAAAAAATATCCATAAATGTCAAATACTCCAATAATATACCCAAAAGAATTCAATTTACCTATAATACACGTTGATTTATATGGTTGAATGTTTTTCTTAAAATTAAGTATCAAATATCTTCTATAAATTGCAACAGATTTAACAAAAATATCTTTTTCTATATTAAATCTAATTGTGGCCATATATCTGCCGTGTGAAAAGCTGGGTATATGTATATTCTCCATCTACACCGAATACATAAAAAAATACCCATAATAAAATTATAAAAATGCAAATTAAACTGACTAACCCGTGCAAAATTGCAGTAGTGACATCACTGACACGTCATAGCTGACACGGACCATCCAATTTTTACCATAAAAAACGCTGCAGTATAATTATTGTTCCATATTATATTGGATAAATCAGATAATTACCATAAAATTTACAGCCGAATTAATTAAAAACTAAAGAAAATATTTAATAAACAAATAAAGAGAGGAAATTAAAAACATACCTGTTTTTAATAACCTTTCATACACAGAGCAAATGTTTTAGGAATATAAAATATAGTAAATTTGGTATGAGCGACAGTTCGGAATATATTAACCATTCGTACACGGGTTAAATCGAATAATTACCAAACTTAAAATACGCATAAAAATAACATATTCCGTTTTAAGAAAAATGAATTAAATATTTTTGCTAATAATAACGCGGCAAAGATCCATAATAATCTAAACAAAAACATAAATTTTTCTATAAATTTTGAATATCAACTGTAGTTTATTATGGGATGAATCAAATCTTTATAATGAATGAAAAAATCATTAGCAGTTACCATAACAATGGAAACATATATGTTGGCATATTAATTCGCGAGAATATTATCACATTCTCTTTATCCTTTTAGGTGCTGTTGTATTTTATTGTTTAATTTTTAATTTTCGCTTTACCCTTTATGGTTAAGGACTAAATAAACATAATATTTATTTTTCCTTAAAACGATCACTTATAACATATTTATCAGTTTTTCGAGTTTCAAACATTTGTTGTGACTATATAAAAAATGGAGGATTATTGTGTGATCCCGGGAGTACATACTCCCGCTAATGTGGCATACATATATTGGTGAGGTGGATTCATGAACCGGATCACAAAAAAGAAAAAATAAACCCGGCCCAAAAATAAATAAAAGAACACTCTCTTTCCTCCCCACCCCAATCCCAGCCACCACCACTGCCACCGTAGCACCATCAACCACCAACCCATCGCATGCGATGCCAACAGAGACAACTTGTCCCGGTGACTTCACTCCGACTACCACGCCATCGCCATGCCATGAGGTTCTCTCATCTCGATGCGTTCCTCTCTTGAACCTGCTTTCCCAATCGCGATCGAGATCCGATCTAGTTATCCAGGGGCAGTAAGCCATCGGCGTTGAGATTTGGGCAGACTAGCCGGTGCGAGGAGGGCGCATGGGGTGGCTGTCGGAGTTGGTGGGAAGGATGGGAGAGAAATTGTGAAATGGGTGTGCTTTTGCCTCGTTAGTCGTTAGGTTTCATTTTTATTTTTATGGTACATTTTTTTGTGTTTTGGGTTAACGTTTACTTTGTATTACCCCAAGACCCACCCTTCAAAAGATGTAGGCAAATAATAATTTAGATACTAAAAGTATACCTTAAGTGCATACTTAACACGAAAATATAATCTAGACGTAAAAGTATGTAATTCACGCATAAAAATACATGTTTGATAATCTAAATTACATAACTAGTATACTAAAGTACGTAACTAGCACACTAAAGTACATAATTGGTATACTAAATAATGTACTTTAGCGAGTAAATAATGTACTTTAACGTTTACATTATGTACTTTAGCGTATTAGTTACGTACTTTAGCGTCTAAATTATGTACTTTAGTATATAAGTTATGTACTTTAGCGTGTAAATAATGTACTTATAACGTTTACATTATGTAATTTAGTATATCATTTATGTACTTTAGCTTAAAAATAACGTAATTTAGCGTGTAAATAATGTACTTTAACGTCTAAATTGTGTACTTTAGTATATCAGCTATGTACTTTAGCGTAATAATAACGTACTTTAGCGTGTAAATAATGTACTTTAACGTCTAAATTATGTACTTTAGTATATCAGCTATGTATTTTAGCGTAAAAGTAACATACTTAAACATCTAAATTATGTACTTTAGTATATCAGATATGTACTTTAGCGTATAAATAATGTATTTTAACGTCTAAATTATATACTTTAGCAGTTTACCATATCAATTACTCCATGTACTTTATCGTGAAATAATGTAAGCGTGTAACGTACCTTAGCATCTAAATTATGTATTTTAACATATCTGTTATCAATTTAACTATTCAAATTATGTACTTTAGTGTATTAGTCACGTACTTTAGCTAGTGATTAAACGTATAAATGATGCATACTTTAACATATTAAAGTATTGCCTTTAAAAAAAGCATATTAAAGTATTAAACAAAGCCTTAATTTCCCAGTCCCATTGCCCATTTATTGAATTTTCCTATGATGTACTCCGTACGATGTTTCTCTCTCTTCAATTTTCTCATTTCTTTTGCCTCCCATTTCTCTCTCCTGGATGTGAATATATCTTCAGATTATTCACCAGCACCATCCCCACGAGTCCACGACCCCAGCCGACTACCACCCTACACTATCTTGCACGCACCACCACCCTCAACCAGATTCGGCGTTAATCGCCACCGACGAGTGAGAGAAGAAGCGTAGAGGGGGTAGGCCGCAGTAAGAAGCGGTGGTCTGGGTACGGTGTTACCGACGCGTGATGCCATCGTAGGGGCGTCGTCGGAGACGATGTGGTGGTAGCTAGTGCTACGACACGGCCGGCGGCTAGGGGGCGGTGAAGTGGTGGTGCCGCGTGGAGCACAAAAGGTGGGAGGTTTTTTCCTTTTTAAATATGTGGTTTGTTAATAAATAAACCGGTTTTTAAAATCAAACCGCTGACGAAGCAATGACATCATGATGACGTGGCGTCCGGGACTACGGTATACGCGCCGTAAAAACTGGGCTTGTGAAGGTTTGAACCTGTAACCTCAGAGTTACAATTTTAACGCTTCAACCACCAAGGCAACTGATTTCTTTGATACTTTTATTAATAAAGATATATATAAAGGATTTGAGATTTTAGGAGATAATTTCGGAAACAACTTTGGACGAGATAATAATCTGAATCATATCAAATCATTTTATTTTTTGGTATAATTTAGGAACTAATATATATAGGCGCAATATATTAGGAAATAACACATTTTGGGTTTGTTTCGTTTTAACTTAAAATACGGGTCAACGGATGGGGTCAGAGTAAAAATAAGAACTGTGTTAAAAAGTAGTCGGGGTTAATATGAATTACAGTTCACAAAAACGGGGTCCGAAAATAGCGGGCCACAGGTTATAAATTGTAATTCATACATAAATACAAAGTAGTTAAATAAATTCGCTATACTTATTAAATCGATTTCATTGAATCAAACATAACTTCTCTAAAATGATACCAAATTAAACACGTTTCTTTTCGTCTTAATTTTAGAAAAACTGGGACAACGGGTCATCTTATGTTTAACCCAAAAGAATACTGGTCAAAAAGGGTTCGAGTTATCTATGGCCAGAGCTTGATCAGGAAAAAAAAGGGTATTAACCTTGAACAACGGGTCACATCTGGTCGGTTAAGTTTTTCACAGTCCTAATATTTTGTGTTAATTATGAGTAATAAAATAAATTTTTAACCAAGTTCATATAACAACCCGTGCAATTTTGCAAGATCCCATAAACTAGGTAGTAGTATAATTAGTGCGAAAATCAGCCGCGGGTTCAAGTCAAAAGGACCATAGGTTTTGAAAAGCGAGATCATAGCCTACAAGAAGCGGGTTCATGGCCTACAAAAGCAGTTTATGAACAATTCCAATAAAAAAACGGGAAAAGATAGAGTTGCATTTGAAATGTTAAGAATAGTACAACAGAAAACCCGATTAAAAATTGTGATTTAAATTAGAATTGATATTGGAACACTTACTTACCATTACACCAAAGCTAAAGGGCAGTCAATTGGTTTTCTTATTATCGCGTATCTATCAGAGGGAACAAAAGGGAGGTGTTCACCAACAAGTGTCCTTTAAACAAAACGTAAATGTATATATAGTTTTTGAAATTTTACACTAATTGTGTATTTTCTTCTAACCCGTTTTGGATAATATTCGTCTTAACTCAACTACAAATCAACGGGTTGAATCAAATTTGACCCTAAATATATGTGTGAAAACAGGGGTTTATATGACTCATTGCTAATGTCATATAAGAATGAGTCATTACTAATGTCATATAACTTTCTTTTATTATCTAAATTTATTTCTCATTTTATCTCCGACTTACACTACTTATAAAACATGGGTACATGACTCCAAAATAACATGTTTTAAACCCAAAATTAGCGGATTACGGGTCTTGAAAAGCGAGCTTGTGACTAATAAACAAATTTTGACAAGTCTCACGTTGTTCTCCTAATTTTTTTCCTTTAATGTGCACCCATTAATTATTCGAATAATTAAAAAACGTTGTACACGAACAAATCATTATCTACATTATATAACAACCCGTGCAAAATATTGCACGGGTACATAAACTAGTTTATAAATAAAAGAAAAAAAAGGCAGCCTCTCCCTCTCTCTCCCCTCCCCCACCAGGCCACCGCTCCTCCCACGGCTCTGCTCCACCGCACTTCGACCACCACCTTTACCGCCATCGGCATGCCACCAACATGGGTGATCAGGATCTGTGACCAAACCCAGATGTCTATACACCATGGTACATGACTGTAGCTCCCCATACCCCGGCCCGCATCATCTTCTCTCCTAATTTTGCCTCCCCTACCTTTACTGCCACTCCCCAAAACACCCCTCATCATCTCCTATAACCCAGTATCCTACAAATCCCAAATAGAATTCCTTATAGCACAAAATCTAGCCTCATAAATTGAAATAAAGAGGTAGACGACATTCACACAAGAACTCGTTACGCTTCACGAGTAACTGCAACGCCAAGCATTTCAAAACCAACACCCAAATTCTGCGGATTCTCAAATTGAAAACCCAATACATCGAATTGGGGTACCTCAAAACATCACACATATATTTTGACTCAAACAAAGCAAAAAATCAAGCCAATTCATCCATCAAAATTTCAAATTTTTTTTGCCCAATCAGGGAAAATAATTCAAATTGAGAAACCAAAGGTCGTTAATTATTGGTTGATTTGGGGGCAGAGATAGAGAGATAGAAAAATTCGAGAGTCAGCGCTGCTGTTTGAAGTCGTTGGCAATGGGCGAGACAAGGGCAGTGCGTGATGGAAAAAGATTGGGCTAAGGTGGATAAAGGGGAGGAGAGAGATAGAGGGGGGGGGGGGGGAGTGGTACGATTAGGCTGAAAAAATAGTCAGTCATATAGAGTCTTAATTAAGGTGTTTAATTAAGATTAATTAGTAATTATTAAAGTGTTAATTTAACACCGTTATAACTGTAAATCAAACAAATTTCAACTTAAGGGTACCACGTGCAAAAACTCAAACCTCAAGGGCACCATGTGCAGAAAGTTGAAAGTGTGGTCACCATGTACAAAACGGCAAACCAAGGGGCACCACGTGAATTTTCCGAAACTTTTAATTAATCGACTTATTTGTCCGTCATTTCAATATAAGTGTGTCATAAAGAGCACTCCATTTTTTGATCCACGATCTAACGCGTAGACTGGGTTGAGTTTCACTCTAACATATCAGATTAATTTATACAGTACTAGTTTGCCACGCACGGGTTATGTACATATATTATTGTTTATACTCGTTTTTATGAGAAAAATGTTGACTTATCTTTATTTAAGTAAATTATCATAATGGTTATTTTACACATAAATGGGCCAATACTATACTACCCTATGATAATTTATTACCATATCCTAACCAATAATTGTACTTAATGCTATTTTTATATTATATCCAATTAATGAATGATAAGTGTCTTTCTAGGAAAAACTTGATTTCACATTTTTAACATGTAATACTCCGTATTAGATTGGGGTTGAATACTTGGATTATCCAGACTACCATTAGATCGGCCATAGACGATTTTTCGGGTCGGATTAACTTGTAGCACGTTCGTCTTGGTCCTAACTTGACAAGTACTCCGTAATCCGAAACTTGTTGTTTTGTGTTTGACGTCACGAGTAATCCGTCACAAGTCTCACAACTTAGAAGAGTTGACTGCGATTTACTGATGTTGAATTGGTGACGGTCTTCGGTAAAAAATCTCCAGACATTCCAATCTTTATTTTAACAAACTAGATTTTGGTCCCGTGAAATTACGGGTTCGTTTGTAGTGTTGTTAGAACATGTAAGGTATAACTTAAATGAAAATGAAATTGTCAATCATGATATAGAAAAATAAAAATGACCAATTCAATATGATATCGCGAACAAAAAAAAATCATTTCTCATCTCATTGTAGGGTACAATATAACTATTTGAAATTACAATATTACAATATCGATTTGCAACATACCATCATATTTTGATGGTAAAACTTAAATTTTAGAGAGTCGAACTACAATGAATACATATAATGCAAATAATCTAATGAAATGGAGGTTGTATATCTTTCTATCTAGCTAAAACTCTCTCTTTGATAAACTTAATGTATATGTAGGAAATGATATTATTTTCCACACCAAAATCAAACAATAGCCTAGCGTATATATACTAATTCCACGTAGATGTAACTGACACCATTAGGAAACGAAGAGCCAAAAGACATCATGTTTAATGTCGTTATTAAGATGAATAATGGTGTGATTAAATGATTAATTAAAGAAACTTTAATAAGATTAATGTATAGGAAGCTGAAGTGATTCCTAACGTTAAGATTAAATTTCCCTCGTATTATTAACCCCCCGATGAAACTATGACATGTGGCTTTTTTTTCCCCCAAACTACGATAGAATTTCGCCACGTGGGTGGGATAGCTAGACAATTAAAGGTATAGTATAGATTACTACTACTCCGTATATATGGCCCTGCTCATTTGACTTCATTCAATCTTCCACCGGAGCTCCACCGCCATGACCACCGCCGGTAACTTCCAGTTTTTTTTTTACTACTCTCCTCTAATCGCTAGCATCTTTAATACTCCTCTGTGTAACAAGTTGGCTTGATTTAATCTACAGTAAACCTTGACGGAATCACTGGCAACGGCGATGGCGGCTTCGAGCACTTGCAGCTCCAACTCCCGGAACTACTCGGCTCTGATTCGCCGCCGGTGAGACCTTATTCCTTTCCTTTTTTAGCATGTTCTACATATTGATTTTGTTTAATTTCTTTACTTGGACACTTTGAGGATTTCATTGGCTTCTTGGTAGTTGATCTCCATTTAAATCATTAGAGTTGACTTTGGTGTTTTCATTTTTTTGTTCCTAGCAATATTATGAACATAATGCCTGCAGATAAAAAAAAAAAAGAAAAATATTTTCCCATGTTTTTTGTTACTTAAAATTCAAGTAGTAATGCGGTTGGTTGGTTGTGTGACAAGGCGATTTTCGGATATTTCGGGTTTGTTCTTTCCAGTTGAGAGTGGAATATGGAAGAGGGAGGCCCCCTAGTTTAATTTACTAGATATTAGGAAGTGCCCTACTTTTTCTCACAAATTCAGAATAACTCAAAGGGAAGTGTGGCCAATTTTATTGGGAGGGGAATTTGGAGGGAGTGCGTAATGTGGTTTATAGGGGTTTCTATTCAATTGAGTCTCCTTGCTTAATCTATTATGACATTGCACGTAGGTTGGGTAAGGGATCAGATCTACGCAAGCTTATGACTTGGTATCATGTGCACTGATGCGCTCCTTACTTTGGCTTTTTTATTGACTTGTGGACTTAGAATACAACTTGTAGAATGATATCTTTTCCACAGTTTAGCTAATTTGAGACTACTGGATGTATTTATTGTCGTTTAGCTAATTTTTGAGAGTGTCATTTGTGGGAATGCACTACTCCTGTAACTCTTGAGGAGTTATAAAGTCAAGTGATTGTCTGGCCAAAATATACACCTAAAACTGTCATGCAGTGGTAGGTAGTCATTTAGCTTCTGTAATTCCGTTAGACTCTGCAATCGTAGGTTAAGGTTACACACATGTAGCTGCAATCAATATAGGCCTATATAGGTTATGCCTTCACTGGAATGACTGTTTTTTTGGCATCGGATAATGGTGCGTGCGCTGTGAGCATTTTTTTTTTTGGGTATATATGCTGTTGTAAGCATAAGCTGGTATGTAACATGTGGTAATGTGGTCAACTTACGTGTGTTGTATGTTGGTCTCCATACACGACAAACAACTACCCAAGCACCCACTACATACACCATCGTCCATCGGAGTAGTAGGGACCGAGCCCAGGCTTACCTGATCAGTCTGGAAGAATTAGGAAAGAAGCTCCTCTAGAGAAAATCAGATTAGGGCTTACTTACATAATGACATAAATCTATTCCTGTATGGTAGTCGAGAGCTAACCAATTCTTCAGCACTGTGCCACTGTTAGCCCTACTCCGAGTTTAAGTTTGTTGACATCAAGACTTTTTGTTTATCGCTTTTTTTGAAATTTGCAGGAACAATATCCTTCATTAGTTGATCAAGATTATGAATCAATTTGCTGGGGCTGTGGATTGCGACTTATTCTACCATCAAATGCTCCAGTTTTTAAATGTGGCTGGTGCGGGGCAATAACCAAGCATGATGAGTGCAGACACGAACAGAAAAAATTTCAGTGGAGACGTTTACGTGACCGTTGTTTTGTTGCCATCCTTCTCATATTTATGGTCTTTGTTATATGTATGCTTCATCCCTACTCTATCTTTTCTTAGTACATCCTAACTTCTGTGTCTGAACTGTGAACCAAACTCAAGGAATTTAGTTTTTGTTTGGCTTGTTCCTAAAAATGTGAATATACGAATGCCTATAAGAAACTGAAGAAAGATGAAGGAGTTTGGATAGCATTTAATTTTTCTGACTTACTAAAACATCATTATAAATCTTAGTGCCATTTAGCCATGTAGGTGAACTTTTGCTTAAAACTTCTCCTTTGGCTGATGTTCTGCTATGTCCCATACTCGTATTTCATATCTATTTGCCTCCTGATCCAACTTTATAGAGTTGGATTTTAGGAGAAACTGGCTTCCATGTAGTCATTTCTGTTTCACTTAGTTCCATCACTTTCACCATCCTTCCGATGATTTTTTCCCCCTTGTAGTAAAGCAATATGCTAGGTTTTGACGTTCTCTTTTTGTGGCTTTGAAATTGTCCTCCTAATCTGCTGAGGCTTAAGCAGAGATCCACTATCTTCATATGGGGGTTTTCTTGTTTGCTAGGGTATTCAGGGAATTTCTCCTCTGTATCAAACTAATGGCAAGACTCGTAGATTTATGTATTGTCTCTTTAAAATGAGTTGACTTAACTTATGAATATGGACTTCAGCTTCTCATCAAATCCCTGGTTTGGTTTTCTACTTTTTTATGAATATGCAGGTGGTGGCGTGTGGGCAGTGTACCCAGTTGTGTTTTCAGTGGGCTATTTTTTCGGTTTGTTCCACTGTATGGTTGCTTTCATGTTGGGTGTCACTACGCTTTCAATGTTCAGCCTGGCTGCCTTTTGTGACCCTGGAACGCCATTGCCAATAGTGTGGGGTAGTTTTCCAGCTGTGCGAAAAGATGAGCTACAGGATTATACATTCTGCCATTATTGCTCACAGCCAAAGTCGCCTAGAACTCATCACTGCAGTTCATGTGGGTTGTGTGTGTTGGACATGGATCATCACTGCCCATTTGTAAGTTCACAATCTATGTGTTTTTATTTGAGGTTTTTGTGTTATGTAGGTTATAGAGTTCTTTTCATGTTCAGCTACATAGAATTTCAATGAAATAACTTAAGCAAATAAGCAAAAACATCTTAGAATTATCACGCTAAATCTGTTGAAAGAGGTCACATTCTTTACTGTGACGGTGTGACATGTCCCTATGTCAAGTTTTTCATCACTCGAAAGAATAATAAAACAATGTTCTGTTCAAAATTCCCCATGGGCGTCTAAACAAGTGCGTTCAGAACTAGATTATGATGCTCATGGCCTCATCTTGAAGACGGCCACAGCTACTATGCATGTTTATGTGCATGGGACACACTGTGTGCTATGGTTGGGGTTTTTCATCTTACTTTTGCTCCAGGATGAATGGTGCATGTCTAACACTTACATTATCTTCCACGGTTCCACCTCCTTTGTCAGAAATCTGTAAAGCAAAGTGTTTTTAAGATTTTGTATCAAATAAGGCACGGGGCTCTGGAGTCCATAAGTCTGAGAGAGCTTACAAAATTCTAACCTTTTTTTAATACAGTGGTGTGTTTATGACTCTGTGATTTAACACACTAAGGGGGCAGAGGAGAAATCACCAGTAGCTTGGTCATTGTAGAAATTAGATGCCTATTCTGCCATTACAATGGCAAAGAGCCTTATGATATAAACTAAGATAGTGAGGACCTTCGAGTGGTTCGGACAGAGATGAAATTAAAGAATGATGAATAATGATATCTGTGATTCAATGAGTAATTTTTCTAGTGAGTTCCGATTTCTACTATCCTAAATAGTCTTCCCCAATTAAACCCATGACTAAATGACATCATCGGCCTTCCCATCTCTTAGTAGAACAAGTGCCAGAGATTTAGCAGCTTACAATTTGATAGTGATCCAGACAAGAATTTGAACTTCAACACAAATATAACTTAACAAAAGAAACAGGGGATCACATTCATCTTCATTTTTTTTGGTAATAGAAGTAGGCAAGTTTGGTGGGTTTTATTAATGTCAAAGAGGGCGGAAAAGATGTAGTCAATCATGATTTTGGAGAGGCAAGCTCTTGCCGCAGAAAGCAAAAGGTTTTTTTTTTTTTTTTTTTTTTTTTTTTTTGAGATCGCAAAAGGCTGTTGTTGATAGATGCTTAAGATCCAAATCATCAAACATACACAGCGGATGCTTGAGGATGAAAAAAGATAATAATTGCATCAAGAACTTTCAATAGTGCTCGTTTCAAATTAAGTAGTTACTGTTATTCATTTTGCAGATCGGGAACTGCGTTGGTGCATCAAATCATCGCTACTTCATCTGCTTCTTGATTGCTGCTGTCATTAGTGTCACATATGCTGCTTTTATGTCTGCTTATGCAGTTCTTCACATGTCCCCATCTTTGGGTGAGTCCACTGTCGAGCAGATGCGTGGAGTTGTCAGTGAAATGGCAGTCATGGGTATCTTGAAGGATGTCTTTATTGCTTTCGTAACTTCAGCAGTGTTGTTTTCTTCGAGAGGGCTTGTTCTTCTTTATCTCTTTGTTGCTAGTGTATCTGTAGGAATTGGTTTAAGTGTTCTGTTGTGGCAACAACTCGGTTTCATCTATGAGGGGAGAACATATTTAACCAGTTTAAGTTCTCAGGTTGAGGCAGAAAGGGACTGCAGAAACCTGTACCTATTTTTTGGTTGCCCATATACCTGTTCCTGGTACTTGCGTGGCTGTTGTAATTCTAAGAAGATTCACAGAAAGTAAAACCCAAAATTATCCGGCCATTTCATCCCATCAGAGGGTTGTGTACTTGTACATTTTGAGTGTATATAATGCATGGGTTGAAATGTTGTTCTTCCATATTTGACGAAAAGAGAAGGAAATTGTTGGCCTTTTTACTGAGCTCAAATATCCAATTTTGTAATGTTGTCTACCATTACCATATACTTCTAGTCGGTTGCTTGCTATATTCCCGTACCTTTTTTTTTTTTGTTTTTTTTTGTTTTTTGCAACCTTAGAGCATTTTTGGTGGTAAACTACAACCCTTGTAGTTTTGTATTGCCACTTAGGAAAGAGGTAAATGTTACAAATTTAAGCTACACCAAATTATATGTAATGTTAAACTACAATCATTGTAGTTTTGAATATAACCCAACTTAATTATAATTATAATTTTTGATCAATCATCTATTTTTTTTAATTCCAAACTAGGTAGCTTGTGGGAGCAACGTAACCCAACAAACTACAAGCCAAGAAATAAATTCAATGGTACAAGCTGCTAATATAAGCAGTTTGGCAAGCAAAACTACAACTCTTTTTCACCATTGGAGTTGCTCTTATATGCGAAGATTTGATGCTTAATTCCATCTGTGACGACATCACAAAAGAAAATAAGCTTTGTTAAGAGTCCTGGGAAAGGTTATTATTGATGCACATTTATGTCGCGCGTTTAAGCTCAGTTCCTAACTTATCTAACTGAGGGCTGCTAAACAATACCAGTAACTAGCAACTAGCAAGCCTGTTCCATGCCAGAGGATCGGCCGCCAGCGGCGCTGAATCAGCCGAACCCGAACTAGTCTAATTAGAATCCAGAACGGTTGGAGTTTAGATGAAAAATTATTGTTACTTTGCTCCGAATTATAAAATTATTAAAGAAAATGTCTAGTTAGAAAACATAGTAATGCCCCCCAGTCACAAAATATTTCTTTTTTGATCCCTCAAAAAAAAAAATCTTCTCTATTACATGACGGATATACTTGCACAATTTCGGGTATCGCAATATGAAACTTTCATGCTGGTTTGGAGGAAGAACTAGCATGAAAGTTGATCTACTGTAATAAGCTTAATCACTTTCCAATTTGCGTAAGGTTTCCTGTGAGTTGAGACTATCTTACAGAGCTTCACAAGCTAAACCAAATTCCGATATATGCAAAAGAGGAGTCCTGAGATCGTCTCATAGACTTGAATCAAGCTAACTGAATTCAGAGTTAGTATTAAACCAAGCTCACTGATTCTATTCAGGTTGACTACTGAACTAATTGCAAAAACTGAAGAAATTTGCTCATAATAAATTTCCTCTGAGCTCACAAAAATCATGACATTCGCACTTCACAAATTACACTCCAGAGAATGGACGATTTTAAACTACGGACAAAATCTTGGCAAATGTTTCTCTACTATTGCCCCATAAGAGCCTAAACCTACTGTTTTCATGAAGTAATGATAAACCTACAAGACTATTTGATCAAACTAACTTCCCTAATCAGCACATATAATTCCTCTACCACCTGACTGAAATCAACAAGTTTGTTTCACAGTGATTCGGCAAACATTAAGACGCTTGCCTCCTTAAGTAAAGATGAAAAGGCTTTTCTCTGATGTAGTCATCTGCTTAGCTGAAGTACTTCCAACAATCCTCTCAAGCTACAAGTGAAATTAACAAAAACTGACATGTTAAAACACCAAAAAAAAAAAAAAAAAAACAAAATGAATATAACAGAACGAGAGAGAATGATTGAACTGCTTTAATTTCATAATAAGGTAACTAGCCCAAACATATATTTGGTCAAACAGAGGCGGAGCCAAAGTTTAAAGTTGGATGAGGCCGGTATTTATAAAAAGCTGGAATTGGCAAAATATTAAATTTACCAGGCATTAAGTTTTACTTGATAGATTTGTATTACAAGTTGGGACTTTTCAGGAACCTCGGCCAGGCAATTGCCAGGGCATGGCACCCCCCCCCCCACCAAGTTCCGCCAATGGGTCAGCATAATCAAACGATTATGTGAGAGTTATCAGGCTTAAAACAAGAAAATGAATCCAAGTCGGACTATTCGGAGTCTTGCATAAATAATCCTGGTAGCAGCTGGACTTCAAACGTTAATTGTAATTTCAAAGAGAGCTCGCTTTACCTTAACATTAGCTAGGTTTAGTTTTCTGTTTACAGCGTTAACAATGTAGAACGTGGGATGGAAATGATGCTTACTTGTAGCAGATCGAAGTGTGAAAACAGCACAGTGGACGTCATGTTATGCGATTCTTCAAGCATATTAAGAATCTGAAGAAATTCAAAATGTGCTTTTGAGAATTTAGTCAAAAGAGAGGGGAAGCAACAGATCATTCCCAGACAAGAGCAAAAGTAGAGAGCCCATATGGTCAAGAAAGAACAATACTGACCTCAGGGTAAAGTTCTTTCCTCTCGGGCAGAGAATAAATAATTAAATTCTGAATGCCACGAATCTACAAGAACAATGTTTGGAGAAATGAGCAAGGACTAGCAATTAATGGTAATAATCTTTCTCTCTATGACAAACTCAGTGCATGATAATAAATGAACCTTCAAATACATATGTGTGAGAGTGCATAACATGTAGGTGTTTCTCATGATTCATGAATGTTATTGGGAGTAGATAATGTAGATAGGTGGCATTCAAAAAAGGCACATTGTACTTTCTAGTAATGATCAAAAGTCACATACACCTTAACAGGACAGAATACCTTGTAGCGGTGGTAGAAGTGGGATCTTTCAGTATACAGCATTATTTTCCGAGTTCCCTGAATGAACCAGTTTCTTGCACGAGAAATGTCCCTTACATCTGTATAACTAACAACCAAAACAAATATAATGCATCGGTAACAACTTGAAAAATTACAACAAGCTTGTAAATAATGCTTTAAGCTCATAAGCCTTGTAATATAAACTATTAAGAACTTACTCGCCCAACTCGCAAAATGAAGCATCCTGAGACTTCAGGAAATTCCGAAGGCGAACAAACTCAAAGTAAGAACTAACGAACAACATGATTCCATCCTGGAAAACAAGTTAAGAAGAAGGTATGAGTGCAGAACTACAGATATAACTTTATAATTAAATTTATCATTGTGGATAACGGCATATCTACCTGGATGGAATCTTTTATTTTTGGAAAAACCTGCAAGAAGAAATATAAGCTAACATCAATTTCTAATAGGCGAAGTTGATTGATAAAACTGGATAGCAATGGAGAACACCAAACATAAAAGAGGAGCAGTGAACATCCAAGGTCAACCGATCTTTTTATTTCAAAGGGAGCCAATGATTTGATGATCCTTGGTTTCAGAACATGATGGAACAGATCAAAATGGTTCCTTTAATTGTCAGTACTTTCTATTTCATGTGGGTAGCAGAAAGATAACTTATCGTGTATCTTTTTATATCATCTGTGATGTTATCACATACATCCCCCACACCCCCATCCCACACCGCCAAGACGAAAGGTCAGCACCGAGGTAATGCTGATTCATCCTAGCTCAACAAGACACATATAGTGCAGGTAGATTACGTAGATATAATTTTAGTGACAAAATACACTGTGATATGCAATTCGTCTCTACAAGCTCAAAGCTCTTTGAAATTTCACTCTAAAAACTGAGCAGACCGAATTAATGTCCAAACCTTTTTAACAAAATAGTCCAAACGAGCATCATCAGCTTCTCGAATAGATTTAGGATCAAAGCGCTCATATACCTACAACATAAAAAAAGGAACTTGAGATGAAACAAATTCTGTAAACGAATATATAAACATTTACAAATCAGATGCAGAAGGCACATGAAATTTAACAACAAGAACAACGACATTACCCTAGTGCCTTAAAAGGGTCCCGCCTATGGCAAGGTAAGGGGAGTCAAGTTCGCAAGCCTTACCCCTATATTGGAACATAGAGAGGCTGCTAACCGATGACCCATACTTGGGCCAATCTCTTTTTAGGATTCCTTAACATTTAACATCTCCTGGACAACGTAATTTAAAAAAAAAAAAAAAAGAATAGCCACTGTTCCCGGAGCCAGGGGAGAGTAAGTTGGATGGAATAATTTCTTAGATGTGCTCGAAATGGTTGCAGTAGTTGAATAGGAGGATGAAGATTGCATCAAGAATCACACTAAATAACTGTTACGACAATACAAGAAGCACACACAGTTTTGTGAGCCATTTTCCTTTATTCCATTATATTCCAAAACAAAAGCATAGAGAGTCTTTGGCTTTATTGGGAATGGAAATAGCACATTATATTTAACACTAGTAAAAAAAATTGGGTCTGAAAATGAGCCAAACTCATGGTATAAAGCATCATAAATCACAAAAATTATTCGCAATATTAGATTAGCCTTCACCAAAGTCCATAAATGACGGCAAATTACACATATATCTAGGTTAACATCACACTATTGAATGCACTTACACATCATATACCAATATCATGCATGGAGTTTTGACCAACTGGAGGATGAAAGAGAATTGATGACCCATAAGTAGAGGTGTTGTGGCATATGAAATGACAAGCCAATTTATTTTCTCAAAACTGACCTTGGCCCGAACGACAAATTAGCATCATGACTTCCCCACATGCGCAATTGACCCCAAACATCAATTCTGACAATGGTTCATTACTAATTTTGCATAATTTTAAAAATGCAACTATAGTCAAAAGTGAAGTTGACTCTCAATTTAACATAAAGTAAACTAACATCATTACATTCGTTGAAAAAATACTAATCGTAACAGTATACTTTCATAATTTTCAATTTTATGAGAAAGACTTCTCCTTTCTATTTCCAATGTAGCCACATACTAACTATTCTTTGGCTATGGGTAATAACGGAATAAAGCAAAATAGCTAACAAAATTGTCTGCGGTTCTTGTATAGCGAAGTAGTTCAAGTAGCAGTCCATCGGTGTGATTCTTGAAGAAATAATCATTATAAGTCATCCTTAAGAAGCCACTCTATGTTTTCAGCGTAGGGGTAAGGCTTGTGTACATCTGACCCCACCCCTTACCCCGCCTTATGGTAGGAGCTTTCGAGACACTGGGTTATGTTGCTGTTGTCGATGAGAAAGACTTATATAAAATTTAGAGTAGAATATCATGCACCCAAAGTGAGTTGTCTGACTACTTTTACTTTGGAACCCTTTGTGTTAAATCTATTTATTGTTACCGATGTGAAGGAGTCTTTAACCAACAACAAGAACAGCAACTAGGAAGATGGAATGACGTGAAAACTTGCAGGATGCAGCCTAAAAAGTTCAACTGACAAATGTGTGGTACTGAGTATTGACGCTATTAGGTAGAGCACACATATCAAATCACCTAAGTGATGTGTCGACGAGGGGAGAAAGCCACTTCAGATTGGGCCACTATCACTGCTTTTGGGAGGAACAGAGTCTACTCCGTATTAAATATGTTTTGTATTTCAAGGATATCCTAGTTAATCATAATCTACTTAATTAAGACTCTTTTTACAAAAAGGGTATTGTTACTAGTTTAAATAAGTTCTGGGAGTAACAGGCCAAATTTAAGAATGGGCTTATATGTTTAATTGCAAAAAGGGGGTAACTTACTGCGCTAACGTGCTTTCATCCAAAAAGTTAGGAAAGTAATAACATATTGGGGGCTAATAGTTTACTTCATTGGTCCCCACACAAAAGTACAAGTATCTTATTCTCATGGCTACAATCAGAAAACATAAAGACAATCTTGTGGCAAGTTGTACAACTAGAGAAATCCCACACACCGACATATCAGCAAACACATCAGGGGTGCAGAACAGGTTGCTACCTTAAACCAGTTTCAAGACCCTAAAAATGGTTGGGAATGCATACGCTAAGTCATCAACTACTATTGTTTCCTAGGGGGATAATCGAGCAAAGAGAGAAGATGATTGTCTGCTTCATACTGTGCTGTGACTCTACATCTATATATATGCAAAGGAGTGGCTTTAGATCTTCCTAGTTCATAATTGAAGAAAACTAACCTGTCTCACAATAAAGGCAACTTAAAACACTAAACAGAAACTTCGAAAGCCTAAGACTTGTTGTAAATCATAAATGGGTGGAATAATAACAAGATCTATTCCCTCAACAAGCACTTACATAGCATCGGCAAATCACAAAACATAAAATCTTCTTAGAGAAGAAAGAAGGTACATCCGTTAAAAAAAAAAAAAAAAAACAAAAAAGAAAAAAGGAAGAAGTTACAAGGAGTACAGACCTGACGCACTTGCAAGATAACCTTCTGAAGCATACCTTTGTATTCACATGACAACCTTAGCTGTAAAATCAAGCAAAATAGGGCAGAAACAAAAGATAAGGACATGAAAATAGTTACTTTCCAATGTGTGGTTTACTAATTCTAAACACAACTCTTTATGTTCTTGATCTCCCAAATATGTCAGATTTGGACGGAAAGAAAAGATAACAACATAACTTTACTTTCCTTCCAATTCCTCTTAATTAATGGAAGTACACCAAACAATGGAAGTGCGAGCTGCCTTCCGTTCTCTTCTTTTACTTTCTCTTTAATTACTTTTCTCATCATATTAACAGACCAAACAAGACTTATAAGAGTTGTTAATGATTTGTTAGATACCACCTTTAAAGGTGTTCCCAAAAAAGTCCATGTTATTAGATACTAATGTAACGACAACCGAGTCTTAAGTCTTGAAACATTTTGGGGTCAGCTGACATGGATCATCGTCTACATTTGCCAGTGTATAAGTTCCATCATTTCAATTTGCAAAACATTGGAAAATATTAGTCTCAAAAAAAGTTTGACAAATAAAAAAAGAAAAATACAAACAAATAACACAAATATCCAACCCCATCATCCATATGAATATTTTCCTTGCACTCCCTCTCCCCCTCGCATTCTTGCGATTCTTCAAGTCTTATAACAAGCATAATCTCCAAATGCCATGTCCAAATCACTTTAGATAATTCTCGATTTCTCCCTCATCTTATCTTCAACTTATGGCTGTCTTTAAATCATGTCAATCATAAACAAATCCTTTCTTATATTTCCATACATCCGCATAGCATACTCACCCTCCACATACAACCCGCCACTTAGGATGACTTGTGCTGAAAACATCCCTCTAATCTGTTGGAAAACATTGTGGTGGTCTTGCACTTCATCAACCCGCATTTGCTTCTATGGGCCACATATCCACATAATCCCCCCTTGTCTTGGGAGTATTGATCCTAGATAGCGAAAAATGTCGGATCCAAGACAATCTTCCCATCTAAAGTGATCGCCTTAACCATGGATCTAACCCTGCTAACTTAGACTTAAGTATTGTGTCTTTCTTCAATTAAACCAAACTTTTGAGGTCCCACTATCTCCACAATACTAACTTACTCTACAATTCCTCCAATCCACACTGTTTTGTTTCTCATGAATCCACACTCTATTTTTTCTTATCTATTAGCTCATAAAGATATCCTACGTTCAGATCCACAATTTCATCCTTCACAAAAGACAAAATTGGGTTTAGCATCCAACATTACCAAAAATATAATGAACGTGTACGTAAATTCAAATTCCAAATTACGAGATTAAACAACAGGAAGATGAAATAGAACCAAAAGGGATTTTCAGAAGCGAGAACGATTTACCTATACTGAACAACGTAATCAAGTTGAAAATAAAACAGATTTAGTCAATTTCATAACGTACCAGAGTCATAAGGTGCCTTTACTAGGCAGAAACATGTAAACTACGTGGCTTCTTTCCAAAAATACACTTAGCTTCTAAAGATGGCATCTCCACATTTACTCTTAATTGTAATAGACACTAAGGAAATATATTATGTATTGCAATATATGAAGGTAAAACCAATGTCGCATACAAATATGAACTTACCTTTCCTTCGAAGTTATGACACTGTTGATTGAAAAGAGCATTGATATCTGCAAAACAGTTCAGCTAAGATTTAATTAACAAAGCTTAAGACAAAGTCTACATGATACATTCATCAAATATTCTTTAAGCTACCTAAATAGGAGTCCTCTTTATAATAACAAATATGTCTTGTGAATCAAGCTCACAGCAATACAATAAGGAGTAATCCTTCTTCACGGGATAAGGTAACAAGGTCGGTTCTTAGTCATAAACAACTGTTCAATACCAACTGCTCTTTTCTTTAGAAGACTTCCTTGAAATAGGGATTGCATCATCAATAATGCAATTTATCCTAGAAGAAGCCTACTCTGTCTCACTCATCTAACTTCTGTCGAGTTTTTCAACCATCTTCACAGCTAGAAAAAATTGGAAAGTCCCAATTCCATCCCCCCCCCCCCAACAATAAAAGCTCTAGTCGCCTTAAGACAGCAAATTAAACCAATCATGAGATTTGTATTTTTTTTCACAGCTAAAAAGGCAGTACAGTCCAATTGTACAATGCACATTAAAAAAGAGGGATATGCCATCAAACTATTGTGGATTGCTTTTATCTGCAAGACCTATGAAGTATAAACATCATATGAAGCTCAATATACAGGCACTCGGCTCCGACAGTACAACAACTTCAAAGGTGTACTTTGAGCTCATGACGCCTAGAAATATCCTCTAAGATATCTTGCCTTGTGGTGAGACCCTTCCCCCGACCCTCGCCTTCCGGGGACGCCAATGTGCACCAGGCTGCCCATTTATATGATAAATCCTGTAATTCATGTATACAACTGAATCGACAAAGAGCCAATTTCCAAACATCTGAAAACCAAATTCTTTCACGTCACGTTATCTATCTACGACATGAGAACGCCGAGTCTAGCCAGCCGACATATCCATTGTATAAATATAGCAAGATGTGCTCATTCATGAAATTAAAGAAATTAAGTAAAAATAAGGAAATCAAGAATAAGAATTGTATGAAATCAAGTATTATAAAATGTAATCCCCCGAAATTTTCGACATAGTATCCATTGTATAATTAGAGTCAGTCCTTCCGCCCTTCCAGGCGGTATCTCAACACAGCACGAAAAGAAAAGTAATGCGGGTGATAAGGACACCGAAACAAGAAGAAAATTCTTGACATGGGCACCTACATACGCAAGAAGTTGGTGACAAGGGCATCAACCGAAACGGAAAAAAGAAGTTATAGTGGGTGACAAGGGAAACTACAACAGCAGAAGAAAATCGGTGCCTAAGAGCACACAGGAGTAGAAATGGAGAGAAAGGGCAACTACAAGGCTACAACAACAACAACAACCAAGCCTTATTCCCAAAATGATTTGGGGTCGGCTAACATGAATCGTCATCTAGTAACCGTCTTATGTACGCCATGAAATTCCAAAACGTTGTAAACCTTTTTGGAGTAATTAAATATTTTCAAAAGAAGTTTTATAAAGTCGTCAAAATAAATTCAAAAGATTTACAAAAAAAAAAAAAAAAAAAAAAAAAAGTTTTGGGAAAAGAGTTAGGGAAACCAAACAAATAAATCAAAGGAGTCAGATTAAGTCCGCCGCATGTATAGAGTCTCTCCACCTCGCCCTATCCAACACCATACTCTCTTCACTACAAGGCTACAACAAATGAAGAAAAATCAGAAACAAGAAGAACCTATACAAGGAAGAAATCGGTGAGAAGGGCACCTGCACAAGAAAGAGAAAGCCATGACAAGGGCATCACCTATTGAAGAACAATGAAGATATCGTAGAAGGTGACAAGGGCACCTAGAGTACGGAAATCGCGACAACACAAGGAATGTTCCGTGACAAGGGGCACCAACAAAAGACGGGTTCAAAGAAAATCATGGCAAGTAAGTTGACACGCGCACCAGTAAAATTATACTAAGTAAGAAAGTTCAAGAATGCCGGTGAACAATAGTAACCGACCTAATGCTAGTATAAATAGCACATGATGTGCTCAATATCACGACGTATGTAATCAAGAAATGTAAGAAATCAAGTAAAAATTATCAATAACAAGAAAGGTTTATCATACCAACCCCAAACAAAATGTAACCCCAAAAATTTATAACAAAGGAAAGGTACTAGATACATCGATGATGTTCTTCTAGTACCAGATCTTTGTGAAAATTTGCTGAGCATTCCTCAAATACTGCAACGTGGTTTTGTTGTTGTCTTCAAAGACTAGCATTGTATTATCTATATTCTACGGTCCTAAAAAGAGGAAAATGGCAAAGACTGAGATGTAAAACAAAGCATTTTTCCTTATCCTGGAGCTCTTGAGAAAGCTAATACGGCTAGAGAAGTAGAAGTTGACGAGAAATGGAAGAAGGAAAACGTTGAGAAAAAGTTAGGTGCGTTATTGTTTTCCCTCTACATGAGTCCACACCACCCTCATCTTCAAACAATGAGAAAGTTACAAGTCCTCAAGGTATGAAAATCTTGTCTAACAATTATCACAACTGTCGAGAGGTTCATTTGAATCAAAATTTGAGAATCATGTTGGTTTGTAACCAATAAGCCAATAATCATGAGAAATCCTCATAGCAGAAAATTCAAGCGGTTAAAAACCAACCAGTGATCGCTCAGTGCACATCAAAAGCAACTGGCATGGCAGCTACTGCTACAGTCAGCATTGCGGGTCAAAATCAAGAGAATGCATATGAAGATCAGAAATCATGTTTTCCAAGAAGTTGAACATGAGAAGGATGTCAAGGTTGTTTACTGTCCTACAAAGTTTCAGCTTGTAAACATTTTCACCAAACCTCATAAGAGAAGCAGATTTGGGACCTTGAAACTCAAGCTCAGAGTCATGTGAAAATTCTCAACTATGACTTTGAGATACGTGAGATTTTTCTAGAATAATTCTAGAAATTACTAGAAATGATAATTCTAGAGTTTGCATCCACTAGATATCTAGAACTTGCTGTCAATTACTCCTAGGAACTCTGAGGGTTGCATGTGTACAACAGAAAATGTGGACTACTGCCCAAGAGTTTAACACAATAAAATCAGAAACACTTCCTCCTCCCAAACAAACTCTCTCCACTTTCTCACCTCATAAACTATCCTAAATCAAACATATAAAATTTAATCAAAGCACAAACACGCATATCAAATCAATCAAATTTTGGACCGCAAAGCTCAATAGTCCACTGTCCACCCCTCACCCAGTCTATAATTAAGATCAAGGGACAATGAGCTTTTCTAGTCAATCTGAACTACTTTTGATGTTTGACCTCTCCACTTCTCTAGTCGATATGAGTATTTTTTTTTTAACTGGCCATATCTGAGTTAACTTTGTAATTACACGAGGAAGGCCCTTATCAATTGTAAGGCAAAAGAAGCAAGAGGATATCTTTCATTGGCCTTTATCGTAGGACTGGGGGCTATCTTATCTCCAACTTGAAACGTTAGGGCCTCTTCTGTGCATATAAATAAATGAAGCAAATAGGCAACCACATTATCCACACCTTAAATCAGATCTAGTGTTCAGTATGGGGCTATCAAGTTCCTGTTGACAAGACCCCCAACTAACAGTATCCCTCTTGTATTGTTTTTAAAAATGAGCGAATCAACCTAAACTCACGTCCCAAAAGAGAAGAACAAAGGTCGTGTAACAGAGAAAACTCATCACCTGGATTCAGATAAGAACTTAAAATAATTGTTTGTCGATAAAATTGTGCCTGTCCATCAGCATACCTGCATAAAATAAAAGTATGACGACCTGTTACATCTTAAGAGTGCAAAATTTAAAGAGAGATGGATTCTATTAAAGAAAAGAATTACGGCTTACCATGGTCTGAGACGCATGATATCAGCTCGAGTCCTGGTAGGCATGCGATTAAGATGGTCAACAACAGTCTTGACATGGTTCCAGTTCTGAAAATATACAATCAAAAGTAAGGAGCAGAACAGAATAGTATCTCTATGATTTGGCTACAGCCAATGCATTATGTAGGTACAGGAGTTAGCAGCAGCACATACCTGCATAGTCATTACGTCTGCATGATCTACCACTAGGACCTACACAACAGGAAGAAAAAAAGACGGAAAAAGAAAGGCATTATCCTACCATCCATGAAACAGAGTCATCAAGGAAGAAATTAAGTTGAGTTGAAACTTCGGAAATTCCACCTCAATTGAAGAGAGATAGTCCAGATCTTTTTCCTTGATCGCGCCAGCCTCCGCAATTTTCTGAAGACCGTATGGCAGTATATCAATAAATCATGTCTACTTAATTAAAAATATCTGTAGACAGCCAACAGAATCAAATTTCATATAGCACCAGAAACGACAGCATGTCATGACCCCAGTCAAAGATTAGTCTCAAAATGACAGCAATATTAGAAGCTTGTGAAGCCTATGGGTCGAAACATATCTATAGCCAACTACTTGACAAGCGAAGTACTAGACACCAGAAATTTTGAAGATAATTGTCGCAATGTTGATAGGGATAAGGTATACATAAGCAAGGCTCGCAGTAACAACATAGAAATAGCCAGTCACAGAGATTGCTGCACCAGACAATGCCGATTGCCAGATGACATCATCTTTGAGCTCTACTCGTCTCTTTCTTCCAGTTACTTGAACTTATGCAAAAGAGACGAGATAGACGCCCAGAGACCCACGCCACGAGTAGATAGTTTTCTTTGCTGGACCAACCTAGGCCATCAACCCCATACATGAAAATTATGACATCAATCCATAAGGCGTCAGGTGAAAGAGACTTGATTTGTACATGTGATAGAGACTTGACTTGAACTCATCCAGAACCGATGAGATAGAACTCTTAAAGACCCACGCCACGACCAGATAAATAAAAATTGCTCGACTAACCTAGGCCACCTACCCTTCGGATACAAAAGACTTGATTTGCAAAATTAATATCAACAGGGCAAAGTGGGAAATTTGAACAGTAGGCAAAGACTTTATTCCTAAATCGTAACAAGTAAACAATCAGATTTTCCAAACCAAAACATGATAGAACTTCCATATACACAACTAAAACTGCATAAGAAAAGCATGCTTACCCTAATCAAAGCAAGAGGAGAGGCAACAATTATGTCTGATGAATAGAAATCACTATACAACCTTATGCTTTTCCTGGCAAAGCAACAGAGAACAGGAAAAAAATCAGCATTACTGGAACGGAACCAACTCCGAAACCCAACAGAGCAAGAATATACGGGAATCAATAGCCCTGCACTAGGTTACAAAATGCACAAAGCCGGCATAGGACGGTGACAAGCTAACAGCAAGACAACCCACCGACATAGTAAGCGTTCCAGCAAGCCCATTGATCCTCTTAATGGTATGACCGTATGATCAAATCACTTTCAGCATGCTTGAATTTCAAATTTTACTTAAGTTGTGGTTATAGACGTATCCATTTGTCACAGGAGTCATGAAATCTATTGACTTAATTAGCATAAAATCATTTCCATTCTAGATGGATCCTATTCAGCGACTTTTGAGCAGCTCACCTCTGGAAGCCAAGGAACTCACTGTTCCTCACACCCTCAAGTTGACCAAAACCTAGCTATGCTATACAAAACCCAGCATTTTCCAAAGAAGATATTGCATGGACATTACAAAACACCACCATTCTTCATGATTTCATTTCAAACAAGAAGAATATCACTTTATCCACCTAAATCTAGAAGCCTTCCATGTCACAAAAACTAAACTTGCCAGTGCTTTATCAGAGCTAAGAAGCAATTTAAAATGATTAAATGGTATACCTTGTAAATTTGATCCCAACCATAAATTCGTCCTCGTTATTACCACCAAAAAGCAACCGATGATCAGAAGGTTTTGAAGACTTCGGCCCCTTTTCATCCTTCGCCTCAAGTTCATCATTATCTTCATTGGCAACGGCTCCAAATTTTTGGTTAAACCGATCCATATGCTCCACATTAGCCTAGGAATAAAATGAAAATCAGAATAAAAATAAGAAAAGGACAGGAGGCATTCTAGCAAGTAGCCTTGAACATATTCTGCCAAATGAGCATACACGTTCTATAATTTCTTCTCCGATAGCTGATATCCCAAACGTAATGAACTTAACTAGAAATTTTCTTCGTCTTAAAAGCGAAGATCATGCTCCACAGTTGCGGCCAAATCTGTTCATATGTATCTCCATAATGTCATTTAAGTCCATTTTTTTGCCTCACAACGTAACTCAAGTAAGCAAAACAACGGTATGTCAAATGCGAAATTTTCAACCTTACTCATTCCCTCTTTTTAATGGCCAAGACAGAGCTATTAAAGAAAACTCGGACACGTCTAATGTAGTTATTTACTAAAGTAAATACGACTCTCTGTCTAAGAGGTGCTTAAAATATGTTTAAACCATCAAGTGACTTGTATCAAGAACCTGAAGGGGTAGTAGTTGGCCCGAAGTCATCTCACCCCTATCTCATCAGCACTAAGTGACGTGTTTCCAGAAAGCATACTTTTCAGTGATGCAAGTGGGAGATAGTGCTACTCTCATGACCAAGGGAACCGAGGCAGAAGAATCTGTTGTGTTATCATGCCTAATTGTTCAAATTCCCTAATCATTTTGGAATTAGGACTTTATTGTTATTGTTGTTAAATTGTTTTCTGACTTTAACAATCCAACACTTGATAATGTCCAGGTTTTAAGATGCAAAAAACAGATCACCTTTTTTTCTAGAACATCAAGCAGTTAAACTAGCCAGCATTTCTTGAGTTGCTGTGAAGCTGGCCGCAACAGAACCATGAGGCTTTAGAATACCTCATTACCGAACTATATGACCAGTTGACCACACCACCACAACCACTCTCATGGTGAAACTACATTTTCCTCTTTTTTTTTATAAACGAAGATTGGGAAAAGGCAGGTCAATGCATGCATGTGTTTGTTTACAGTTAAGAGAAATGAGTGCAAGGTAGTTATGAACCTTATTTGATGAAGGGGTCAAATGTATAAGTCTTCTCACAATACGCAGAGCAATGCTTGCCAATGGAAGCAAAATCAACACCTAGAAAAACAAATAAGTTAGCAGGATTGTGTAACCAAGAAGAGAGAGAGGGACGGCAACAAAAATAAACTGCCAAAATAGTGTAGAAAATCACTCTAGAGAAGAATTCTTTGATGTATCTTGGCTTTAATATGTTGGAGCTCTTAAAACAAGGGAAAATGGGTGCATACGTAACCATTAGGATATAACAACAATGACGGACAACAGCAAAAGAATGCACACAAACATATTTATAAACAACATTCTTATCTTTAATATGTCACTTATTGAAGATTACATCATTGGCAGTCAAAATCAATTGGTATACCAGTAAGAAATCACGCATTTCATTTCAAAGTACACAAAACAGTAGATATTAATGTCGACTAAGCAATGATGAATCACATTTATGACTTCAAACTTAAACTTTATGCTATTTTGATTTAAGAGTCTCACCTCACACAAAGCATCAGCGACATACACAAAATTCTTTTGTTTACTGAAAGAAAAGAAATACACAAAAAAGTTGATGGAAGACAAATATTGCTCAATGTTGCACTAAAATATCATGATTATCATTGGCAAGGTGCTTTTGAGTTTACTTCAGCTATCCATCTAGTAAAGTCTAACCTTGATAAATAGATATCAGAAATACACCCAATATGTCAAAATCACGTCCTTGAGGAGAAATAAATGCCTTAGAACAACAGTAGCACTATTTGTCTATTTCTATCCATCCACTTTTATTCTGAATAGAAAATTGAGCAAGGATATCGACGGAAAACCCTACCTTTGGCCGAGTGAACCCACTATCAAGGAAAAAGTTGACGGAACTGAGTTCTTCCCTCCCTTTGTCTTGGTTCTTCGCCAATTTTCCATCATTTTTTGTGATAAGATCACGGGTTTGGAAAACATGATTAAGCTGGAGGGAGTAGGAAGAAAGAGCAGAAACACATGAACAAAGGCAAATACAATGTGAAAACAGCAAAAAAAATGTTTGGGAAGAAAAGGGAAAGGGACCACTAACCGAATGCATGATATAAGCATCCATGACACTTGAATCTTCCTCGGAATTCTTTTCATAAAAGCCCCTTTTTTTATGATGAAGTACATCTCGATAGCTACTGCCTAAGAAACCAACACGAAAGGCAATTATATATACCAACGTTTGAAAAACAACAGGAACATTACCCCAGTATCTCATAAGCTCCCACCTATATACCCCGATACCTCATAAGAACACAGCCTTACACCCTTACCCCCTATGTTGAAAACATGAAGTCCGGATGACCCATAATGGAAGTAATCATCATCTACTACTCCAGAGATGGGATAACTACATTCTAGTATGAAACCCTCCCTTTCACCGAAACTATAACACATAATGTTACATAGGAGTATCTCTAGTGACAAGGGGAAGGGGGAGAGAAATATTGATGTTATCAAATGAGAGGGATAAATAAATGACATGAATGAACCTTTACACTAAGTGATGGCTACGATAGCTGAACTGTGAATGTAACTACGAAGGATAACCACCACATATACTAAAGTTCTAGACAACAAGTATTTCAGTATTGGGTTGGTATTTGAGTTTGCATGGACAGATCTCTAGTTCAATTGAGATCAAGTACCAGCTATGTTATAATTTATTTATTTATTTAGGCCTTGTTTGATAGGACTGCATCTTTCTGAACTGAATTGATCAGATCTGATTTGAATGATTCTGATCTGATCTGAATGATTCTGATCTGATCTGATCTGTCCTGAATTAGTTGAAAATTTGATTGAATTTCAACGAATTAGTATCAATTATGGACCAAATACATAGATAGTTATTTGAACATTTCTGAACTGAACTGATCTGAATTCATCTGAGAATAAGTCCTATCAAACAGGGCCTGCGTTACTTATGGATCATCCAAAAACTAGGGGTCCCACAAACAGGGGTAAGGTTACATTTATCTGACCCCCTCTTAGCACAGCACAGGCATAAGCCTTTGAGGCACTGAATGGTGCTGTTAGTATGTTGGACAACAATTGTGTAACATTTAGTTCTTATGGTTGACAACACCAATATTACGCCATTGATGTGGCATCTTTTAGGAGCTTGCCTTCAGGTTTTTCTCAAGCGTCTTGATGAAACAAATGTCCAAATAAGGAAAACGAGAGGATTGAGTTGGGTTCATCCACGGAGAGCCAAAGATGTCATCTCCATTTAGAAAGGGAGAATGAAGAAAGGGTGGCTAGCAGAAGTGTGGAACTTGGTTCCAATAGCGATTTGGTTGTGTCCTTGAAAAGAAAGAAACCATCGCATTTCTAATGATAGTATGTTGACACACCAAGACTTCAAACTTAGGTTTTTGAGGATGTTGTATAGTTGGAGCCAAGTGTTACATTCCCACAGACACTTGAATTTCTTTATTTTGGTGGATAAATTTTTTGAAGATAGTCCTAGAGCTAATCAATTTCCATTTCCAATGGAGCCAAAGACTAATTATTCTTTGGTTTTTGGTATATAATGGAATAAAGCAAAATGGCTCATAAAACTGTGTGTGCTTATTTTGTGAAGTAGCAGTCAATCGGTGCGATTCTCAAAGCAATTTTCATTTTGGGTCATTCGTGGGTAGCCTCTCTATGTTTCAATAGGGGTAAGGCTTGCGTGCATCAGACCCCCCCTCCTTACCCCGCCTTATGGCGGGAGCCTTTAAGGCAATGAGGTTAAAGATGTTGTAGTCCTAGAGCTAATCAGCTCTCTTGTGTATATGGGCGTCACCCCTTTAGGTGTCTTTTTGTATATGGGAGTCACCCCCTTGTGTCCTTGTGAATATATGGATATCCTATCTTATAAAAAAATAGTTCAAATAAGGAAAATGGGGCATTTCTAAAGAATAGGAGGGAGTACTTCTTTACAGTAAAATATTTAAATGAATTGGTGCAAACAATATGAGTTCACTTACAGAGAGAGAAAAATGATCTTTGTTTAGAAGACTCAAACTCTTTGCCCCCAGATGCGTTGTAATTCTCCAGCCAGTGGTTGTACAACTTCACCTTGAGACCGTAAGGTGCAGTCCCAGCAACACCAGCATCCTAGATATTCAATGCAATAAAGTTATGTCCACAATGTAAATTCTCGCTGAAAATTCTAAATTTCCTTTCTGTTTTTTTTCTACATACTTAACATGTAAACAAAACAAATACAAAAGCTTCCCCTTGATAATTTTCTCATCACAAAAAAATCAACGAAACAATTATTACAAAAAAAAAAAAAAAAAAAAAAAAAAAAAAATCTTCTTCTTGGCGTATATATAAATCTCCATAAGAATCATAACCAAGGCTAGGAAAACAAAACAAACAAACAAAAAAAAAACCCATAGAATATATCAGCAATTATTGTTTATTATACAAAGAGACACTGTGCTATATAAGATTTCTTTTCAGATGAGTTGAACTGATTTTGGCAAGGGCTTCAGGTGACTCAAGGAGAAGTATTGTCACACTACATTAACTAGGGTAAGTATAGACTTAAACTTCTATGCAACTACAGTAACCAGATGTTTTTTTCTAGCATCTTTGTAGGCTCCAGCATGCTTTATAGGAAACTCCAGATATGAATTATTTAATGGTATTGAATTTCATTATAATTGATTGCATTTGCTTGCCCTTCATTGCTACTTCTTAGCTGTAAAAAGGGCAGCCCGGCGCACATTGGCGTCCCCGCTAAGCAAGGGTCCGGGGAAGGGTCCCACCACAAGTGTATAATGAGGGCAAGCCTTCCCTTGTCAATTTATTTGACAAGAGGCTGCTCCCAGGACTTGAACCCGTGACCTATCGATCACACAGCAACACCTTTACCGGTGTGCCAAGGCTCCCCTTCACTTCTTAGCTGTAATAAAAGTTAATTTATTATCTAAAAACAATGTATTTTATAAGCTCATCAATTCATCATAAATCATACATAAAAATCATAAAACTTCACAGATACGGGCATAGGTTATATCTTTTGCAGCCTGCTAATTTTATTACCTATAAAAATGCAAGGCACTTGAAGGAGAAAACCAGCAAGTGTCTTCCAGCAACGACTCAAACAAAGCAGCATGTCAATCAGAAGCAACTTAAGCCAGAAGAGGAGCCAAGTGAACACAAGTATAACCCAAGAAAATGAAAAAAAATAAAAGTAAGAAATAAAAGTTTGAAATTAGGAATTCTGGCGCTAATCACTCTACTTTTCCTCCAACCTTAACACCCGTATGCTAGAGACAATAACACTCAACCCAGCAAAATTATTCGTGTCCAGGTGAAACTAACACAATTCACTTGTAAATCAAACAGTGCTACATAGATCCTAGGTAACTCTACCATTTTAACTAACTCCTTCGAATAATCAAACCAGTAAAAGTGAAAAGCAATCAACTCAGCAGAACAGGTCTATTACTTATACACTAATAAAACATTTTTTATATAAGATGCACTAATAAATCTATAATAACTGTTACTTCAACTACACTCTTAAAGGGCTACTCAAAAAAGTTTTGCTTACATCTTACCTGCCTACTTTCGCACCAGAACTACCACTCTTGTAATTTGCTTAGGAAGACCTTGATAGGCGCGGAGTCCAATCCCCAGCCTTTTCGAGAGGGAGAGATATTACTTTTTTGTCTTTAGTTTTACTTGTATAGAAGATGCCATCGATCATACGAAAGTATTAATTACTAATGGGCAGCAAGTTAAGGAGAATGACTTAAAGCAGAACACACGGTTAAAACCTAATGGGTTTCTTAACTACAAACGGCCAGCTTCCTTCCACAAGCACGAACTCCTCATCCAATCAGAATGATAGGCTTCCTTCTCAAAAGAACTTGAGACATCATTGCCATTTTCAGAGAAGGGAAAAGAATTACCGAAAGTAATCCTAGACGTTAAAACCTTACACCATAAAGTTGAGCTTTAATTTTGTTATTGACTCGACGGCCGGTGATCAACCACAGCCTCTCCCCTACCAACATACCCTCAACATTTCACTTGTTTTCAGAGCTACTTCAGAGCAAAGCTACCAAACTGAAAATTTGATGCATCTTTGATAGCCATACTATTACTATTGTCAACAACATCACCCAAGTCAATCAGGAAAAAAAAAAAAAAAAAAAACTTATATCATCGCTCATTGTGAAGACCATCAAGATTCAAGAATTTCCAAAGAAGTTGGCGCCTGGGTATCCTTCTGGCGTTCGACACGTATGAAATCATGTGTGTCAGCACTGTAGTTCGAACCCTGGCTTCACTAGTCTGATCAATATCGGAATACCTACACCATACTCCCTCCGTTCCCCTTTAAACACCCCGCTCTTTTTTTCTCGTGGATTAAGGTGGTGTGGTTTGTTTATTATTGTTGGAGATAATGGGTGGTTGATTTATTATTGTTGTAGATAGTGGGTGGTTTGTTTATTATTGTTGGAGATAATAGGTGGTTTATTTATTATTTTTAGAGATAATAGGTGGTTTGTTTATTGTTTTTGGAGATAGTGGAGGGTTGATGTGTGGTGACAACTTACCCCATTTGCAAAGTTTTGAAATGGGGTGTTTAAAGGACACCCCGAAAAGGATACTGGAGTGTTTAATGGGGAACAGAGGGAATAATTTATAAATGGCATATTTCAACAGTCGTGATAAGAACACGATCTTCAAAGGATAAAGAGCTTGGACACCAGATGACCTGTGCCACCTTTGGTCTTTAAGTGTCTCTCGAACCCTGTGTTACTTGCCAAAGCCACCACAGATGATTGATGTTGTCATGCTTGCCTCGGCCTCTGCTACTGAGACCAAGAACACTTTATCTCCAAAACTCTAATCGGTAAAGAACCGAGTCCTACCACTTTTCACCAGAAGTATACAGAGTATTCTTTCCAGTAGCTAGTATTCAGATAGAGAACCTGGAACATATAAGATAGTTAACTGTCTATCTTTCTACTGCTCACAGAAATGCAACCACCGAAAGAATACCCTAAGATAATTTCACAACTTTAAACCACGTGAATACCCTCTAAATTCTCAATAGGATCAATTTCTCTCTTTTTGCAAAAACGCCACAATATTCTACCTTCTCGAAGAAGTCTCGAAAAAGACCGATTTTGATATGGTTGCAAGAAGGCCCGTTGAAACGAGGGGTCATAAGAGATACAGAGAAGATAAACAGAAAAGGTGATATCCATTAAACATAAAGGGGAGCGAGATAGGTAGGCAGTTTGATTGTGTTTTCAGGAAACCACTATTTAGCTAGTTGGTACGGTTCCATCCTTCTCTTTTAAAGAGGTAAATAAATATAAGGTATTTTCTAAAAGTGCCCATGATCACTATATAAGAATAATTGATTGCACAACTTTTTATATTTCCCATAAAACTAATGCCATTTTTACTTGTATAATTGCCCAATAAGAGTTATGGGCATACTTTGATATTAATCACTATGCAATCCAATACTACACTTCATCGAAAAATGGTTTAGGGTTGATCTTTTCCGGTGCCGCGGAAGTCAACCATAAACCCTTTTTTGGCAACTTTAAATAAGCTCTCATCTTTCAATCACACTGCAAAAGGGCTTAGTAGTAGGGTATCTATAAATTCCAGCGGCGGATGGGGGGATTGTATGTAATTTCGACATCGGAGTAATTGTTGCTATAAGGGGATGTGAAGGTGGTTTTGGTAGTCGTCGTTGGAGAGGAAAGATCGGATTTGACATAGGTGATGATAAATAGAGAAGGTTAAATAATTTAATAAATTGTGATTTATTATTTTATTGTGGGAAAGCCAATTTTTGTATTGGAAAATGGTAAACGTATTTAATGTTATAGAGTGCCCATGGGGACTCAATAGAAAGACCCTAAAATATAAAGGACATAGACACCAAGATGTGTGTCTCATATACAAAATGCATCCAACACAAAGTCTCAAACCCGTTGACTTAGCACATACAGGGAGCGAGGTACGCTAAACTGCTAAAGATGCCTTCAAAGGTCAAGCAAGTAAATACTCTCTTTGTTTCTTTCAATCCGTTATGATTCGCCCAATTCAAACTAAGTTCATTTGGTGAGGGTAATCAAGAAAGGGAAAGGGTTTCATCATATTTCATTCCCTAGTTATGTGTTTGGTACCTATTTTTTGCCATTCCCTTCCCCACATTTCGTGTTTCGAATTCCCCTGACTCCACTATATTGATTCCGCTCTTCCATCAAGGATTTCTCCATTCCCCGAGTTGGGTTTTCACTTTTCAGCTACCCACATTGACCACCTCATAGACCGCTTTGACCACTCATAAACCACCTTGCCCAACACCTCCATAAACAGCCTTTAGCCCACAAGCGATTACCACTCACTCAACGTTCATTGCCGACCCCACATCAATAACCACTCACTCAACGTCCACTGCCGACCGCACTTCAATTGCCACCTGCTAAATCCACCATTATCCAGGCACAACCATTACTCACCTGCTAATGAGCTGACCTCCCTCCCTCCCCCTCCCTCCCTCTCCCCCTCCTCTCTCTCTCTCTCTCTCTCTCTCTCTCTCTCTCTCTCTTGGTGGTCGAGTTCGGCCAAAAAAACTATGGAGTATAGATCTATATTTTTGGTCAAAAATAAAAATAATGTCTACATTTCCAAACGGATCATGTCTAAAATAATGTCTACAATGTCTACACCATCGTTGAAGTCAGTAAATGGAGCGAAAAATCAGGGAGGCGGTGACACTATATGTACGTGTGTTCAACAAAACAGGACAGAGGTGGAAGGAGTGCGAGTATGAAAAGCAAGAGCAGAGGCGAAAGGGTGATCTGAGGAAGCATGGAGGCTGTAGCCATGGAGAAATTGAAGAGCTTTCTCCAACATGAGGGATAGAAAGGAATGATTGAGGGGTCAAGTGAACTAAACACACAGGGGGCAATCAGACGAGGTTTCATTTCTTTCCTTTCCATTCTCTTTCCTGATTCCATTCCTTTCGCCCTTGTCAAACCAAATGGCGCCTAAAGGTAAAGGATTCAAAGAAACAGAGGGAGTACACACATTATATTATCTACCAAATCGAAAAAGCACCAGCCATTCCGGTATTCAATACATGCTCCAAGTATACACACTCCTGAAGGAGAAGTGCCTAAAACTAAAGCCTGATAATTTCACAAGGACCATATCGTATGCTTGTTCATGTGCTTCTTCCTGCTGTACTTAAACCTACCATAATTGGAAATCCAAATATAAAGGCATCCTGTTGATAAGCGAACAGCCACCCAAGCTGCTCAAGCTTGAAATGAATAACTTCACTCCGTCGAAACCAAAGTCCAGATAGTCAAACATATGAAAATTCCAAAAAAAAAAAGGGTTAATTTACGCGGTACCCTCGTGTTTTGCCGATTTGCACGTGATACCCAATGTTTTGCATATTTGTACCAAATACCGTCAAGATTTGACTGGTTTTACATGGTACCCTTACCTTTGAAATTCCGCGAACGCCGTTAATTGGGAAAAAACAACTAATCTTGATTTTCTCCTTCATCACCATCTCTATCTTCCCCCCACCACTTTCATGCTCACAATATTCAATATTCCCCATTACCGTCATCAACATCTTCATCCTTTTCCACCACCACCATCATTTTCACTCATAATAAACTTCATAACCACCATTTTTTCCTTCTCCGTTGAAACCAACTTTTAAACGGCGTTAACGGAATTTTAAAGGAAGGATACCATGTAAAAACAGTCTAATATTTAGGAGATTTGGTACAAATTTGTAACAATGGGTACCACGTGCAAATCGAAAAAACACGAGGGTACCACGTGAAAAAAAAAAAAATGCACACAGCCTGCTCATTCAAAGTTTTCTTAGTTTCACCAAGTCTTGCAACAACTGGGTAAAGAAACTATCAAATTATACTATGAGCATGGTGCACTTACTGACAATAAAGGAGTGGGGCCCAAAAAATGAAAAATCATTTTAAGTGTGGTCCCTAGTTCCCTACTTCTCGCTTGTGAGAAGGACCACTATGCTCTCACTAGAAACTTCAGTTGATAGAATGTTCCATAAAATACAAGCAACGGAACACACTATGAAAAAAAAAAACCAATATAACTAGGTCAGGGCTATACACCTAGGAGATGTGTGAAACCACACATAAAATTGCTGAGACAATAGCTTTCCCTAAAACCCTTGTATGAAGGCTGACAAAGGCTATAGCAACCCAAGTGCAGAGTACTCAAAGGGGACGATATGATCAACTCATGTGAGATAAGAAAATCAACTTTTGCACTTGAAGCATAGGAAAAAAAAAAAAAAAAAAAAAAAAAAGGAAAGAGTAAACTTCATAGCTAGGCAACAGCAGATGAGCAGAACCAGTTTTAATATAGAAATTCAGCAGAAATGAAGAGGTTACTCCACTAGATAGTCAATTCAAACCTTTTGTGATTATTACAACTTTGTTTTTACGTAGGACCATGTAGATGTAGAGCAACTTGGAAGAGCTCAAAGTTAAAAAAAACAGAATAAGAAGCGAAAGCGAAGATACCTTGAGAAAATTCTCTCCAGTACCCAACCATTTAACACTAGTTGAGTCAAAGGCTGGCATATTCCATCTGTATTTCCATTTTCCCTCCAACAAAGTTCTAGTGTCTTCTTCTGATAGCGTGTGCGTTGTGTGAGTTATAAATTTACTGCACAAACATTACATAAGTCGACCATAAGCACTAGTTTAAACAAAATAATTTGCTGCACATCTTCATAATGGAGTTTTCTCCACCTTCCAACCAGAATGCATTCACAAGGCAATCGGGTATATTCAAGGAGAAGCTACAAACTCAGATACATGAAATGAAACCCAGGATCAATATAAGACATAAGACATAATAAGTAAGCACCTTTGAATCACTGATGAGGTCGTATTGTCAGTGTCCTCTGCATCAGACACATAATCATCATCATCATCCACCACTATATCTGAGGCCTCTTCATCTTTTTTAATTAATTTGACAGTATCTTTACCGATATCAGTACCAGTGCCTATAAGAGAAAAAAAGATATCAATGAAAGAAACGCAAGTAAACAAACTAAAAATGTAATTAGAGGAGTGAAGAAGAAGAATTACTTCGAGTGCGTTTGAACCCTTTTCCCATATTGAATCAATTGAGGGTAAATAATAAAACCTGTAAAGATTTATGAATGAAGAACAATAATAATTATAAAGAGAATAGAATTGGGAAGGGAGTGAGTTAATCAAAAAACCTACTGTATTAATAAAGATGACAAGGCTTTAAAACTCATGGTTGGTGCTACCTGTTATTATGCAATACGAAAGTGTGGCGGGAGAGAAAGACAGTGAGAGAGACGGAAGAGAGGAGTGCAAATTGTCCGAGGGAGCAGAAGGGTTCCCGGAGGACCCAGGTGGTATTTAACATTCCCGTCACGGATACGATACTTTTTTTCGAGATAGGCTTATAAAATAAATATTAAATTAAATGGATTGGATGAAAACATATTAAATCTTAGGGTTAATTCACGTGGTACCTTCGTGTTTTGCCGATTTGTACGTGTTACCCGATGTTTTGCAAAATTGTACTAAATACCCTTGAGATTTGATTGTTTGCACACGGTACCCAAAATTTAACCCTCTCATTAACACCGTCAACTTTTGTTTTAAAAAAAAGAGGGTTAATTCACGTGGTACCCTCGTGTTTTGTCGATTTGCACGGGGTACCACGTGCACGTCACCCCATTTCAGGTTCTAGACAAAAACGCCAGGGTTTCCGGCGGTTTTAAGGGTCTTAAACAGTAGCTATGAGGCCTTTGGGGGATCACAAATACTATTGTACCCCGGGGCCCGGGTACAGATAGAATGTTAACCTGGGCCTTTTTAAATTTACAATTTCAAATGGGTTAATGTCAAACTTGGCTTCACTTCCACTAAAACCCAACCACATTCTCTCTCCTTCCTCCTCTCTCATTCCCCCTTTATTTTCTCTCTCCTCTCCCGACAGCCCCCATCACCACCACACAGCACCACCTACGGCAGCCCCCATCACCACCACGCACCACCATGAAGGGAAGGAGAGAGAAAATGAGTTTGTTTGTTTCAATTTTATTTTTTCTATTTCCCTTCATTTTACTAGTTCATAGTTCAATTCAAGAGTTGTTAATTATTAGAACATTGGACATTTTAAACACGAAATCAATCATTACTAATGCTAAATGAATCATTATATAAACATGAGTAATCATTATAACCATAAGATTAGTCACCATTTTTTTTAAAAATTGGTCATTATTAAGACATGACTAATCATCATTATTTATAAAGTCGGATCATTATAGAACAAAAATAATTCATTTCAAGACATAAATAGGTCATTTTAAAACAAAAACAAAATCATTCATTCTAGAACAAAACCAGTCATACCAAGACAAAAACCATTCATTCCACAACAGTAACCATTCATTTCAGAACAATAACCATTCATTTCAGGACAAAAATCATTCATCTCAAAACAAAAAACATTTTGTATGCACTAAAAATACGTTAATGTGCGGTAAATTAAATTAATTAATTAGTTTGAGTTAATATCAAATTTTAGGTCGATATAATTAATCAGCCCCGTTAAAATAATATCCGGATCGATCCAACTATTGTAAGTATCATCGGCTCGTCGGCCACCCCATCGAGAAATGCGATACGTTGAAGAAACGTATGAAGTAGCTTGAAGATGAAGGGAAAATATTGTTGGATAACAACGATATGGTGGAGTCAAACTATACCACCGCAGCTACACTACATGGCTATGCAACTCTCTCAAAAGAAAGTTCACCTCCTCAGAATGACAATCCAAACTGCATCTACACCCCCAACAAGGGGGCAAGCGTGTATGATACAATATAGGTGCTTGAACCCTAAACTTGTATCGTCAAAAACACAACAAGTACCGTTTCAGAAACCAACTACTGAAGATGGCATACCACTTGAAGCTACCATGTTACATGAAAGCAGCATGCTCAGCGAAAAGGTCACTCCAGCCAAGGATAACATGTCTTGGAGAAAGAAATCATCGAAAAAAATGTATGATGCACAAGAGTAGCACGACTTACATAAGTCAAATGCCGTGTAAACCTGATATGCTGTGCATGGATAACATGTTGCGTAAAAATTGGAGGGGTCCTCCAAAACAATAAGTAGAAGGTTTAAACTCGCAAGAAAACACAAGTCTGGGAAGTAACGCTCAACATTCGAAGGGTCGACGCGCTACATCAATGCAACCAGAAAGGAAAACACGGGCCACCACTCTACCTAGGGAAAACGGTGCACGTGCAAACAACTCAAGCTCGCCTCCAGTAAAACAAAGAGAAATGCTTCATCTGCAAGAGCCTAAATTGCTAGACAAAACGCTCCCCTCTACAAGAGCCTAAACTGCTAGACAAAACGCTCCCTCTACAAGAGCCTAAACTGCTAGACAAATTGATCCTATCGTGTAAGAGTCTAAATTGCACAACAAATGAATAAACAAAAACGCTCCCCATGCAAGAGCCAAAACTGCGCAACACCAGTTTCACTCCTACAACGCAAAAGTCTAAACTGCGAACCACAAGTTAAACTCCAGCAACACAAGAGTATAAACCGCGTATACCTAACTACACTCCCACACAGCAAGAGTCTACACTGCACACGTCAAATTATACTCCATCAATGCACAAGTCTAAACTGCGTGCCCCATGTTACACTCCACCAATGCAAGAGTCAAAAGTGCATACACGAAACTGTACTCCAACGATGTAAGAGTCTAAACTGCATACCCCCTGCCGAACTACGTTGGCTTGATCTTGCAAGTTGACACCCCTCTCACTCTGCAAGTACGTAGGCAACTCGAGTAAACACTTTACTCACCTACCAAAAAAAAATCCTCTCCCTCCAAACAAAACAAAACCGCTCCTTACCCACAAGAGCTCAAACTGTGAACGAAAAATAATCAAAAGAACTTCAAAACTTTCTTTCTTTGACAGTACTCAATTCGTCTTGAAATTTCTTGGGTCATCTTGGAAGGTCTTGAAAAATTCTTCAAGGTCTTAGATGGTCGTCGAAAGCCTTGCACGGTCTCTAAATAAAATCTTGGATAGTTTTGGACGGTTTGGAAAATCTTCGATGGTCTTGAATAGTCTTGGATACCTTGGATAGCCTTGGATAGTCTTGGATAAGTCTTGAATGTCTTGGATAATCTTGGATATGTCTTGGATAAGTGTTGGACAGTTTTGGATGCCTTGGATATTGGATACGTCTTGTACGATAGTCTTGGATATCATGCACTCGACCAAACACATGCAAAAAAAAGAAAAAAAGAGTGGTGTACGATTTACCGGCTCACCTTCGCGTTTCGAAGAGGTGGACGGACATTACACTCAAGCAAAGACGTTAAGGCACAGGAAGAAGAAAATTAAACAAGTATACTCCATCTCTTCACGTAAACGTGGTACAAACAAGATCGAACACCAAGATCATATGCGTATGTAATAGTGCATGCAAGTTAATGGTTTTGCGAATTCCAAAGTGTACGTAAACATGCAATGTTTGTAGCTACGACATACAAGTCCAAGGCAATAATTCTCATTTCTCAAAGTGAAAAAAATTAGCTGGCATGCAAGACTACAAGGTTTTTGCAAAAAATAAAGTAGTTAGTAGCAGACATGTACGTATACGAAGATACAAAACTAAGAAAATTGAACAACCATAATGGAGGGATATGGCATCAACCTGCAATCAGCCAATGTGAAACAAGTCTGTCGTGGTTCATGTTTAGCGAAGCAAGGCTACGCTGCGTTGCTCACATCTATCATAAGAAAATAAGTTCGGTAACCCTCAAGATTCAGAATGTATTCAAAATTGGATCAGGAAAGCAAATTCGTGCTAATTAACTCCATTACAAACACCAAGTCATGAAGTTGTCAAGGATCAGAAGCAATAGAAAAATAAAATAATTGGAAAACAAAGGATGTTGGCATACATGGATAAGCGGTGATCTATGATTTCAGTACTATGTCCAATCAACACGACAAGTCTAGCAGCGAAACAAATTAAAGGACATACATGAAGACAAACGCTTATGATGATGTTTACCTAAAAGAAAATTGTAACAACCCTAAATTTTGACTGAATTATAAATAGAAATAATTTAGAATTGTCACGCCGCAATTGACTACCAAGTCAATTGCTAGGCTAGAAATTCAATTACAATAACCAACGAAGAACAAAACAGCGGAAGTCTTTAAATGTCGAACTACAATTCTCAAAACGGAATTCAAATTACATAACCAAATGAAATAGTCCAATAGACGATTAAGAAACCCCAGCATGTTAACGTCCCTCAAGCAAGCATCCAAACTCAACACTACAAGAAAATGTCTTATTTACGACCAACCTTACAACGAGACGCATTTCTCGTCGTAAAAAAATGTCAATAGCGACGAGATTCTGAGAGTGGCCGTAATCAAATTTAGTAATTTACAACGATACGGAAATCTCGTCGCAAATTAAACAAATCTCGTCGCAAAACTAATGATACTCTATTTGACCCAAAGGCGGGCTAACTCTCGCATTGCCTCTCAATTACTACCATAGATTATTCTAGAACACACCCCTCCATTCATCCCCTATTTCTCTCTCACTGAAGCCGCCACCCAAGAGACCACCTCTCGCCGTCGTTGTACACGATGCACGACTTACCGGCCGTTGCACCACCAACAGAACGTGAAAGTGAATGTTCATGTCCTCACCGTTTCTGAGTTTGGTGCTAATATTCCCTTATTTCAAATTCAGATTTACTTTTTCTTATAGTTATAATTTTGATTTTTGGTTATAATATATAACTAGATTTGTTCTTATTTTGATTTTAATTCAATTGGGTAATTTTAGAATCATTGTTAGAGTTATGTGGTAGTTTTTAAGAGCTAGGGTTTCATATATTGATTTGGGGTTTTAATTGTGATTCGAAATTAGGGTAATTGGTGAAGTTATGATTCTTCGAGCTCATATGAGGTTCATTTTGGTTGACGTATTTGTTCACATGTTTTTCATCTTTTTGTTCATATTGAAACCTGAAAATTTCATATGGCTAGAAATAGATTCACGGGAATTATTGTGTTGTTGTGTTTTGAGTTTGGAGAGGGTTTGGTTCCAGGGCAAAACTAGTGAAAGATCGAAAGTAAAGAGCCATTAAAGTTGTCCTAGTTAAGAGCCCAGATACTAGTTTTCTTTTTAGGCAAGAATACTTCTTGTTACGATTTTTAATATACCTTTCTTGTCCAAAAATGTGATGTCCATGGTCCAAAGATACTAATGGTCAGGCTTTATAATGCCTATGATCTCTCTTAAGTTCCAAGTATTATACTATTAAGGGATCAGTATACGAATTCTTTTAGTATGGTAGCAGCTTATTTATATTCTATGCTCCCATTGTGGAATTCCCCGTTAGTTTTTCTTAAAAATCTGTGCTTCTTTGCAGGAGGGTTGGATACTGCTTACTGGCCATTGGAATATGTTGTGAAAGTGATGAATCTTTGCATTGACAATATAAGTAGTATTGCATTTTCTGATAAGGATTTGTAGTTAGCTCATGGCCTGTAAAGTTACAAAAGGAAGACAGTAAGGATCTAAACCTTAGAGAACTAGCTATATCTTGGTAAATTAATTCTACTACTGTTATACATGATTATATATTTGTTATGTGGCTGAACATTTATGTTACTGTATATTATTCATCTTTGAATAAACAGTAATAAATTTGATGATGAAGACTATTCAGGTAATTGTTTTATAATTTAAGAGTGTTACTAGACGTGGCGAGAAAGTACTTCACTGGTTTGTGTCTAACTTTTGGACTCGGCCATTAATAAAAAATCCTCATGTTTTTTGGATTAAAGTTAAGTCTCAAAGTGTCATACCCTTGTCTGAGTTTTCAGTCTTCCACTGCACATGGGTGCACAAGGTCTTATGAAGATCCGAGTAACATAGGTTTTGACATGTCTCATGTGCATCTTTTGGGTTCGTGAGCTGCGACTGATACTCGTTAGTGCTTGTTAGACTTATCATAAACTTCTGAATATTCCATTCATGTCTCTGGTTGAACGTGACTCAAGTTTCTTATTGAGGTTCTTCGTTTCAACATCATGGGAAAGTTATGTATGGTCACTAGTGGTCTGGTACTAATTCTCTTGCTATTAAAGTTGATTTATGAGATGCACTGACAACCCCTTTTGTTTAATGTTTAATTGGTACCATGTTATATTTTGTTTGATATGAATCCTTTTTGTGTTTATTCTACAAATTTACTTTTTCTTGACTTGGTAGGCTATTCAGGCCCCTTATCTTAAAAATTGTGAAGCCCGTCCTGGAATCAAAGAAAGTATGTTCCATTTCTTCATCTTTCACCTTGAACTAATAACTTATGTAATGTGTGCTAAGCATGTGATCTGTTAAGTCATGTGCGCGGAGTATAGATCTTCTTTACATGCACCTTAGAGATCTTGTTTTCAATTATTTCACTCGACTGCCTATCCGTTCCTTGAACTTTTAAGGTTGGTAGAAGCATGAATGCTCGTATTGAGCCTAAGATGCTGGAGATTCTGTTGTTATTTAATTTCACCATATTTTTACTCTTTTCTTTTGTCACTCGAAGAAAACACTCTTATTTCGACTGAACTCTTTCTCGGCTTCGTTGAAACCTCTCTAATATTAGGTCACATATTTGTACATATAGGATAAGTTTGTCTTTCTTGTGGTTTACTAAAATTTATGGACCCGGCCATAACTTTGATAAGTTGGCATGTTTTGATAAGGTTTTGTGACTGTTGGGTTCTTCTGTGTGGACGTTGGCCACACTCCATGTATTGTCAACTATCGTAGGACTGACTTAAGACTTGCTGGTGGCTGTCTTAATTTTTCTTTTTCTTTTTATGGAGTTGTCATTTTATGCTATGACATGTTATTTGGCAAAATCCGAATTTACAGTTCCTATTGCGCTGTCCAGAAAATTTTATTATGTATATGGCGATAGGATATTTGGTATTGTGTTAGGAACACACGTTGTTGGTTGAATGCTGAAGTTAGAATGCTTGTGAAGTATTGTTTGTAGGTTTATATTTTAGGATAATGCTAATTTTAAATGATATGCTGCCGAAATTTGGTTAGGCTAGAACTGAAACTAGACTTGCTAGAATATGATGGTCGACTGCAAACTCTTAATGTAATGAAGTTTCTAGGTCAATGATCGTGGCTGCATCTCATGTTGTTTTTTTGTTAGGTGCATGTGCATCTCAAGTGTTTTGACGTAAAATGGTCGGCTTCTTGTTGTCCTAGAGGTTGTCCTAGATTCCTACCTGGTGAATCGTTAATCGTATGTCAATTTGTACTAAATTTTCACCTTATAATGCAGGTCAGGTTTTTTGTGCTTTTTGTGCTGCATTGTTTGAGGTGAGAATTGCCGAGAATGACGCCATCTCCCACAAATCTGAAGATATGGATCAACTTTTTTTTTTTGTGACATAGCTTAAATATAAGTAGTGTAATTTTTCAGTTTCCATGTGTTTCACTTATAAATGAGTTACTGTTGGTTATGAAGCCAAACAACTCTTGGTGTGATGTATAAAACTACACCATTGCGTATTGTAATCAATTATCTAGTAATGGTAAAGCCACATTTGTTATAAATCTACGTGCCACAAATTTATTGAGTAACATTATTACCTAAAGCAAGGCTCCTTATCGGTGTACATTTGTGTGAAGAAGAACAATACGTGATTCACCTGTATAGAAAGTCGTCGCAAAAATGCATAGGTGGATTGGCATGAATCAAGTTTTGCGAGGAGTTAATTAATGTGGTCGCAAAACAGTGTTTTACGACGAGAAAGAAACCTCGTTGCGAAAAATAATCTACGACGAGTCGGTCAAAACCGGTCGTTAAGTTTTTGCGACGAATGACGACCGGGCGCATTTCTTTGCGACGAGTTTTGCTTGATTAACGACGACTTCACTCCGTCGTAAATGATGATGTTTGTTGTAGTGCAACAAGAGCTGTCAACTATGCCATCACAAAATGACATAGGCCCCAGAACATGGTAGGGAACGAACCAAAATAAAGAACGTCAGCATACAGGCTGAGTAAGAATCACAAAACACAAGTGAACAAAAGATACCCGCCTTGAGGCGCGTAGCTAACAAATAATAAATAAGCGTTATAATAGACAAACGTTACAATGATAAAACAGTGCGATAATCCCCATATCGCTACAAGATCCGACGGTCTTGCTACGTACGTTTAAACAAGGCTTGCCTCCTACCCCACAGCCACCACAAACTCGACACAGCGCGAGCTAGAGTACTATAAAACAGATCTTAACGACTTGAAGTGTGCACACCCCTCCAGGTAGGATGCGAAGCCTCTAGGAGGTAAGCCTATTAGGAAGTCGGTAGCTAATCCGACCCAAACTACCTTGATCAGAGGTACAGAGGTGACCGATCCGGGTCGCGTCACCTTACTCTAGGTGGTAATCATCATCGTTCAGTCAGTAGTGTACGGAACATTTATTTTATTTTGTTTGAATTGTGCAAATTTCCTAGGTTGATATACACTTTTTCAACAGTCATTAAGCCACAGTGTGTAACCTCAATTAGATTACTTGAACATTTGTGATATTGAGTTTAAAATATGTATATCGATTAGTTTATACACATTTTTCAATAAACATTAAATCTCAGTGTGTAAATTTTTCTCGAACATTGAATTACTTGTTCTCTACGCAACCCATCCATACCGCTACAACCCACTTTTATATATAGATATAAGATGAGATAAGATAAGATGATATGAGTATAAAAATTACAATAAGGTAGCTCAAGCGTGGACTCGACATGCAAACTAGTCAACAATAAAGATATACCAGTATTCTATATTGAATAATTGAATGGAATATAAGAGTTGTATTTACATAACCTCAGCAACTAAAAAACTGCAACTCTGATGCAAAAGAAAAGAACTCCTATCTTTCTGCCACCACGAGTATCTTACTGTTGCCGGGAAACTATTTCTATTTTCCTCTCCACAAAACTACGAGTTTTAAATACCTGATACCAAGGGCTGTGTCAAATGAAAATTTCCTTCCGCCGACTCCAGAAAATGAAATGAGTGAGGGAAAAGCGAGAGAAGAAAGGGAAAGATTACCTCCTGAGTCTCGTACTCTTGGAGGAGTAAATAACTTCACAATAAAAAATGACACATGATACAGTTAAATAACAGAGCCAAAACTTTCAATAGGTTCCGACTCTTCAAGCATGGAGGCAGCCTGGAAACATTCGGCAGCATCAACAGTCCTTCCATCATTCTTGTGCACCATACCAAGGTAATACCAAGCCTTGCGATTAGTAGGTTCAACTCTCAATGCATCTGACAACAAGCTTCTCGCCACAGGCATTGCTGTTGGTCCCATCTTCGACAGTAATGTGCCAAGTAATATCTTGCAGGGTACATAATTTGGATCTAAAAGAACAGCATTGGTGTAAGCAGCCAAAGCTTCTTTTACTTGTCCTCTCCCTTCATACATTATACCTGACAAAGAAGCGAATGCGTTATGGAAGCCCACAATCCAAGCAAATATTAAAGCAAATACAAGTAACTAGTATAAATCAGGTATACAACTCTGTTGACCTTCGAAATCAACTCTCCATTCATTGGTAGACACGTAACATCACTCTCCTAAGTTTCCTCCTCTCTCTCTTATCACACCCCCCGGTATGTACTTTATTTGAACTTCTGATCTCTGATCAATATTTCCTTAATACATCCAAAACGGCTTCAGCTGCGGCCAGTGCAATAAGGTAATGTTGGTTGCACACAGCTTTCTTTGTTCTATTACTTTTTTTTTTTTTGGGTTGACGTACACAGCATCATAACTTAACTGGCAGAGACGCTTTTCTTCTCAGGCCCTTTTTCAAAGCAAAAATAGGGTGTAACGCTACTGATATAGATAAGTTTAAGAACATAGAAGTGGGGAAAAACAATCGGATATCTGAGTAATGAACTTATAATTCAGCTTAGGGCAGTGCAAGGTAAGGTCGGTTGCACACATCTTCGTTTGTTCTTTGATTGTTTTTTTCATGGGTTGAAGGTACACAGTAATAGTGTATATATAAAAGATGCTATTTTTCTCGGCCCTCGAACTACCACCCTATGGTGTAAGGCAACTGAAAAAGATAAGTTTGCGGACATAGAAGCAAGGAACAAAATCAGATATGTGAGTAATAAACTATAACAATTCTCACGAGGATTGCCAGATACTTTTGCACCTCTAGATATCAATTACTGATTCACAATTCTTCAGATCTTAAACACTCATTAGGCATGATAATACTCTGGAACAAGCAAATTACACAAAGAGATAAGAAGGGACAAAAGAAATATAAAAATATACAGAACTAAGCAAATACTAGGACTTTTGCTAGTGGATGCAGTAATGCTTTAGTTCTTCATTGCTCATTAAGCTAATATTCTAAAGCATAAAATCACACGAACAGATAGGAAAGGATAAAAGAAATATAATAAGGTAAAGGACCTCATACTGAAAAATAAGGTGGATGTTATAGGTTTATTGGAGACAAGAATTGATGCAATCCCCGAAGCTGCGTTTTATATTCAAGACGAGCAAAATCCTGAAGGAATGGCAACATGCCAATCAAGAGTACTCATGGGTCATTTTAAAGCTCGATGCATACATTTCAATAGCCAAAAAAAGAAGATACGGGTGATGCACCAACAAACAGATGGCCCCTGATGATTTTGAAGTTAATTGAAGTTTATCTTAGGCATGAAAATAAACGAAGGGGCAGTCATTTCAGAAAGAATGCCGAAAACAGTGCAGAAAGTTCGGGTTTGAGCAGTTTATTTGTGACAGGTCTTTGATAAAGCACATGAAGGTCATTTTCAGATTTCTATACCTTCTTAGAAAGCTAAGACATAAAACTAAGTCATGGAATTGGAATCATCATAAAATAAGCTGTGGTTTGGTTGCAGTTTATGGTTTGGTACAAGTGCTGCACAGGACTGACCTGAAAAGTCAGCTACTGTCCTCTAACTTTGAGGGCTTCTAACTCCTAGTACACACGTCTGTTTTTGACAAAATTGATGCGCAGATTCAAGTACTTGAAGCAAGCTTTCCAATGGTATAATTTGATACATTCTTTATACATTGTACTCCTTTGCTGTAGCTTAGGCTAATAAATAAGTCTCTCCTATGTATCATAAAACTCAGATTTTATGATGAAAAAAACCATTACAAAGAAGTGCCTTTGTTTTCTTTCAAATCTGAATTTATCTTTCTAAAGCCTTAGGATACTTTAGATTGTGAGACTTTCGGTCTACTATTCTTGAGTGTGCTCTTGGTGTGTAGTTCATCCTTGCAAGAAGTTATTGTCTTACTTTGTTAAAACCTAGTTAGGGAGTAACTTAGCTCGTTGTGAGAGTACTCTGCATTTTAGAGTATTGTTTCAACGTTCATATCATGTTTGAGTTTCTATTGCTCTTTAGGTTTGCATAAAAAAATAGAGGACAAATCTAGTAAGATCTTAAAAGGAAGATTTGAAAAATATTCCTTGTTTTTTTTTTAACGTAATTTTGGAAAATATTATGTGACTCACAATTACCAATCTAATCTATCTATGTAATATAATACTAGTTTAAAGTCTGTGCGTTGCACGGTTGCATTAAAAATATTATATATTATATACGCATCATCTATTACCGAAATCATTATGGTATGGCTAAACACGGTTTAATTTAAAGTCATAACTATATTGTAGATTTTATATTCTCATTTTTAATATGATGACTATATATAGTTGTATCCCTCTGTCAATAGATAGGTAATTCAATATTATATATTTTAGGAATGTCCATAAACTTTTCCAAAGCTCTAGGAGAATTTCATTTGCGTTGTGGGATTTTTCCCCATTTCCAGATGCATTCTATACAAAATAATAGTTGACTTTCTAAGAACATTACATTAAGGTGGGTGACTTAATAATTTTGGCTGATAGTAAAAGCAAAGAGACCTACTCGTGCAGATCACTTTTTTTCCATTAAGGCATAGCTCACTTCATTAAATTAAGTTATTTTCTAGTTAATTTAGATCATTTGTCATCTGAAATGTGCAAATCAGATCAAACAACATTCGATTTAATAATATAGCTTCATACCATATCATACAGAATCTAAATAACCAAAGACGTAATCAATTGCCATGCCAATAACCTCAAACTAAGGTTCCCTGAGTAATACAATTCTTTTTATTTAGCTTATTAGATCAATTGACATCAGAAATGTTTATTTTAGATCAAATAATTTCTCATTTAAGCAAATAACTTCGTCAGATCATACGAAACCTAAATGACCAAGACATAATCACTTTTTATGCAAATAATCTCAAACTAAGGCGGACTGATATTCTCTTGATATTTCCATTTTTACAAAAGATATGTTTAACTATAGTATATCAAGATGGTGATTTAAAATGCAAATGATGACAATTATAATAAATTTTCAAAAATAATAATACAACAACAACAACAACAACAACAACAACAACCAAGCCTTATTCCCAAAATGATTTGGGGTCGGCTAACATGAATCGTCGTCTAGTAACCGTCTTGTGTACGCCATGAAATTTCAAAACGTTGTAAACCTTTTCGGGGTATTTAAACACTTTGAAAGGAAGTTTTATAAAGTCGTCAAAATAAATTAAAAGGCCAAAAAAAAAAAAATGAAAAACATATGAACTTGGAACACAAGGTAAAAAGTTTTGGCAAAAGAGTTAGGGAAACCAAACAAAGAAATCAAAGGAGTCAGATTAAGTCCTCCGCATGTATAGAGTCTCTCCACATCGCCCTATCCAACACCATACTCTTTTCAAGCCCTAGGAAGCTCATATCACTTCTAATCACCCTCATCCAAGTCATCTTGGATCTTCCCCGACCCCTACTAATATTATCACTTCCCCACCCTTCTACTCTTCTAACCGGCGCGTCACTAGGCCTTCTCCTCACGTGACCATACCATCTCAGCCGGTTCTCCATCATCTTATCCCCGATGGGTGCAACCCCTACTTTCTCCCTAATAACTTCATTTCTTAACCGATCACGTCTAGTATGTCCACATATCCACCGTAGCATGCGCATCTCCGTCACACTCATCTTATGAGCGTGACACTGTTTCACGGCCCAACATTCTGTGCCATATAACATAGCCGACCTAATTGACGTTCGATAAAACTTACCCTCCTACTTATTGGGCATCCCTCGATCACACAGAACTCCTGTGGCATTTTTCCACTTCAACCAACCTGATTTGATCCTATGGGCCACATCTCCATCTAATTCTCCATCCTTTTGAAGAATCGATCCCAAATATCGAAAAACATCAGATCCCTGAACAATCTTTCCATCCAACCTGATCGTCCCTGTCTCCCTTTGTCTAATGCCGCTGAACTTACACTCCTAATACTCGGTCTTGCTCCGGCTCAACCGAAACCCTCTAGACTCCAAAGTGTGCCTCCATAGTTCCAACCTCCTCTCCAAATCTTCTTTCGTTTCTGAGATCAACACTATATCATCTGCAAACATCATGCACCACGGTATATCATCCCAGATTGACCTCGTCAATTCGTCCATGACTATAGCAAAGAGAAAAGGACTAAGTGCGGACCCTTGGTGCACTCCGATTGTAATAGGGAACTCTTCTGACTTCCCTACACTAGTCTGTACGCTCGTGCTAGCTCCCTCATACATGTCCTTAATGATGTTCATATATTTTTGCGGAACTCCTTTCTTAGTTAGAGCCCACCAAAGCACTTCCCTTGGTACCTTGTCATACGCCTTCTCCAAATCAATGAACACCATATGTAGGTCCTTCTTCCTATCCCGATAAGTTTCCATTGTCTGTCTTATGAGATGAATTGTCTTATGAAGTTTCCATTGGTTTGGTTGTTAGAGTTCATGCGGAGAATTCAGAAGGGAGAGGTGAGGATGGCATTGAAGAAGATGGGACGGAAGAAAGCAGTGGGGCCAGACGGCATACCTATTGAGGTTTGGAGGTGTCTAGGAGACAAAGGGGTGGAATGGTTGACGGCACTTTTCAATATGATTTGGAGAGGTAATAAGATGCCGGTGGAGTGGAGGAAGAACACTTTGGTCCCTTTGTACAAGAACAAAGGGGATATTCAGGAGTGTGCTAACTATCGCAGGATCAAGTTGATGAGTCATACAATGAAACTTTGGGAACGAGTGATTGAGCATAGATTAAGAAGAAGTGTGAATATTTTCAAAAATAATAATATGTAAAAAAAAACTGACAATGATGATTACAATATATTATATATATTTATAATATTCTCTATTAAAAAATATTTTTTAATATTATTTTTGGAGGTGAGACATTAAAATGACAAAAAAAAAAAAAATTAAATAGAAAGCCAAAAATTACAAATGTATAATATCATGAAAGTATATATAAACCAAATAAGTACAACTTTAAGTATATTAGTTTGATATTTTTTTGCGAAATCAACAGCCAATACCTTATCTCGCAAAAATAAAATCGTCATACATTTTGGAAAGGACTCGAAGGAGGGAATATCTGTTTTTATGGTTACAATAAACTCAAATTTGAAATTTAATCTTTCCTTAACCCAGAATAATATTATGTTATATTATCTTATCATTTCATAATCACCATATACTTGTTTATATGGAATTACTATCTTTCCTTACTTATAAGTGAATTTTTTTATTCACAAATGAAATTTTTATTCAACAAAAACTATAATAAGATTTCTTTAACTTTAGACGCAAAAAAAAGCTCATAGTTAGATGCAGATAAGATCATATTCATTCAAAAAAATAAAAATTGTCTTTATTTGTTGGTTGTGGTGAAATGTTTATACATAGAAAAAAAAACATAAATTAGAAAAAAAAAACAGACGACTATAATAACGCATTGAGGAACATAATTGACTCATACTCCTACTTATTAGTATTGGCATATTAATAAGGCCCTGTTTGATGGGACTTATTCTCAGATGAATTCAGATCAGTTCAGAATCATTCAATTCTGATCAGATCAGATTAGAAATGTTCAAATAAGTATTTATGTATTTGGTCCATAATTGATATTAATTCGTTGAAATAAATCAAATTTTCAACCCATTCAGATCAGAATCAGAATCATTCAGATCAGATCAGTTTCAGAAAGATGCAGTCCTATCAAACAGGGCCTAAATAAGTTTAATTACTATCCACCTACAGTAGATGAGTGACTTATCGTTATTAGTATTACTAACTCTAATTCGAAGCTTACCATTAAAAAAACAAACATTTGATTCTAATTTACCAAAAGGTTGATAATGTCGCCAGATTTTTTTCTCACGTATTAAAATGTAAATTTGAATTATGGAATATTATCTTACTATATAACTCGTAAAAAAAACACTTTTATATTGATTCATCTTTTCAAAATTACCATTAACTTACATATGGTATCTACATATTCATAAGCAATAAATGAATTCTTTACACGATTACCATAAACTTACATATGCTAACTATATTTTCATAACACTTAATTAATTCTGCATTCACGTAAAGCTCTAAAAAAAATCGTAAGTAATCTATTCAATAGAGTTGACTTATAATTGTTAGTATTGAGAAATTCATTTGAATAAGTTAAACGGATAACCATTTATAGCAAGGTGACTTATAATTATTATTATTATAATATCTCAAATTTAAAGGTCATCATTTGTTGATTATATGTACCAAAATGTAGAGAATGTCATATTAGACTTTTGCTAATGTAATATTATCTTGTCATAACATATAAAATAATTTTAGGATTATGAAAATGTCATATATTCATGCATGGTTACCATAAGGTTATATATTTTCATGATTACCATAAACTTATGTATGATATACTACATTTTCATAACTAATATATGAATTTTGTACATGATTACCATAAAGTCACATATAGTATAACAACAATTCCATAATGTAAATAATTTCATGATTATGAAAATGTCATATTTTCATGATTACCATAAGCTTATTTATGGAATGTTTTATTTTCATACTAATATATGAGTTTTGTACATGATTACCATAAACTCACATATGGTTGTATAACAACAATTCCATAACATAAATTAATTCCTTATTCAACAGAAGCTCTAAGAAAACTCGAAATGCTCTAGACCTCTCCAATGCCCACGAAAAAAGCTTCGTTTATAAGTATATAAGATAAGATATATATGTAATCCTGAACCCGCTCAATTCTCACGCTGACACGTGTCATATAATAATATTATTATATTGTAAATAAAATTTATCCAAAATAGGATATATAAGTAGATACTATATGGTAATATTATTATAATAAAATAACATTATTAATCCTTTGATTTATGGAAAATAGTTATATAATATAGTAATTACTTGATTTATGGCAATTTGATCAAATATCCCACGAGTGTTTCAAAATGGGACTTTGTCTTTTGAAAGGTGACTTTTCCTCTAATTACATTACAAATACCCCACGGGTGTTAGAAATGAGATTTTAGGTTTTGAAAGGTGATTTTTCGTGTAATTACATTACGAATATCTTACGGGTGTCCGAAATGAGATTTTAGATTTTAAAAGGTAACTTCCAATCTAATTACATGTCAAATATCACACGGGTGTTCGAAATGGGATTTTAGATTTTGAAATGTAACTTTCCATCTAATTACATTAATAAAATCCCACGCCTGTTCAAAACATGATTTTAGGTTTTTAAAGGTGATTTTCCATCTAATTACATTTCAAATATCCCACGGGTGTTTGAAATGAGATTTTAGGTTTTAAATAAAAATTTCGTTTACATAATTTTAACAATTAAACATAATTAGCCCGGGCTTTGCACGGGCCATCAAACTAGTATATATATGTAATCCTAAACCCGCTCATTTCCCACGCTGACACGTGGCACATAATAATATTATTATATTGTAAATAAAGTTGATCCAAAATAGGAATATGGTAAGTAGATACTATATGGTAATATTATTATAATAAAATAACAATATTAATCATTTCATTTATGGAAAATAGTTATTTAATATAGTAATTACTTGATTTATGGAAAACAGTTATTTAATATAGTAATTACTTGATTTATGGCAATTTGATCAAATATCCCACGGGTGTTTCAAAATGGGACTTTGGCTTTTCAAAATGGGACTTTTCCTCTAATTACATTACAAATATCCCACGGGTGTTCGAAATGAGATTTCGGATTTTGGGTTTTGAAAGGTGATTATTCGTGTAATTACATTACGAATATCCTAGGGATGTTCAAAATGAGATTTTAGATTTTAAAAGGTAACTTTCCATCTAATTACATGAAAAATATCCCACGGGTGTTCGAAACAGGATTTTAGATTTTGAAATGTAACTTTCCATCTAATTACATTAAAAAAATCCCACGGGTGTTTGAAACATGATTTTAGGTTTTTGAAGGTTACTTTCCATCTAATTACATTACAAATATTCCACGGGTGTTTGAAATGAGATTTTAGGTTTTAGATAAAAAAATTCGTTTACATAATTTTAACATTTAAACATAAGTAGCCCGAGCATTGCACGGACCATCAAACTAGTATCACAGAAGTGGGAGGATTTGAGCTACTCAAATGTTCTAGTTTGCTAAGGGTATTAGCAGCCGTTTCCAGCTGTTGTTCCCCTCCGCTTGGATCACGTCTAGACAAATAGAAGGGCTTGAGAGAACCATGTCGAAGAAACTCGGCAAAATGGAACTCATATTGGTGGATGGTGGTGTGACCTTGCTTAAAACTCGGATGGTATGGAATCATCAGGAGGACAAGTTGGATGTTATTGAAACCAGGCTCAATACATCCAGTGTATGGGTCTTGCATCTTAGAACTAAAACAGATGTATTTATTACCTTTGTATGTGAGGATAATGATGCAAGAACCAGGGAGGATTTAGGAGTAAAGTGTGCTATATTTCAGGCTCCATAGATAAATGGGCAGTATTGGGAGATTTTAACATTACCAGAATTTCATCTGAAAAGCTGAGTTTCAAAAGTGCAAATATTAAAGACATTCATGACTTTAATCAAGGTATCTGAGATATCAGGGCTGTGACTTTACATGGACAAACAAGCAATGGTGACAAATGCAACTGCTCTAAGCTGGATATAGTATAAGTAAATCAGGACTGGCTTTCTGCATGCTCTGACTCTTATGTGGAAATCCCAGCACTCGTCTCTTACACTTACAGTGATTGAAGGTATGCCTTTGAGGAGCAAGCACAAAGATTATAAGAGGACAGTGAGAGAAGCTTGGTCTCAGAACTGTATGGGAAACCCCTTCTACAGACTCTTCCTCAAACTGAAAAATGTGAAAAGAGGCCTTAAAGGACTACACAAGGAGCATTTTTCTGACTTACCTGGAAGAGTAAAGGCTAGTAGGGAAGCACTCTTAAAGTGGTAGAAGCTTATCCAATCCCACACTTCATGAAGAAGAGGAGAAGCTCAAAGATACTTATTGTAAGCTGAAGGAGGCAGAGATCAGTCTCTCCTAGATGTCTTGTTAGACATAAGAAAAGCTTTCGACTCAGTGAGTCGGAGCTTTATTGAAGAAGTGTACACACTTTGAACTTCCCTGATAGGTTCACAGACTGGATTATCAGCTGCATAACCTCCACTTGATTTTCTATCAACAGAAATGGCTCCACACAAGGTTTCTTCAAAGGTAAATGTGGGCTTAGGCAAGGGGATCCACTATCCCCTTACCAATTTGTTCTTAGCATGGAAATACTATCTCGATACCTCAGAATGATGCCTGAATAGAAACTTCAGTTTCCTCCTAAAATGTTAGAGAATCAGGTTAACTCATTTAACCTTTGCCGATGATCTCATGATTTTTACAAGGGAAGATGTCCCCTCAGTGGATGCAGCAGTATGATGCTTGAGTGTTTTTGCTGAAATTTCTGGTTTGAAAGCAAATTCAACTAAACCTGATATTTATTTTGGTGGTATCACCCTGATGTCCAAGCCCAAATTCTGAGGAGGTCAAATTTCTCAGAAGGTTCTTTTCCCTTCAGATACCTTGGTATCCCATTGAACCCTTCAAGACTTAGCACTGAAATGTTTAGCGAGCTTCTCCAGAAAATCAAAGGGTCTATTGGACATTGGACAGAGCATCTCCTCTCCTATGCAGGTAGGGTGCAATTGCTGAACTCTGTAATAGTTGGTTTAGAGAATTTATGGAGTTCAAGTATTCTTCTAAGAATATTTTGAAGATAATCAGTGGTTCATGCAAAAAAGTCCTATGGAATGAGAAGGAAGATAGGAGGAAAATGGTCTTTTGTAGCTGGAATAACATTTGTTCTCAAAGGAAAGAAGGGGGTTTAAATATCATACAAAGTCTATCATGGAATAAAGCTCTCCTTACAAAGTGCTTGCGGTGAATGGAAAATGTGGATGAAAAGGATTTGTGGAAATAGTGGATTATGTCTTATGTTCTACATAAACAGTATCAGTGGACTGTCAAAATAAAATCTCTGACGTGAAAGCTGGAGAAGCATTTTAAAGGGAAGAGATGAAATGTTAAGTAATTATGGGAGCATAGATGGCGCGAAGAATTACATCATGGAGTGTACAAAAAATAAAAGGCTTATGACAGATTCAGGGAATGTCATCGGACAGTGGATTGGTATGTAGCAATATGGGATAATGTAAGTATGCCAAAGCATAGTTTCTTGACTGCTATGGCCTATATTACTCCGACTCTTCATTTCACCTCACGTACCCGTGTCGGACACTCGATACTCGGACATGGGTATGCCACTTGGGTCCTTCATTTAAGGTGAAAAATAAGCGGCTTTTCATAAAAAATAGCTGAGCCCGACACTTGGATCCATACCCGTACCCGAGTCTAAGGAACATAGGCTATGGCTGTGCAGGGGAAACTGTCTACTGTGAACAAGATAAGCATAAGAGGCTTGGTATTGGTTAACAGATGCTACTTATGCAAAGAAGCAGAGGTGAGCCATTCACACCTACTCTTCAGAAGTGACTACACAAATTTGGTCTGGAGTGAAGTAAGGAAATGGTCAGGAAACCTTCATAGAAGTAAATCACTAAACAGCCAAGCTCAAATTCTGAGCAAGCATAGAAAAGGAAGAAGCTGGTGGGCAAAAGTCAGCAGATGCAGTCTAACTGCAACAGCCTGCCATATATAAAAGGAGAGGAATACACGACTGTTTAATGATAAAGAGCAGACTACCAAGTGGATAATATGCAATATTAAGTATGAGGTGTGTGTTAGAGTGTTCGCTTGGTTGCGAAATTGCTTTTTCTGGGGACATTTGTAACAGCTTATGCTGCAAAGCTTTAGAGTTTGAACTGATTCTGTTTTGTAAGTGCTTTCCCTCTTCTTTACCCCTTGTGGAGGAATAAGGACCCCCACATTCTTGCAAAATAAAAAAAAATTAAAAAAAAAATTATGGAACAGGCATGCCTATACTTGGACTTTTGTTTGTGGATGCAGCCTACTTCTTTCTTTTCACCTTAACTCATAAAAGTTGATTTGTTAAGAACAAATGAAATAAGCACTCTTAATGAGTTCAAGACATCCTGGTCTTTGAAAAGGAGACTCAAGTAAATTCAAGCCTAAAAACATTGGAAGAGCATAATTACTCATGAAGGAGAAATACCTTCAGTGTGGAGTGTTTCAGGAGAATATCGCTTTAGTGAATGAGCTTTCTCCAAGCAGGCCTCAACATCTTTCCAGTGAGAAAGACTGGAGTATAAATTTGCTAGACCAAGCCAAACTTCAAACTCGTTCACTTTATCATCATCAAGCTACAAAAAATATGATCTAATCATTCCATGACTCATTTCTTGGCAGTTAAAGTTTTAAGGAAAAGAAACATGATGTAAGTAAAAACCTTGCTTATTTAGCTAAGAAGCAGTCAATCACACAAATAATAAGAAATAAGTGTGGACAAAACTTATCAGCAAGGTCAAAACAGATAAAAATGAATATAAACCTTCGGAATCAAACATCTTCCTTTTCTTTTAAACTGTTATTACTAAGCCAACAACAACCAAGCCTTATTCCCAAAATGATTTGGGGTCGGCTAACATGAATCGTCATCCAGTAACCGTCTTGTGTACGCCAAGAAATTTCGAAAACGTTGTAAACATGTTAGAAATATTTAAACAATTTCAAAGGAAATTTAGAAAGTCGTCAAAATAAATAAAAAGGTTTAAAAAAATATTGCAAAAAACAGATGAACTTTGAACACAAGTTAAAAAGTTTTAGAAAAATAGTTGGAAAAACCAAACAAATAAATCAAAAGGGGTCAGAAAAAGTCCTCCACATGGATAAAGTCTCGCCACCCTGCCCTATCCAACACCATACTCTCTTCAAGCCCTAGGGAGCTCATATCACTTCTAATCACCTTCGTCCAAGTCATCTTGGGTCTTCCTCGACCCCTACTAATATTATCACTTCTCCACCCTTCTACTCTTCTAACCGGCGCCTCACTAGGCCTCCTCCTCACGTGGCCATACCACCTCAGTCGGTTCTCCATCATCTTATCCCCTATGGGTGCAACCCCTACTTTCTCCCTAATAACTTCATTTCTCAACCGATCACGTCTTGTATGTCCACACATCCACCGTAACATGCGCATCTCCGCCACACTCATCTTATGAACGTGACACTGCTTCACGGCCCAACATTCCGTGCCATATAACAGTGCCGGCCTAATTGCCGTACGATAAAACTTACCCTTCAACTTATTGGGCAATCCTCGATCACACAGAAGTCCTGTGGCATTCTTCCACTTCAACCAACCTGATTTGATCCTATGAGCCACATCTCCATCCAATTCTCCATCCTTTTGAAGAATCGATCCTAAATATCGGAAAAAATCTGATCCCTGAACAATCTTTCCATCCAACATGATCGTCCCCGTCTCCGTTTGCCTAATGCCGCTGAACTTACACTCCAAATACTCGGTCTTGCTCCGACTCAACCGAAACCCTCGAGACTCCAACGTGTCCCTCCATAGCTCCAACCTTCTCTCCAAATCCTCTTTCGTTTCTGAGATCAACACTATATCATCTGCAAACATCATGCACCATGGTATATCATCCTGGATTGACCTCGTCAATTCATCCATGACTATAGCAAAGAGAAACGGGCTAAGTGCGGACCCTTGGTGCACTCCAATGGTAATAGGGAACTCTTCTGACTTCCCTACACTAGTCCGCACTCTCGTGCTAGCTCCCTCATACATGTCCTTAATGATGTCAATATATTTTTGCGGAACTCCTTTCTTAGTTAGAGCCCACCAAAGCACTTCCCTTGGTACCTTGTCATACGCCTTCTCCAAATCAATAAATACCATATGTAGGTCCTTCTTCCTATCCCGATAAGTCTCCATTGTCTGTCTTATGAGATGAATTGCCTCCATAGTTGACCTCCCCGGCATAAATCCAAATTGATTCTCTGAAATCTTCACACTTCTTCTTAATCTATGCTCAATCACCCGTTCCCAAAGTTTCATTGTATGACTCATCAACTTGATCCCGCGATAGTTGGCACACTCTTGAACATCCCCTTTGTTCTTATACAAAGGGACCAAAATGCTCTTCCTCCACTCCACCGGCATCTTATTACCTCTCCAAATCATGTTGAAAAGTGTCGTCAACCATTCCACACCCCTATCTCCAAGACACCTCCAAACCTCAATAGGTATGCCGTCTGGCCCCACTGCTTTCTTCCGTCCCATCTTCTTCAAGGCCATCCTCACCTCTTTCTTCTGAATTCTCCGCCTGAACTCCCGATTAACAATACTTGGATGAATGTTCACATTTCCAATATCATTCACCCGATCACCATTGAACAAGTTATCAAAGTACGATCTCCATCTCTCCGTAATCTCCTTATCATCAACAAGAACTTTTTGATCAACATCTTTGACGCATTTCACCCTACCAATGTCCCGAGTCCTCCTTTCCCTAATGCGTGCAATTTTGTAGATCTCTTTCTCCCCTTCTCTGGTATCCAATCTTGTATATAGGTCTTGGTTCACCTTTCCTCTTGCATCTCTTACAGCTTTCTTTGCTGCTCTTTTTGCATCCTTATACCTCTCGAAGTTCTCCTCACTTCTATCTTTCCCCAAACTCTTATAACATTTCCGCTTGTTCCTTATTGCTTCTTGCACTTCCTCATTCCACCAAGATGTATCCTTACTCGGTAGCGCTTTCCCCTTAGATTCACCGAGGACCTCTTCTGCCACCTCCTTTACCTTATGCGCCATAGTAACCCATAACGAGTCTACATCTCTTTCCACACTAGTAGACCAGACATCTGTCCCTGCCATCTTCTCCAAGAAAGCCTCCTTGTGCTCTCCTTCAAGTTTCCACCATTTGATCCTTGGCTCTACCTGTGGCCGCCTCTTCCCTAAGCCACCCTTAGCCCTGAAATCTAGTACCACCAATCTATGTTGCGTAGCCGCACTCTCCCCAGGGATCACCTTGCAATCCGTAAAGCTCTTACGCCAAGCATTCCTTACCAAAAAGAAGTCAATCTGACTCGCATTACTTCCGCTCCTGTATGTCACCAAGTGAGACTCCCTCTTCTCAAACCACGTGTTCATTATACCCAAGTCATAAGCTAACGCAAAATCCAAAATACTCGTTCCTCCTTCATTTCTCGACCCATAGCCAAAACCTCCATGCACGCTTTCAAAACCATGCCGCGTTGATCCCACATGTCCGTTAAGATCCCCACCAATAATCAACTTCTCCCCACTAGGAACCCCTTGCACCACCTCTTCTAACTCCTCCCAAAATTCTTGATGAATAGATGCATCCAATCCAATTTGTGGAGCATAAGCACTCACAACAGATGACAAAGGCTTCACCCTAAACTGTCTAAACTGACAGCTTGGATAAAGCAGAAAAACGTTCCTCACCTCACACAAGTTTCCTAATTCAATGGCCTCTAGGGACCAAGTAATCTTCAGAAAGAAAAGAAAAAGACAGTGGTTTTTTTAAGGGATGGAAAGATGATTAATTAAGAACAAAAAGCATGCATAACATGAAGGTTATACGGATAATCATCAAACATAAAAAAAATGACACTCCAACAATTGGGATATCCGCAAACACCAAAACATAAAATCTGCATAACTTTCAGTTCAACTCTGGCGAATACAAAGCCCTGGAGTTTGATTTCACTGACCTGATTATTACTTTTGGCTGGCCCAAAAGACTTCCTTTGAGCTTGAACCAGTGCTAGTAGATAACGATAAGTTTCTATAGCATCCATAGGCAAGGACTGAAAGATTTTCAGCTTTGCTTTCATTCTAAGCAATTGTCCTTGCTCCCATTTTGCAGTCTCATCTAAAGCAGCATCAATGACCACTAGAGCTTCAGAGTATCTCTTCTGAGAAGACAAAATCAAGGCAAGCAACCGCCAACCCTTCAACACAGATCCACCAGTTGCATCAATGAACTGCTTTACATACCGCAATGCTGCATTTGCATTGCGATGCTCTGCATATTGAACTGCCAGCTCTAGAAGAAGATCTGGATTATTGCACTCAAAAGCAAGAGCCTCTTCCAGTGATCTTAACGCTTCAGACTGAAAACGAGACCTTTCGTAGTCCGAGGAGCAGACTTTGGCTTGCTTCCCCAAACAAATTCCCAACACACGAAGGGCAACACCTTTTAGATGCTCTTCATTTCCTAAGGCACGCGCAATTGCTCTTCTTGCATATCCTACACCCTCAGCAGCCTCTAGAGGATCCTCCCCGCATATCTTGGAAGCTAACAGTAGGGCTGTAAGATCATCTGGTCTCTCATTTTCATGTAAAGACTTCCGTAATAAGTTTAATGCTTCTTTGTTTTCACCTGCTCCACAGTGACAAAGGGCCAAAGCAACCCAACGGTCGATACGGCTAAAAGTACCGGGCAAGACCTCTTCGAGCTGCTTTGCCAAGACAGAAGTCTGACTGCACAGAGATAATGCAAATGTAAGGTGTTCCATGACTGATGGATCCCATTTAATCTTGCCAAGGGCGCATTTTCGCATAAGGATCATTAGTAGTAGAATAGCTTCTTCTAAATTGTTTCTTGGTATATAAGAACCATCAATTTGAACTGACAAACTGGGTGCTGCAGCCTCGACACCACTATACAGCAAAAATACTGCAAATTTTTTTTGAATCCTTGCCAAACAGTCATTCTCAAGGTTCCACTGACTAAGGAGGGCACGCCTAAAAGCAGCAATAGCTTCATTGTGACACCCAGCTTGCTTCCAAAGCTCAGGAAGAAGTTCGACAGCTCTACTAACTGTCTCTTGCAACCTAGTATCGACTTGCAAATCAGGTATGCCATGCTGGAATATCTTCTCAACTGCATCAAGAACGCTTTTACATTCGCCAGCAGCTTCTGCAAAACGTTAACGATCTTCTAAGATTTGTTTACTCGATAAACTAAAGGAACAAAGAAACAGGCCAAGATGTATGGAATACAAACAAAGTTAACAGACAGTAAGAATTAATACGCAATAAAAATGAGCTGAAACCTGTTAATCTTCTAAGCTTTTGAAGAGATTTGGCTTTCAGATAAATGGCTTCAAGTACTAGGCCAGCAGCATGCTGCGGGACAGCGTGCACCGAGTCAGCTCTAGGGCGGCCCTTTTTAGATGACTTTTCATTATGAGATGGTTGAAACCGCTGTACTGCCGTTTGAAGATCAATACCTTCAAATACACGTAGGGCACCTTCAACATTACCTCTCTGGTATTCTAACCTGCCCAAAAGGGCTCTGGCTTCCTATGTACATGTTATGAAGACATCAGCAAGATATTAAACCACAAAATCCACAGCTGGTATACATGTAAGGCGGATTTCAGTTCATAAGATGTACAAGCCGACTTCATCAAGAAGAAGTCAAATGCTCACTCACAAGGAATCAACTATGTATGTCACTTTGAAGGAAACAAGTCAAACAACTATGTCACTCTGACATCAGAAAATTAGTCGTGACCCATGTTAGTTGTGTACAGGATGCTCTCCATTCCCCCCCCCCCCCCAAAAAAAAAAACAAAAAAAATGCTTCAAACAGCAGTGGACTATGCAAATTAGAATTTTCATATGGCACTGGGTATTTTAATGTACACCATTACTCCAGTTAGAAGTGGTGAGAAAACAAGATATTGAAACCCGCACTACAGAGAACGACGGGATCAATAGTTTAAAATAATTTCAGCAGAGAATCTCCTCAGATCAGTACTCAGCCAAGAGACTATTATGTTACGCTTTGACAAATGCAAATTTATAAAACAATCATAGCATAAGAACATATCATCAATTTAGAGCACTTGTTGCAGCCATATATCTAGCTTCATAGCTTATCAACTGAATACTGCTTTTTAGCACTAAAGTTCTACACCAATAGTGGGCTTCTGGGGACCAAGATCACAATTTTTATTTTATTGGACAGAGCAGTAAGTTTGAGAGAACATTGAACTTAGTATTCCGTAGTTTAAATCTTTTGACATCTCTACACCTCTAAGAAATATGTTCTCCCAAGCACAAAACATTAGTAATTGGGTGCAAACAGTCATTTTCATCATACAAATTCGGCAAAGGTCGAGCTTTGAACATCATTAAGCCTAAGACATACCACAATGGTTGATCAACTTGATCCACATTAACAAATACGAAATTACACAAACAAATAAAAAATGCTACTCAAGTACAATGTAGGAGCAAATTATGAAATCATTCACATAAAAGCTAAACATGGCCATTCGCAGATCAACTCAAAAAAGCTTAGATTGGCAGGGGTAACTAATTCAAAATTATTAGGCCTTGGACATAAAACCATGGTCAATCGACGACATTCACAATGGGACTTAAGGAATCAACATTCAAAGTAGTGCTACTCATATGCAAAGGTAGGAGCAAAAATGAAATTCATGATATATGATTGCATTAGCAAAATTAAGAAGAATTACTTCAAAATTGAGAGACAAGCCCTCGCGCAACGAAGATTCGGCCTCCTGAATATTACCCTCATCAAGTTTGGCTTCAACCTCGGCAGTTTTCATACAAATGCCATTTGCACAAAACTCTCTCTCCCCCGCTTCCTCCTCTTCATGATCGCTCGAGTTTGAAACTGTTGATTGGCTCATATGTCCTTACTACTTTTGTCCCCTCCTTAATTATATCTAACAACAATTCCACAATCAACTACAACTCCAACACCGGCAACATCATTGCATATTCCATACAATTCAGATCATCAACTATCGCCATATCTGCCAAGATAATTTAAAATCAAATTGTATAACAACGGAGCATTGTTGTATGAAACGTGAACAAATAGGTGGAAAAAGTTTGATTTTATTTTGTTTTTTCTGAAAAATTAAGATAGATGAAATTGGTACCTGAAATTTGGATTCAGAAATTAAGATCAATCCAATGCTCCCTAAAATAAAAATCAACTGTATTTGTAGCTTTTTTTTTTTTAAAAACAAACAAATTAAAGCAATCAAAGAAATGAAATCGTAATTTCTCTCTCCTTGAAAAATGTCATATGTATGGGATCCGTTGAAAATGGTGGAGGGTAAAATGGGGAGCTGGAGCAAATAATGTTGACATGTTTTTTTTTTTTTTTGAGGGGAATAATGTTGACATGTTGTCTGTTTTTTTTTGTTTTCTAGGGACTGTAAACAGTTGTTAATATTGTGAGGAGTTCTAGGGTGCTCGACAAGTACCGCAAAACATCATAATAAATCACTTTTAAAATAACTTAATAAATTTTTCTAAAAGGGAAAAATTATCAAGTTATATTAGATATAGTTTGTACAATGTATATATAAGCATAAAAGATTAAATAAATGCAAATAACCATTTTTTTCTATTTTTTTTGTTATTTACGATATAATTTATAAAATATATCTAAATATAAATAATGGACGGTGTAGATTGATTTGTAACATTATGGATGATTGAGATGATGGGTCTTATGCTACTTTGCGGTATTTGTCAAGGACCTTAGAATTACTATAATATTGTTGTTCGCCGATGTGGAACTTCTAGAGTGTATTTTTAGTAGATTTTTTTTGTAAGGGTAAATTTCTAACTCCTACCTTTTATATATCAAAACTTCCAAAATCCTACCTTATTTTTAAAAAGTTTCCAATTCCTACTTTATAAAACATTTTTTTATCAAACTCATACCAAAACTTCTACTCCGACGAGTTTGATCCCACGGCGGCATCCCTGAGCCCGTGCCACCACCTCCATCGTCCTCCAAGTCCTTTTTTTCTCATTTTCTCTCTCCTCTCTTACTCCCTTCCCCAGCCCCTATCGTCAACCACCGCCGCACAAAAAACGTCCCCAACCCCTCGCCCTACGCCGCCGACCACACGCACCACCATCATCGCCTCAAATAAGGAATGTCAAGTGAGATTGAAAATAATGGAGGGGATAATAGGGGAGAAGGAAGGGGTGGCGGTGTCGTGGAGTGGCGGGGGAAGGGTCGCGTGGGAGAGGTGATTACGATGGCTGGGTCGAGGCCGGTGTGGGTGGTGGTCGGCCACGGATCGCGGCGGGGATGAGGTGGTCTCGGGTGGGGTAAGGGGGGTTGGGGGAGGAGAGAGAAAAGGTTAGGGGTGTGTCTTTTTTAATTTTGTTTTTGTATTTGGAAATTAGCAAAATAATGAGTGAATTTTCGGAAATAATGATCATAAAATCATATATAATGAGTGAAAACTAGGAAATAATAAGTGAAAATATATAATGAGTGAAATTGAGAAATGATGAGTGAATATTGTAAAATAATGAGTGAAAATATGTAATTACTATAATGTGGTATATAATGAGTGAAAATAAAAAAATAATGAGTTAAAATCGAGAAATAATGAGTGTAAATATATAATGACTATAAAGTGTTATCGAATGAGTGAAATTGAGAAATAATGAGTGAAAATTGAAAATTAATGAGTAGAATTCGGAAATAATGAGTGAAATTTTGAAAATAATGACTGGAATATAAATAATTACAATAAAGTTGTATATAATGATTGGAAATTCAGAAATAATGACTGAAAATAAATAATGACTATAATGTTATATATAATGAACGAAAATCAGAAAATAATGAGTGAAAATTAAGAAATAATGAGTAAAAATTGTAAAATAATGAGTGAAAATATATAATGAGTGAAATTGAGAAATAGTGAGTGAAAATTGTAAAATAATGAGTGAAACTATATAATGATTAAAAATTGAGAAATAATGAGTGCAAATTGGTAAGTAATGAGCAAAAATTGAGAAATAATGATTGAAAATATATAATGACTATAAATTGGTAAGTAATGAGCAAAAATTGAGAAATAATGATTGAAAATATATAATGACTATAAATTTGTATATAATGAGTGAAAATTGGGAAATAATAAGTGAAAATTGAGAAATAATGAGTGAAATTTGATAAATAATGAGGTGAACATTGGGAAATAATGATTATGATATGGTATATAATGACTGAAAATTGAGAATTAATGAGTGAACATTGAGAATAATTATTGAAAATAAATAATGACTATAAAGCGGTACATAATGAGTGAAATTAAGAAATAATGAGTGAAAGTAAATAAAGTCATATATAATGAATGAAAATCGGTAAATAATGAGTGAAAATTGTAAAATAATGAGTGAAAGTATATAATGACTATAAAGTGGTATATAATTAGTGAATTGAGAAATAATGAGTGAAAATTGAAAACTAATGACAGAAATTCGTGAAATAATGAGTGAAATTTGGGAAATAATGATTGAGAAATAATAATAATTATAAATAAAGTTGTATATAACGATTGGAAATAATCGAGAAATAATGAGTATACATTGAAAAATAATGACTAAAATTTGGGAAATAATGATTGAAAATAAATAATAAATATAAAGTCATACATAATGAGTAAAAATTGAGAAATAATGAGTGTTAAATTGAATAATAATTACTGCAATTTGTATTCATTATTTATCACTCTTTAGTCATTATGTAAATAGTGATTTCTCTCAAAAAAAAAAAAAAAACGTATAAATAGTCATTATTATCTATTTTTCACTCATTATTTTCAAATTATCACTCATTATGTACCACTTTGTATTCCTCTATACAAAGCCCCTTTCGATTATCTATCAATTTTAAATTTCTTCCACGACAATTCCAAATCCATAACTCTACATCTTCGAAGTTCTCATTCCTTTCCTAGTTATTTAAACCAAAATGTAATAGGACGGAGTCATCATTTAGCTTGAAAATAAAATCAAAGCCTCCAACGACTTCAAATCTCGAGATATGATGCTCAAAGTGCCTTGAACTCAAAGGGCGCAACAACGCAACTACCTCGAAATTACTTCACATTCCACTAAGTTGTTTGTCAGGGTAAACACTATCAATCCATATCGACTAAGTTCATTTGTCGCAAGCCACAACGTCAAGAATGTAAATGTAGCCAAATTAGATATAGCGCCCCATACGTTATCTTTTCCATTAGACTTGGGTGTCAATCACTAAGCACGCCCCATCTCAATCTTAATTTATCCACCAAAACATGATCTACAATGCCTTCGGAAAAGACCGATGCCAAGGGCATAGTGTACAAACACCATTCATGAATAATAGCATTCCATGCATATGAAGTCCCAAAATTAACCTTGCAGTAGTGGATTCAAACAATATCATTATGTCGACTTTGCCCTACACATTATATGGTACATCAGTCCTACTAACTTATAATCTCGATATTGTTGTAGCACAGCGATGTTCCTTTTCTACTTACGTCTACACTCCATTGTTGAAAGTCCAGAAGCAACTTATGTCTCATTTCCTTCAAGTCTCGCATGTACGCGACTAGTTGAATCTCCTTCACCACTTCGGTTTTCGAACAATTGTTGAAGTCATAACCATGTTATCTCTTCCACTTTATAAATCATACGAATCATGTACCAATAGGTGTAACTGACCTTGAAACACTACTACATAACTGACCTAATGCAACACCCCAAAATTTGTTGCATTAGGGCCTTTATGCGTTGCATTTGATCTAATGCAACACATGTTCCCCGTTGCTTTCTCTCGGGCTGCATTTGACCTAAGGTGACGCCATATGGGGGTCTAAGGCAACGCCCATAATAATAATGTGTTGCATTAGCTTCTAGGAAGCGTTGCATTTGCCTCTCAAGTGCAACAAAGCTACTGCAACGCCCACAAGATAACACAACACACTACTATAGCCTATTGCAACGGTACCATAAATTTAATTTTTTTTTTCACAAAAATTTATTTGTAGGCTATGTGGGATTCGAACCCACACACTAGTGCAGTTTTGCACACAGCTCTACCTGTTGAGCTAATAGCCTTCTATACTTCTATGTATAACAAAAAAAAAAAAAATTAATACCCAATTATTTCATATGAAGGAACTCTGATCTACAACAAGAACAGGAACATATGCATTCATACCCAATTATTTCCAATCATATTGGTTAAAAGCCCACTTGTAATAACATCAAATATTGCTCCAAACCTAGACTTCTCCATCACTTCTTTGAGTAGGGGAGAGCAAAATTCGGTCCGGTCGCTCGGTCCGGACCGAATTTGATTCGGTCTGGTCCTCGGTCCAGCTATTTTGAGGAAATTCGGTTCGGTCCACTATATCTAAGCGACCGGACCGGACCGAACCGGACCGAGGAGGACCGAATGAGATTCAGTCCGGTCCTCGGTCCAAATTGTTTTGAGTTTCGGTCCTCGGTCCGGTCTTGATGCTCAGCCCTATCTTTGAGTACAAACTTTCAACAAGGAAAAACATGACTTACACCAACTTAAGTAAGACAATGGAGTACTTAATAACTTCTTGTAAATTGAGGACTAACCAAGATGAAGACAAATCAGATTATTCCTACTTGGGATTATTATAGTACATACTTACTTGATCGGTAAAGCCAAATTAACAATAATCAGACACACTAAATTCGAGCAATAAGTGCAGGCTCAAGTACACTTACTGTGTCTGCAAGTATATAGTTCACCACAAATACTGGTATCCCTTATTTCCACAACAACTTCTCACACACAATTGAGTAAAAACACCTTACCTTGAAAGACTGTGAGCTACCTACAAAGTCGTCGTCTACAATAACAATTATCGCTAATTAGACTTGGACCACTACGACTTTCTGAACAGTTCTACAATAACTAAGCATGCTGGAAACCACCATTTCATCAAAATGAAATCACCAATTAAACAAAGACATGCTAGACGATGCTTAAGAAACACTCCCTATTTACGAGATTCACCGCCCTCATCAAATTGTTTATCTACCAGCAACAATCATCCCAAATAAACTTAACTAGTTAAATCCTTGGCTTAATTAACTAATTGCTCAGGATTGCAACCAAAAAAATAGAACAATTACAATACTTATTGATACGAAAAGGAGAAATGGTAGAGAGAGAGAGAGTTACACTGAGGAAGATGAACGTGGCTAGGTGGTCGCACAGACGACAATGGTGGCGCGATCGATGATCAGGGATCACTCTCCCCTTCCTTTATGCTTCTTCTCTCGGCTGGGCATAACAAACTAAGAGTGTTCGTCAAACTTTCGTAAAAGAAAACAAACATTCACCTTTCCTAAGGTTGCACGTATACTGCCCCCCTTTTTCTATTTTTTTGTTTTTTTTTCTTCTTATTTTATTTTATTCATTCTTTTGTTTTTCCTTTTGTTTCCTTTGATGATCACTACTTCATTAGTGTTGTAGTTGTTATATGTATGACTATATATCCTTCTTTGAATCTTCAATAGGGTCTACCTGCACTAACAAACCTAAAAGTTGTCAAGTATCATTGTTATTTGGATGTTATTTGGATTCTCCAATTACGTTGCTTCATATTCGAACCACAGTTTTCCATTTTGTGGTAAAGTAGCAATAATTGCTCTCAATAAAGTTATAGTTCTAGAATGTTTGAGGAAGACGAGAAACCAAAGGACTGGCATATAATCGAATGAAGTAATGACCGTTGTGGTATCGATGTGCACTAATTGCCTAAGCAAGTAAGCAACATTACTCCTACTTGGGTTTTCAAACCTCATTTTGCTGTGGTTGCAACTACAACATTTTTGATTTTGACTCTTTATGTTAAGATTTATACCTTAAACTCCTATGGGCAGTAAACCAGTTGAAGTCAAAAAGATAAATGTCCTCAAGGAAATGATGGTAAAATGGAGAGTGTCTTATATACGGTCTCTTATCATTATTTGGCAGGACCAAAGTGTTAAAAGCTTTGACATGCAGAAGCAATGTAAAATTAGTGAAAGATGCAAACATCAATGATTAGAAATTTTGTCCACAAACCTGGACTAGCGGATGTAATCTTCAGCTTGTGACCATCAGGAACCTCAAACACGTGATTCCCCTGCATTTGCAAACACATCCTTTGTGAAAACCACACAGATAGAAGATTTCAGATGATTAAGAATATCAAGAATAGTAATTGTACACCAAGATCCACGGAGCTACAGAATCTCCTTGATAAACATCATTAATTGAAAAGAAAAAGAAAAAAAAGACAAATTACAAGGGACTAAATGTGGAGATATTGATTCAATTACAAGGGACTCGTTGCATTTTCAGTGTTGCATTTGCTCATATATGTGGTAGTGATGTGAAACATTTTTGAGATTCTCTAAACTTTAAGTAGACGCAGCCATTTCTATCTCAATGTATATTCTCAAATTCCTCACAAAAACTTGCAAACATCATACTATTCATCTAATTAATCAACATTCAAGCATTCAAAACAGCAACAAACACCATGACGAAATTAAAGAGCTTTATCACTAATAATTCTAAAACAAAACCAAAATTCAACAACATTCAATCAAGAAATTAAACAGGAACAAATGATAAGAGTGTTACTATATGGGAAGGAGATCTGATCAGAGCCTTGGGTACGAGAAGCAGTCACAGTATCTTCATCATCAGCATCCAACTTTTGCGAAATTTGTCCGGCATCGACCAACTGTCGCCCCATGGGCTTGCTGCATTTGAAATTCTGAAATCCGCTAGCATTCAACCTAAGATTGAAGAGAAGATGGAGTGGTGTTGGACTTTTGTCGTGGGAGTATACGTAGTCTTATGGCCTAAAAGTTTAGACGAAATTTTCATGATCAAAAGTTTAAAAGTGCATTATTCCAAGGTAAACTCCTCTTTTCCTTTTGATTTTAACCGTACTTTCTTTTGCTTTTTTTGGGGTAACCGTTGCTTTGCCCTAACTTCGTTTTCCTCTTTCCTGTTTCAGCCCTCCTTTCGCATCCCAAGATGACGATTCAAGGTCTGAAATTGGATCCGCGTTATATGGTCAATGTGTGGGTGGATTGCCCGTGGCTTGAGAAGAAATACAAAGTCCGGCCAACGCCCGCAGGCCGATCTAGGTTAGGAGGCGAAAGTATGGTTATCGCGACCGGGCACGTGGGATGGAAGGCGAATTCCCCTCAATCCCCGTCGAACATCCACGTTTATTGACCTGGATTCAAATTTGGAATCGTCTGATTCCGACATCGATCCCGAAACCAACAATCCTCGCTGGCAATATCGATACAACGTAACCGTTGCTTACTTGCCTTCCGCGTACATGACTTAGTCGGCTGCTTCTTCATCATCTTCTGGGTCCCGTGCGCGCACCACAATCTTGGCTCCAGACACGCCTTTTACCGAAGCCCAGGCAATTTAATATGTTGCGGCTGCGCAGAATCCTACCCCCAAGCTACTTAACCGATATGACACAGCTCCAATTTCGGAGAAATTTATCGAATTTTTTCCCATGCAAAGTTGAAGAAGTTCTGCCCTGTGTACGACATTAGGCCTCCCTATGTGCTCACTGTGCCGACTTGCGGAGGCGTTGCATCTGATCTTCCTCTTGGCTCATTCACAGTGCACGAGTTGTCGATCTTAAATGGGTTGCGGCTGCCAATACCCAAATTCACTGCTCGCCTTCTATCGCAATACAACTTGTGCCCCGTACAAGTTACCCCTAACTCCTTCTTAACAATCAACGGCTTCGTCCTGACATGCCTGGCTGCGATGATTCCATTCTCGATTAAGCTATTCCAGTCTTTGCACCGCGTTTCTTGTAACCAATTTGGGTTTTACACCTTTTCCCCCCGCAAGGCGGAAAAAGGTAAAACCATTCTCACGGAACCAGTGAAACCCCGCAAAAAAGAAATCGTCTGGAAAAATAGCTTCTTCTAGGTCAGCTTAGATGACACCGCCACCGAAGCGGATGTCTTTGACTTCCCTTTGAAGAGAGGCGACCCACCTGCTACTTCATCCAAGATGAGAGGGCAGAATAAGGCGACCGCGTCTTGACTCCCTCCTTTGATCACCAATCTTTAAAAAACTTGTGGCTTCTGGCTGCGGGTCTCATGACTCCCCTTAACGAGGACGAACGCTGTAGGACTTTTGCTTCTGCATATGCATAACCATTCCTCTTTTTTTTTTTTTTTGTAGCACTAACCTCCAAATTTTTGTGCAGTGAGTGCGATTGACAAGGTTAAAACCACACGTACTGACCAAATCCCCATGTAATTGGGCCAGCAATACCATGGACTTCCCACCTCAACTGGGCCAATGTGAAATCCGATCCAGCAATGTTAATCCACCATAGTAATTGGGTCATGTAGTCTTTTAAACCAAACGGCCATTTGGGCCTTAGCTCGGGTATACAAAATCGATTATCGCGCTAAGTCCGTTTTCATCATCGGGCGCTATAAGGAAAGACCCCAAGTAGGGTGTCTACAGGAGCCCCCACTTTGACCGAGTCTTTGAGAAGACGAAGGTCAAAGGATCACATTCACAAAATAAATGTAAATGCAACCGGATGCAAAACATGAACATAGATAGCTCATCTAAGCCACATAAAGCATTAAAAAAAAGGACAAAGTAACCATCTCGAAAGGGCGAAGTTGTCGATCGAAATGTGTAAAATAAATATCTTGAATGGGCAAAGTTGTTATTCAAGACATGCTTCAGCGCATTGTTGATAAATTTTGCTTATTCTGAATGGGCGTAGTAATCACTCGAAATAGGTCTTCACGTAGCTTGTATAAAAATGCTCGGCATTCCAGATGGGAGAAGTTATCATCCGAAACGTGTTGACGTATAGTAGAATGTTATCCTAAATGGGCGAAGTTGTCATCTAGGATAAGTCGTCGTTTATAGTCCGTCGACTGCCAAATGCTCGGCATTTCAGATGGGCGAAATTATCATCCGAAACGTGTTGACGTAGAGTAGAATGTTATCCTAAATGGGCGAAGTTATCATCCAGGATAAGTCGCCGTTTATAGTCCGTCGACTGCCAAATTGAATTTTTATAGTCTATCGACTGTTGCACTTGAGCATTTATAGTCTTTTGACTGCTTGTGGATTTTATAGTCTGGCGACTGCTGAATTGGAATTGATTGTTGAACTGGATTTATAGTCTCGCGACTGCTGAATTGAAATTGAATTTTATAGTCTAACGACTGCTGAATTGAAATTGAAGTTTCTTGATGACATGTTTTTGCAAAATGTATTGGTTCTATAGTGTAGTGAACTATTTGAACTGGACAAAAGGATTTGATTGTATACAATTTTTGTTGTTTGGGACTCAGATCTTGATTCCTTGCTATTGTCAAGACAGTCCAACGCATGGTTAAATTGAGTAGTAATGTTCGAGGTAAGAAAGTAGAAAGTCGTGGTGTGCACTTTGCTCTCTAACGTCTTGTGAACCTTCGTGGAGACATGGTGTAGATTAACCCTTATCTTGAGAACTATTGGGGACTCCTCTATTATCCTTGAATTGTGCTCATCATTTTGCTTTTGAATAGTATTGTTGAATTGAGATGAACATGAGACGCCAAATGCAAATGAACTCATGCCATGCATGTAACAAGTGTGACTCGTGGAGACTTTAGACAATGCAAGACGTTTTGAGCTTAGTAGACTCTTGGCAATTGGACATCATGCGCAAATGAATGCAAATGTGTTTAATGCATGAGAGAACATGAAATGCATGCCTAGGGCTAGACTCTTGTGGTGTACGTGATATCAAAACTTTTTGAACAAAGACTTTAAATCCAAACGTGACCCAGGAACAAAGAGAGGCAAATTTGATTGTGTAAACAACTGAAAGTTGATAATCTTATTATTCTTCACCTGAAATAGAAGCCCCCAAGCTTGGCTGGAAATTGAAATTTTTGAATATAGATGTATTGCATGAATACCTCTTTAAGAGCATCTTTGGCCTGTATCTCCTTCATTTGACTTTGATGTTTAATTTTTTTGTGCTCGGATAGAATGTGCCCGATGACATTAAATTGAACTCACGAGTGTGAAACCATGAGAATTTAAAAAATGTACAACAAAGTAGTTTGTGACTCAATTTTTGTGACGAGGACCCTAAGTGAGAATAGGTAAGGCTTGGTTTGTCGAGGCTATGGTTGAAGGTCAAAAAGTAGGCAAGTCTGGAGGCGCTGGAGATGATTGAGGATCAAATTTCCAAGTCTAATTCTAAATGGTAAGGGTATGGCTTGCAGGAGAGGACTAGAATCAATGTAATGAGAAAAGGTGGCTAGCCTGTCAGACATGCGTTTGATTGTATTAGTTCAACTATGAAAAGCACAATGAAAGCAGAGCTCAAATTCTCGTGACTTGATTCTAGATTGGTAATAATGGTAAGAGCAATAAGAATGGATGAGCCACGATTGTAATTTCTGATTTATGAGGGCAACAATGATTCATAATGACTTAGAAGGGTTGCACATGTATGTCCCTTTAGAAGTCATGGCTATTTGCCTGAAAAAAGTTTTAAAAAACAGGCGAGTAATTCATATTGTCATTGTTACCAAAACGTGAATTTGAGAGTCTTACAAAAATGTGATCGTTGCATACATTGCATAACATGGTAGTGATGAAAAACAAAGGTCAACTATGTCGAATGAGCAAGACGTGGTTAAGGTGGTCATATTTGTGATCATGAACAATTTCGAGGTGTACCTCAAATGAATCTTGCAAGGACAACTTGTAGCTCTTGTTGGTTGATTTATGAAGGTAGATGATATAGGATGAAGGGGAAAATGTTATCCTACATTAGACTTGGAATAGGCAAATGAGGAAAGGGACTAGATACTCGTCGCAAAATTTGAATCAATCTTGACTTGTTGATTTATTGTCGTCGCTGGATCTAAAATTATGAGTTCTCTTGTTGTCGAATGAAATGCAAGCCTAGTCTTTTAACATGGGCTTCGTTTGCGTAATTTCCTATATGCAAGGCAATCTGACCAATCCTTACACAATCGTCATGACTTGTTATTGATTATATTCACATGCTCCTATGCAACAAGGTTAGCATATAAGTAGGAATACTCATCATCCAGCAATGTACATCGTAAAGACTTGGAGTGGGCCTTCGTGTGTTAAACAACTTAGCTTGGAAATCAATTTCTTTTTTTTTTTTTTGCTAAGTTGATTGACATGGATACTTGGTCGATGCGTACAAAACCATGAGGTCCATATCAACTCTAATGCATATATGTGGGATGTAGTGTACAACATGACGAACACTTAGATACTTGGAATGAGCATTTTCGATTTCGTATAGTATATCGTCGGTGGACACGAACATAGCAACTTGAAATCATTTTATTGCAAAGTGGGTCGATGGATAGACTTTGTGAATAGTTATAAAACAAAGGGGTACCTATCAACTTAAGCGCAAATAACCGAGAATAGCATGCAACATGATGAACACATAGAGGTCTTGAATGATGATTTTGGTGGTCGTTTAGTACATCGTAGATAAAGCCGAATATGTCACCTTGAAATCAGTTTTTGCAAAATTTGGTCGATAGGTATACTTCGTGGGTTTGTACAAGAAAAGGTTGTACCTATCAACTTTAACGCACATATATGGAATAAACTATGCAACAATATGAACACATAGACATTTTGAACAAGTTTTTTAGAGCTCGTTTGGTATACCGACGATGAGGCTAAACTTGGTTAATGACCATCAGTTTTTTTTTACGTTACATGACTAAGTCTCGATTATTATTTGTGTAGGGCTGCTCTATTGAAGTGAAATATTATTTGGCTCCAATAAAGTGATGTGATAGAGTTAACAATATCCAAATAGCTATTTTATCTTAGCTCAAATTACAAATCATCTGGAGGTTTAGTTCCAGTAGGATACTACTCGACTAATTGGACAAAGGTTGCCAGGATGATAGGTGAATGCTAGACAGATGCTAGTGGGATTGTACTATGGTTCTACGACAATTTGTGGAAAGTCTGGTATTTAAACAAGTAATAATCTGGATATGCTACCCTAATGCCACTAGAATGCTACTTGAATGTTGAACTCTAAAGACAAAAAAAAAAACTAGAAACACGGACTCCTATACTTTGTGACAACCCATCTAATATGACCCTAAATCAAAGCCCATATTTAATACTCTACAAAACGAGCAAACACAGAAAGAACTCAAACTCTCATGAATTCACATAGGCCATGAATACGCAAATTAACACATAATAGCATGAGGTTACACTTATGTTCTATGTTTGCCTAAGAAGGTGGGTTTGGGTTAAAGGTTACCCATGACTAAGAATATGCTCTATTGCTTTGCGGAAGGACCGTGGCAATTAGGGGTGAGCAAGAACTGCTTAGTTAATTAAGTGAAATTCTATCCACAAGAACTCATGATAATATGAACAATAATCCCCTTAATACATTAAATGTTAACATTTTTTTCCCGACACAAACTCTAATTCAACATATTGTGTGTCGAAAAGAAATGATCGTTCGAGTAGATCCAACTCGTTTGATATTAACACATGTGAATATCTCGTATAATCACATTGTCAAATTCGTGATAGGGGGTTATGGGTTGTTATCAAGTTATTACTATGATATAACTATGGGTAATACTCATGATATAAGCTTAAGAATCACATTATTAATCTATATATATTCATAACTTCGAAGTTGATTTGGCTTCGAACAAAAAAGAATGCATAATTAAGTATAAAATTAAGCTTGAGATGGTAACTTTGTCTTGAATAGATCAAACCTTGACTCATGTAAAGCTTGACTCGGCTAGAGATCTTAGTGTGTCGGGTTGAGAATCTTATGTTCATTACTCACCTTGTTTATTTTTTCTTAAGTTTTTATATATGATATAACGTTAACTCCTTAAGGGATAAAATCTCCGACGACCTCATTTTCATAAGAAACATTGTTTCCTATTTGTATATTTTTTTTTTGTCGTTTTATGAGAATTACAGTTTTACTTGTTATTTGTTAAGCAATGTTTAATATTCTACGTCTTTAGTGATGTTTCGTTGTTAAGAGTTACGTACAACTACCTTTTAATCATCATTACCCCTTAGATAGAGTGATCAATCAAAGAGAGATCGGAATGGATTCAAAGAAACAATTGAACTATACATTGATTTAAAAAAAAAAAGTTGAACTAACATACTTGTACCACATCGACCAAGTAGCAAGATGTGGGCAAGTTCTCAAGCTATAAATACATAGAGAAGGGAAAAGAGTTTTGGGCTGTGAATCATGACATGCTGCATGCTCATGTTTGGGCTTAATGTTCCAGCTTCTAAGTCATGTGGGTCATGTTCATAGCTGGGCTTGTAGCTACAACAAGAGGGGCTTTCTTTTTTTTTTTTTTTTTTTTTTTTTTTATACTAACCTTTGTTTCACAGGTACCCAGCGGGTATCGATTCCAAAATATTTGGACCCGGACCCGGAGCCGTTGACTACGGTTCCTTGATTTTAGGACCCGGACCCTTTTATAACGGTTCCGGTTCCGGACCCGCCGGGTCCAAAACGGTTCCGGGTCCGGGTCCGGGTACCCGTTTTATTTGCTCACCCCTAGTGGCAATAGAGTAATCCCCCTATAATCATCGAATGGACGAGCATAGACGTCAATGGGGTGAAAGACTAACCGCGATGCTCATTCTAGTGACCAATGGGCTTAATGAGGAGGGGCGTCTTTCGTGGTCGAAACCACGGGTGATAATTGGGGGCTCCTATATAAAGCCCCTCATTTTCATTGTTAAACAGGAGAGAAAAACCCTCGGGAAAATATGCCGCAAGCAAGCTACAAAATTAAGAGTACCTTACCCATCCTTGTTCTCGGCATTGGAGAACAATGGTACACGACACACACACTACCATCATATACATACGCATACTACAATCATATACACACCTCGTAACCAACTCGCCGTAGTCGTCCACCATATCGCGATCACCACTTCAAAGGTCAAAGCTCGATCGTAGGGTCAAGTGGAGGAAACGACTCGAAGATAGGGGTTGGGCTCGTTGGCATACAAGACCGAGATTCGCGAAACATCGCAAGTAAGTCCTGAGGGCCCTTAATCATCAAACTTCTTGTTTTATCTCAAATGATTTTCTCGTAAAATGGTTTTGTTGGTCGATTAGCGCGCATGATTAGCCTTGCATGATTTATATACACTCACATAGCATGTCTGTTGCCTTACCATATTTATTTATTAAGCATGCTAGACTAATATAGTGTATGATATTAGCTTACTAGATGTATGCCCGTGCGTTGCACGGGTCTCTTAATATTGATATTCAATTATGATGATAAAATTGAACTGATAAATATTCGACCCTTGTTGTATAAGAACTATTACTTGTATTTTATTTAACTTGTGTAGACATACAATTATTCATTCTATGATCCTCATTTCACAAGCTAAGGAACTTATACTCTCAAACCACTACGCTTTGATGCCACTACAATTACTTAAAATATTATTGTATTACTTGACTTCTTAAAAAAAATGACATTATTACTTATTTATTAGAAACATTCACAGTGTATTCTTGTGTTTCTATCTTTCCCCTGACTTCCACATTTTCATGTTCGTATAATAACTTTTGCCCTTTGGGCACATAATTGAAAAATAAAAAACAAATTCTACTCCTTATAATCCAAGATAAAATATTTATCTTTAGTTGTAAAACTTTAAATTGACACCTCCAAATAATAAATTAAATTTTCATTTAAAATCACTATCTTAAATTAATATTTAGAAACACTCACATGATAATCTTGTGAGTTTAGTTTATATTTTTGAGGTTTAATGTTTGTGAACCATGTGTTCAATTTTTTTTGAAGCAGTAAACTCTAATTTCACATTTTTTTTCAATATTTAAACATTTCATAGGTGCAATGATAAATACTACATTAATAATTTGACTCTTAATGCTAACAGATCTTACGAAAATTTAGCAAATACTCCCTCCGGTCCAGATTCAACTTCCCATCCTCTTTTTTAGGGTTTCGACTTTGTCTTCCCCATTTCCAAACTATTAAGTTTTTTGTCGGGTGAATAATTAGGGAGCAAGATGAAGATGTTGGTGATAATTAGTTTTTAAACTTATTTTTTAAATGAATCATTAAGAATTATTTATTAATTTTTCTTTTGAAGTGTGCAAAAGGGAGCAGGAAGTTTAATCTGGATCGGAGGGAGTAAGTATTATAATCACAAAAATTAAACATTGTGGGTATCATGTACACAAACATGTGAGCACAATTACTTTTTAAAAGAGGTCAAAGAGATAGTAAATTTCATTCTCATGAATAAAAAAAAGACATTCTTAATAGAAGTTTCTTACAACATAGTACCTTTAATTTATATGTTTTTCTCAATAAATAGTACTAATATTGTCGTGTTTTGGTTTTAATTATTCTAGTATTAACTACCCTAACCTTTTTTTCTTGTCTTCCCTCCCCCTGTCCACATTTTCCTAAGATAATATATTACAAATAGATACATGTTGTTCCCAATTGACATATTATGATGCAAATACCATATGAGTACTTAGTTATGAAATCTAAGTTATAAGAAGAGTTAATTAAGCATAGAAAATAGAAAACTAATGTACATGCAAACATAGAAAAAAAAAAGAGTATTGGAAAAACTTGTCTTATCTATAATTGTCCAACAAAAAATAATTAGTAGTTATTACCTGAAAACATAGAAAACAAAAAGAAGATAATAAAAAAAAATGATAAAAAATCCTTGTATGAAAAAAAAGGTTTAACCCCACATACAAAAAGAATACAAAATACTTCAACATGCATGTAGTAAAAAATAAAAAATCTACCAAGTAAGAGAAGTTAGAGAATATCTCAGTACCATGAGCTAAGACTGGATGCTCAAAGAACGATTATCGTGTTTCACACTTTCATATGTGAGGCCCTCTAAATAGTGTTTATTTAACTCTATGTATATCTTACTAATTTGGATGTTACTAATTATATTTATATTTAAATTAGGTTAATTTTTGTAAATTGTTAATATGATTTTTCAAATTTTTGAAGGAATTTATTTGGTTTTATAAATTTTAAACTAGATTCTATTTTAATTTACTAATTATCAAATTACGAATATGCCCATGTTTTATTGACTAAACCTAATTATTTGTAAACTCTCAATTCTTTTTACGTACATCAAATCAACGCACATCATCTTAATTGTTCGTTTTCTTCACTATTCATCGCCGTCACCTTCGTTGCTCGAAATTAGCACCATCAATCCTCTTTTCCTCTCCTCTACACAACGGTATTAATTTTTCATAGTTTTATTTAAGCCTTACTGTTATCGATTTTCATAAAAGTTTCGTTTGTTTGTAGTTCTTAGATTGTTAATGTTTTGGTGATGAAAATATGATTTATACGTATATGAAAACATAGTTCTTATGTGATCAATTCTTGTTTCATATAAGTACTTATTAAAATTAGGAAAATTAGGATTGGTAAGTAACATATAATTATTAGGAAAACTATATTACGAAAAAAAAGGCGGTTTGAAATTAGGAAAATTAGAAACATATATGGATTACGACTTTTTGTGATCTTCCAATCGTTGTGTGAATTCAAAAATAACCAGATTGTAATTAGGAAAATTAGGAAGATATATATGGATTAGGAAAATTAGACATTCTAGAATGTTCCAATCGTTGTGGGAGCTCAAAAAAAGCGTCTTTTAATAATATATATAGATTTATTCTATGAGTATGATGCATGATAATGGTATGATTGTAGTGACTTCTCTACGTACGTATGTTGTTCGTATAAGTTTGCCATTTATTTCATTCGCATGATTTTAATTTTTTTTCGCATGCTACATGTTATGTGTTATCCGTCGTCGTTTGATTACTCTTAATTTATTATGGATGAATTAGTAGAGACCGTCGACCACAACGGGCGGTTTGGGTGCCTAACACCTTCCCAACCCGTAACCTTGCACGAACCCATTCTAGGTTCGTGGGGTCCTAAAAAAGAAAATCTCGCTGGCGACTCCTGGTCAATAGCAATTCATTTATGGAGGGCGAATCGACTAACCTGGCCGGTACTGTACATCACAACGCCCCATCTACACAGCATCACAGTTCAACTCCCGAGGGGTGTACACTGAATACTGAGCGTGAGATGCGTAGGCGAACGAATTCGAGCTAGAGACTTGTTCGTTGACAGCCAATCCCTGGCAATCGGTCTCGGTCGCGGGTCGGGTGATCTCCAACCCTCTGCAACACATACCCAACTCGGGTATGATGCCTTAACCCGAACCAAGCAATTTTAGAACTCATGTTCGACCAACCGCGACCGGATGCTGGAGACATCTGAGTGCCGGTTAATGATACCGACGAATCGCGGCTGGCTACTGTCAAGGTGGCGAGGTTCCTATAACACCCCGACTCATCGCCTGAGCCAGAAGTAGTCACCTGTGGCAGCTTGCCAGGCTGTGGGCTGACCTCACAGACCAACACGGGTCCTTTCGCCGCATTTTGACCTCACTTATGCGCACCTTGGGAAACTTCCCAGGAGGTCTTTCATCCTGAAATTGCTCCCGGTCAAGCACGCTTAACTGTGGAGTTCTTATCACATGGGCTTTCTAAAAGGAAAGTCGACTTTGTTGGTATAAGTAGCACTATCAATCCCTTTAAACAACTCATATGAGCCCTTAATCTCTTAGGGATCTTCTCTGAAATCCGGGGTATTACAGTTCCACCCCGCCTTCTCAGCAAGTATTCACCTTGCGAGCTCGGCGAGGTTCGGGGCTCGGGGCTCGGATAGGTTTTCGTTGCTGAACAGAAGTCGGGTTCGCCCTCGGGGCTTCCCTAGTTAGATTTAAAATATTCTATCTAAAATGGACCATATTTGAAAGAAATAAACTTGGTCGCATGCCCTTTCATTAACGAAAATATCGTGCGATACATATTTTTGGGCGCAACATGCGCTACATTTGCGAAGATAAAAACTCGACAACATATCTAAATATATTACAACTCGATTGACAACCTAAGAATAATACATCTTCAAGTGTATAATGTTCCATGGCCTCTTGACGAGTTCACCGGTAAGCTCAACGAGGCGAAAAGTTTCATCCCGAACTTTTTCAGTGACGAGGAAAGGACCTTTCCACTTAGCTTTCAACTTTCCTCCTGGAACTTCCTTTCCTGTGGCCGCAAGGTTCCTCATGACATAGTCTCCTACCTCGATAATCCTTGGGATCACTTTCTTGTTGTATGCGCGGGCCATGTCCTGTTTCTGTCTCTCCACACGAAGCAGAGCATTACCCCTCAACTCAGGCAATAAATCCAGGGCAATGCGCAATTCCAGCTCATTCTGCTCGGGCTCATAGGTACTAATCCTCAAGGACTCAGCTCCCCACTCAACCGGTAACACCACGTCCAAACCGTACACAAGCTGGAAAGGGTCTCTCCGGTGGCACGCTTAGTGGTGGTGCAGCAACGCCTACAAGATGCCTGACAGCTGCTCAACCCATTTTCCCTTAGCTCCTTCAACCATTTTGCGCAGCGCACCCACAATCATCTTGTTTGAGAACTTAACTACTTGACCATTGGCCTGCGGGTAAGCCACTGAGGCATAACAAGTCCTGTCGCCATATACCGCACAGTACTCATGAAATGGATCGCTGTCAAATTGTAATCCATTATCAAGAGTCAGGCAGCGAGGTAGCCCGAACTTGGTGAAGATGTACTTCCAAATAAAATCTTTGGTCGCCATATGCCGGATGCGAGACACTGGTTGAGCCTCTATCCATTTGGTGAAGTAGTCTACCCCCACAATGATATATTCTTTCCGGCACTGGCTTCAGGGTAATGGGCCCACGATATCGAGTCCCCATCTGGCGAAAGGGAGTGGCTCAGTTATCGGCTTGAGAGGAGTTGCGGGGCGCTTCGATGTTGGACCAAACCTCTGGCATCGGTCACACTTCTGCACGATTTTTGAATTCTAATGAAACTAAGACGATTATATTTGTTGGGATTGTCATATAAGTAAACCAAATGTCATTTCTAACCACACTCATTGTATAACATTCATAAATTTCGTTCAAACTTGTGAAACGAATTGTGCATGCTTCAATTCTACTTTTAAGCTTACTAGTCGTTGACCCGTGCAAAATTGCACGGGGATGCCATACTTCATTGTAAATTCATCATGTTTAATTTACTATCATTTTAGAGAAGTTATGCCCGATTCAGTAAAATTATTACAAAGTATCAAATTTAATTAAGTGTTTTACGTCGATTCATGAATTTCAATGTAAGCAACACCACCTAAACTCTACTCACTCCCTCCCCCTTTAAACACCCACACTCAAAATACTCCCGTGTTGATGAGAGTGTACACGCAAATCGGTTAATCAAAGTTCCAAAAGAATTATTTGGTGAGTTAGATAAGAATCTTAGCAATTGGAACTTTGATTAACCGATCGATTAGTGTGTACACTATTCTCAATAAGGATGCATTTTGGATATGAGGTGTTTAAAGGAGGACGGATGGAGTACATGCTTGTTAGTTTTAGGTTCAGTTTCACGAACCCTCAAATAAATTAAAATAAAAAATAAATGTTCAGTTTTATGAATTATTATATACACCGTATTCAATAAGACCAAAACATTTCAATTGGTTGAAATGAGTGAATTTCCTATATAACGCACATAATAGACAATAATATTCACATAGTTTCTTATTCCACTACATATACTCACGGGTGTTTGAAGTGGGACGGACGAAATATAAAGTTAACATCATGTTATTTTTCTTTCAATTTTTAGCAATTTAGCATTTGCTTAGTTTAATGGTTTTGTACGTGCATTTATATAGGATAGTCCGTATTATTTTAGAATTTGCTAACGCATAATGGTCCAACCTAACTCACCCGCGGAACATTTTTGTTGCTATCACCCGTGGAGCTTATTGTTAACGTCTTAGCTACCCACCCATATTCTTTGTTTGATGCAGGTATGTATTAGTTTGATTACACCCACCGTTTTTGCATAATAGTCAGCATAAACATAACATAATCTCTAATTCTTTGTTCCACATACATAGGCTTACTATATTTGTTGAAATTTTGGTTAAAATAAAACAAATGATTAAATTTTGAATAATTATTGTAGAATATATGGTAGTACAATTATTGGGAATAATTTTTGTTTTTAAATTCGGACGAAATATTAAGAATTAATGTCCTTCATATATAATTTGGCAAATAAAAGAGTCAACAAAATACCAATTGCCTTAGTGGTTGCAGTGTTACAATGTAAACCCGAGGTCACAGGTTCAACCCTTCATAGCATCATTTTTTCAGGATTAATATCGGCAGTCAATGACATGGCGATGACATCAGCAATGACATCATCATTGATGTGAATGGTTTTAGAAGTGCCCAAAGGTTTGCCTACTAGTAATACTAGTTATTTGACCCGTGCAAACTTGCACGGGGCGTTTTACTTTCTTATTCATAGAATTGGTTTTAGTTTAGGGATGTTTGTACAGATACTCAATACTGTAGGTATAAGATGTTAATACGTCCAATTTACAACAATGGTGTTAGTTAGATTTTTGAATAACCAAAGTTTTTGACACACTAAAATAGACTCGATACACATTTGATGAACAAATTGTATTGACCAGCGAAGAACCTCACAAAAGAGGTAATTATCTATTTATGTTTGAATATTACTACCTAGGAATTGCTAATTATAGATATAGTAAACAATAAATTATTTCTTTCATTCTCCAAAAAAAACAACAAATTAAAATACTCATATCAACCAAAGCCCTTAACAACACAAAAGTTGATCATATTTGACCTCGCCTGCTTGTTTTGGTCATGAACCCATTTTTTTTTAATTATTTGTCACCCGTGTTAAACCACGTATTTAATATCAAAATCGATCTGACCCGTTGATTAAAATGACCCTTAATTGACACAAATCTGCCTAAATTTAAACTAAACCTCAAACTTTACTATTTCATTGATCTTAGACTTGCATTATTTATACTCCGACCCATTTTATTTTATTTTATTTTTTTGTTTCAATTGCCACTCCTTTTTAATTATATCTCTATATATTGCCTTCGTTTTGTAGAAGTTTCTTAGTGATTCAAATTAAATTTAGGTCACTTAACCCGTAGGTGGTAGGACATTAGTAATTATATACGAATATGTTCGTTATGGATTTACGTTTTTTTTTCCCGACAAATACTCAGTTAGAATGAAAGAAGTAATTAATATCACATATTCACAACGATAATAAGTTTACATTGAATATTGAATCAATTTGTCCTTCCTCATATTTATGCTTGCGTAGTGACATACTTCATAATAAGATTTAATTTTTAACCAACACATATTAACTTGACCTAATCTATTTGAAGCCTGTTTGTACGTCATGAACCCACTTTTGAATAATGCAACCAGATATAAAGATCACAATTTATTTTGCAGGGAAAGTAAAAGTATAAGCCGGATTTTTATGTCTCCTTTTAGGTTATTTGAGATAAGGTGGAAACCATTTAAAGACAATACAACAATAGTTTCACAAATCCGCGCGGGATTTTTGTTTTGGGTTTATTATATAAATATTACTCCCTCTATTCTAGCTAAAACACCCCATTTTAAAAACGATTCCATATTGGGGAGAATGGACACATTATTCGGTTAATCAAAGTAAAAAAAAAAAATTGCATGACAACTTAGCAAAAACTCTAATCTTATTCGTTATTCAATTTTTTTTAACTATGATAAACCGATTAGTGTGTATTATCTTCAAAACACATGGGTATTTTGGGCACCTGGTGTTTGAGGTGGGTAGGAGAGAGTATGTATTTCTGTAGATATAATTTTGGTTTCTTAACCGGTAGGACAATATACGACATTAGTAGTTCACCGGTGTAAATCAATTGCTCGAGCGCTTATATTTCATTATTGATAACTTTTATGTAACTATCGCGCGACCGGTCAAACAATTATAGTCATCTCCTCACACTTTTGTCTTCTAGGAAATTAGGCGATACACCACTTTTTTTTTTTTGAGGTAGGCGATATACCACTTTATTTAATACTATATATGATACTCTCTTTGTCCCATTTAATTTTTTATCCTTTCAATTTCAAGTCGTTTGAGTGAATAATTTACCTTTCTATTCTTTGGTCACTTTCTAATTGCACGCACTATTATAAGCAAATGATAGTAAACTAATTTTTATTCCTAAGCCCATACATGGCAAGACTACTTTCAAATATTGCTAAACTAATGGATGAGTATTAAGATATTAAAAGAAATAAGACCGAAGAAGTTAAACCTCACAAAAGTTATTTCGTTATAAAAGTTCGCACTATTTCTGGGTGGAATAAATTTTGAATCAACTTTAATTAAAGAAAAGGGTCAAATTATCATCATTATCACTTGGTTATCTTCTTAGCATGCACCCCTAATAAGGATAAAAAGGTTACCAGACCCACCTATTTGATAAGTCTACACGATAATGTATAATCATTCACTTAATAACAACTCTAGATGTTCACCCGCGCAAAAATTATACTAATTGTTATATGATATTCACAATAATTTTGTTTTATGCTACTCCTTTTGTCCCACTTCAAACACCTCGTGCGTTATTGTAGTAGAATAAGAAAACAAATTGAAAAAGTTAATATTGCATTACCTTTAATGATCTAACTCAATAGGATCCGTTGTTAACCCGACCCTTGTTTGACCCATAGTTGTTTGCGTGTGGAATTGCATAGAGTTATTATGTAATATTGCATTAACTCTATTTAGTTTCCAAAGTTAAAGGAAAATATTATTATGCCTAACAAATGTTTAGTCGACGGATAATATAGCTAATTTTACTAGCTTATAGACAATTGTTAGCTCATTGTTTGATGGAGTTTACCTCTTGTCTGATACGATTTTTCACCAAACAACTAACCCCTCTGCGATACTTTCAGCAATGTAGAATACTACGGAGTATTAGAAATTCAACCAAAAAAAATTAGATTGGATCATTAGACGTAGCACACATGTGTTTCACATATGAATAACTAACATGTAGTTTTAAGGCTGGTGTCAACGCTATAAAGGCAATTAAAACCTAAAAAGATAACGCTGAACTTATCTCATGTATCAAGGCCACAAAATCATAAAATACGGAACTTTTGAAAAAACATGCAGTAGAAATGATTAACTGAGTAAACGCACTTACGCAGTAAAGATTGCGTACATAAACGCAAGGTTAGGTAATTATCAAAACTAATTTAGGATATTAATAATAATAATAATTAGGTAGCTTTAATGATTCCGTATGTTCTTTCTGGAATATATATATAGTAAACTTTTTTTGCCGACTCACAACATTATGTTTTCAATTTACAGCCATTATACCGTGATGATTTCCTAATATAATAATATTGCCGAAATTACTAAGTTTTGTTAAGAAATTATTATACGAATGTTTCCTAAGATATAGTTTGTATATAATTGCCTAGAAATAAAGTAGGCAAAACATCTTTTACAAATTTTTTTAAACTGTTTGTTTTTATTTCAATTTCATTATTTCAGTTTCATTCCATTTTTAATAGATTGGACCCAATATCATGCCAAATTTAATTTACTTATATTAGATGATTTGATTCCTTTAAAGATCCTATATTAATTTACCCACTAAGATTTCCCCATTTCATTTTCTGTTTTTGAGTAGCTATGTTCGGACCTACTTCTAGACCAAATGAAAGATCCGTTTACCTTAAAATCAAGTGGAATTGTTAGAAAGCAATGCAGAATAGAACATGTACTAATTTTTACAACAATTGAACGATTCGTTTGGTCTAGAAGTAGACCCAATCATGCCTACCCAAAAACTGTTTTCGAAAGGGGGAGATTATTATGGGTAGGAGGGAGTATGGAGTTTTTTAAAAGGGGTAAAAAATGTGAATGAGATAATATAAAGTATTAGTCTAATTTGAGAAATTATAATTTTTATGTCCAGTTTTTTTAATTCAGAATAATTTGTGAATCAATTATCTTGTCAATTTGTTTTCTCGATTAAAAAATGGCTACAATTTTTTTTTTATAGAATATGTTATTCTATAGTAAATCAAATGTAGTTTACTTCTTTCCTAAAATAAACGGGTGAATATCTGTTACAACTATCTATTAAGATTTATATTTGAAATTCTGTTATTTTCTCGCAATACCTGATATGCTGATAATATATTTGTTTATATATAAAGATAATATCTAATTTTAGGAATATTAAGATCCTTTGTAATTTTTTTTATTTGATTGGTTTTAATTATGGAGAACGTCGCTTGTTATAGATTCTTAGGAAAAATCTGATTTTTTTTATTGTAAACGAAAGTAATCAAGAAAATGTCATTTTTGCTGTAGATTAGCTTACCTAAAATTCTGACTATTGATTTACGTTTTTTGGTAAATTATTGAATAATATTTGTAAATAAGGCAATAAAAGTATGCATGTGTGTGTCATGCATGTGCTTGTGTGTGTCTTGATTTACAATATGAGTGGTATTTACGGAAATTTTAATTTGACATCAGCGCCTACGTGGATGTTTTCATATTCGTTCAAATGCACGGCTATTAATATTATAGTAGTTTACTGACCCGTGCAAAATTGCACGGGCTGTTATATGATATAGTATAAAAGGTATTTTTTTATACTTTAATCTTAGATCATAAATGTATTTTATTGGTCACATTAGTAGATCTGTCGAAAAAAAAATTTAAAAATAGAATTGTTAGAATTGTCAAAAGCTTAAATCATAGGGTAACTGTCGAGATCCAACTCATTTCAGGGTCATAAACATATTTTTTGTGATCCGTATCCCATATTGATTTGAACCTGTTTCGACCCACATTTTGGGTTAAACCTGACTCGAATTGTAGATCTGACTTGAGCATTCACCAAGACAAATTTAAGATGGTTTAATCCAAAAATGTATATATCTAATATATCATATAACAAATCAAATAAACTAATTATAATCTTATGATTGTTATATATTTAAGCTTTAAAAATTATAAGCACGATTGAAACATTATCATAGCAAATAAAATGGCGCAAGATTTATTATTTTTGCCCATATTTTGACCCAACTCGATACAACCCCATATATTTTCACCTATTTTAGAACCAACTTGTATCATGATGCTTTGTCAACCCGACCCGTGTTTGAGTGTTTGCTCGTGCAAATTGCAATAATGTTGATTGGCTCTATTTTTTCTTACAATTCCAGCAAAACATTATTATGTGTATTAAAAGCTTAGCTGACCCATAACATAGCTGATTCTTCTCCCTTGTACTCTCTCAAGAATTCTGTTAATTTGTTTTGGTACAATACTATTTTATTTTATATTGTGAGTTAACCTTATCCACCACAACATATTTATGGTTAGATATAACCTGACTTGCTGGCCCGTATCTCCCCTTAATTAGGCCACTAAGGCTTTGTATGATAGAACTTATTAAAAGTACTATTCATATCGGTTCAGTGTCATTCAAATCAGATCAGATCAGATCAAAGTAATTCAGATCAGATCAGTTCAGATCAACATTGCTCAAATAACAATCAATGAATTTGGTCAATTATTGATAATAATTCGTTGAAATGAAATCAATTTTCAACTATTTTAGTTCAGTTCAGTTTAGAGTCATTCAAAACAGATCAAATCAGATTAGGAACAACCAAATCAGTTCAGATGCAATCAAACAATCAGTTTAAATACCCATGCAAAGCGAATAATTAACTAATCATTTTTAATCAAAACATGATTCGAATTAACTAATATATAGTATTGGCCTACCTCTCTGGACGTTAGATCCCTCCCGAAACTCTTGTGACGTCCTTGTGATCATTTAATAGCTTTTGGTATGAGAAAGTCTTTATGTATATTCATGTACATTTCTAAATGTATATCTCTAATTTTTTATTCATATATCTCACCATATTCCAATTCTCTGCCCTCAATCTCACCAATAAACATAAAAATATAAAAGATGCATATATTACCCCTCATATATGTTTAGTGATGTATATCACATATACAATTATAAAAATAGCCTTACTCTCTATTTGATATGAATTGTTTGCTAAATATACTTTGTTGCCTGATTGCCCCCACTTTTTAGACTAAAAATATCAAAGAAGATGGTATGTTTTTCATTCTTCGAGGGTCTCGGTTATGGGTTTATATATAGCCATATAGGCTTATAATTAACGCTCATTTGCTTATAAGGATTTTAGCTTATGGGTAGTAATGTGGCCAAAGTTAAACTTGTTTTGCTGATAATATTCATTACATTTGCTTACACAGATGTCAGCTTACAGGTAGTAATGTCGCCAAAGTTTAACTTATTTTGCTAATAATATTCATACCACTTGCTTATAAGAATGTTAGCTTACGGGTAGTAATGTCGCCGAAGTTAAACTTGTTTTTGCTGATAACATTCATTACATGTAACTCTAACTCTCGATATCATCAAACGGTCTATTCCTTATCCCTCTCGCAACAAACATCAAATTGTTCACATAGTAGAGGGAGGAGATCGTGTAAAGTGGCAACGAAGAAGATGAAAGTGGGATTGAGAGCGAATTGCGGATCTTAAGGACATTACATTCAATTGTACCAGGTTGTACCGACGTAGTAATATAGTAAGCTACTAAGCTATAGTAACCAACAGAAAGTACTGTAAAATCTCAAATCTTGGTATACTGCGGATCGGAGTCGATCTCAAATTCCATGAAAATAAATCATTAATTATGTTTCAAATTACATGATAACTTTTGTTTTTCTATTTCTTCTCTAGATCGGCCCAAATTCAATTTTGGGGCCTAATATTAGTCTATTGAGCTCTAAAAGTCTCGTAGGGTGTTTGGTGTGGTGATTGTAATTGATTGGCTGCTTGCTGCACACCAACAAAAAGAAAAAAAGAGGGACCATTAGATGCAAAACATTAATGGAATAATGGAAACATAGTGTCAAATAATTGAAGTAAGTAGTGTTCATCCATACAGGGAAGACCATATCTAATCTCACTAAGGTACCTGCCATAAGAACTAAAATATTTTATCAATTGAGAATTGGGGAAAAAACAACAAAGGGGTAAAATTGAATACATAAGAGGGCAAATTTAGGACATAATGACATATGATTAGATGTAAGGATGGTAAAACTTGCGCTCCAAGTGATCAACAACATCAAAGAGAAAAGCCAAGAAGTGAGGAGGGATGAGAACGTTGGACCAATTTAATAATCAGCCCACTTTGCATTGTTATAACCATGTGATAAAGTTATGATTATCTTTAACCCTTTGTTCTTCTTCCCTATGTTTCTTTCTATGATTCTCTCTCTTCTACTTCAACCGACCTCACTAATCAGTACTACTACCCATCAAAAACTTGATAAGCCAATGAGCCATGCATGAATATAAGCCTGTAAACGAAAGTGAAAACAGGGAATGCTCATATCAGATTAAAAGCAATTGCAAAGGATGATAAACCATCAAAATTCATACATGCTCACAAATTATATATGTATATAAATTATTTTCGGATGATTGTTACATACGATAATCGCCAAGGACATGACGTGATAAATTGTAATGTTACATAGGCTGGTTAACCTTCACTTCTACGAAAAGTGAATGAAAATATTTGATTACGTATAAAACATGTACAGTACTACATTGCAAAGGGAGAGAGCCAAGAAACATGCCTCCAATGTTTGCCACTCCCATATTGATCATTCATATAAGGATAACAAATTTGAATTTTTTTTCGAAATAGAGCTCAAAAAATAAATATTGAACAAAATGGGTCGGATTGAAAAATGTTCAATCTTATGGGGTGCACGTCACCCATTTCAAGTTTGGGACAAAACCGCCAGTGCCCCTAGCAGTTTTAAGTGTCTTGAACAGTAGCTATGGGGTTGTAAGTGATATTTTGGCTAGGGTGAAACCGCCATGGGGGTGGCGGTTTCACTTGGCGGTTTTTTTTTTTTTTTTTGGATTGACATTATATTGGGGTGATATTTTGGCCAAGGGTGAAACCTCCATGGGGAGTGGCGGTTTTACTCAAGTGAAACCGCCACCTCCCATGGCGGTTTCACCCTCGACCAAAACATCACCCACTCGATTTGTATCTCATTTTTGTGAAGAAACCGCCATGGAGGGTGGCGATTTCTCTTCACTTAAAACCGCCAGGGGCACTGGCGGTTTTGTCTCGAATCTGAAATGGGGTGACATGAATAAGATTAAACATTTTTCAATCCGACCCATTTTGTTTAATATTTATATTTTGAGCTCTATTTCGCAAAAAAATTCAACAAATTTAGGAAAACTAAAATATACGGAAACCAAATTACGAAACAAAAAATCAAAATTGCATGAATATGTATATATGCTCGGTAGATTTCATTCTTCAAACTCCTCTAATAATCGTGCCATTGATACCAACATCTTCCTCGAAACAAATTCCATTTTTCCTGATTTCGTATTGCGTTGGAAGAGCTATAGATGAGAATTAATGAACATAAAGTACAAAACATTTAATCCTGCTCTTCAAAATGAATAAAAAAAAATAGAAATAAATAATCAAAGCATAGAGCAATACCTGTAAGATGCATACTCAATATCAAAAATGTATACGTACGTTCCATATTGGAGAAGAAGCAAAATGATTATAAATTAAATTTATATAATGTAGTATGAAACCGAATGCAATGTATTATGAAAAGATAACGTATCTACGGATATGGCGAGGTTTTTGGTAAATATATACGTAAAAGATTTCTATCGGGTATTAAGATATTTCGATATTCTTTACAGATTGATGGTAATTGGCTTAATAATGGAAATGATGTTAGTTGCATTATTTTGGGGAGTTGTTAGTATTTCAGTTTAGGGTTTTGTTATATATTAAGTTATTGCATATAATTTACATTGATATTTTAGGACATAAGGACCAATTAACCCATATAAATTATGATTTATTTTAGGTAGTGAATATTTTCGATTGATACTTAGCTAAATTGGGAAATTATAATTAATTAATTAAAATACCATTGAATTAAGTTAATTGCAAATTTTTTTTGTATACTCAATATTTTTTGTGCGCAAGTGGAGAAGATCTCGGAAAATAAATGATGTATTTTAGGGAATATGATATGGTGATAAAATATAATGTAAAATGTCAATATATTTATTTTAGGTACGTACATATTGCTAGCTAGATGCGAAATTACTCCGTATAATGATTGTATCATTTTGGGTAATATTTCATATTTCTCAGAATATATTCTATTGTGATTTAATTAAGGCAATGAGCATTATTAACATATATTCAGAATATAATATATTTAATTAAGGCAATGAGCATTATTTCGAGTGAATTTTTTACCGAAAATAGTGGAAGATGACATCAGCTATGACGTGTCGCTGATGTCACCGCTGATGTGGACGGCCTAATGAACCTTGAATTGTACCGGTAATTATAAAATATATGATATGATTAACTAGTATAATTACCCGTGCAAGATTGCACGGGCAGTTGTATGAAAATGATAATAACACTACTATTATTATTATTTTTAATAAACATATGGTTATACCATTTTTTACGAATGCTAAACTATTCGATGTATATCAAAATAAGTAAATAAGACTCGCAAAATTCAACCTTAGAAGAATTAATTCTATTTAAGCTCGCTCGCTTTTCGAGGTTATGACCGCGTACCGACCGACATGGTTTACCTCAAACTCGATCTTACGCGTTATCAAGTTTGACCCCTAGCTAGTTAACACAAATCACACTAAGTTCAAGTCAAACCCTTCTTAAGACAACCTTGTGCATTAATAGCCAGTATGTTTGAGTCGTTATCATGTGCAGTTTATTTCCAAATCTATGGATCTAAAATCAAAATTTACCCATATCCCGACTTAACCCGAATCAGAACCGTATTTTGGAATTGTTATTTGAACTAACTCGTATGTCTTCTTGTTAACATCTGCAATTTATTTTAAACTGTTGATCCAAACTCTTTTTTTATTCATTTTCTGACTTAAATCAGTCCCATAATTTTGACCACTTATTTGAACTAACTAGTAAGTTTGATACATTATCATGTGAAATTTATTTTCAGGTCCATGAGATCCAGACTCATATTTTTTGCCTATAACCTGGCCTAACTTGACTCAGTCTCATAACCTGTTCTTTGAGTTAAACGATATGTTTAACCCGTTATTAAACCGATCTGCATCCTACTAGATCCGCTTCTTATAATAACTTGGATTAACCTGACCTTCTTTTATGGGTCGTCAACCAATTTTTGAATGACCCATGTCATATTTTAACTTAACCAACATTTGATCAAATCCTACTTTCCCCGTCCATCCAATTTGTCCCATTCATTATAACTCGCATTCACCTGTATTGTCACCCAACGTCGTCTTCATTCATTGATTATAACTCGCATTCACTTGTAAACTATTACCAGACTCATTTTCAAATGTCACATTTTCCGTTGTGATGCTCCTCCTAATACATTACACTTTAGTTTGGATAAGCTTAGACCGTAATACATATTGTTGCCAAATTTGGTTTGAATTGTTAATGTATGTTGTTTATTAGAATATAGACAATGTTTATAAAAATTATGAATTTTATTTATTAATTTACCGTAAGAAAATAGGAGACATGATGTTAGACATGTTAAAAGTCTTTTCTTTTCCGAGTCACAAACCCGATTTTATGGCCCGTGTCTTGCTTTTCGGGTATGAACCTGCTATTATTGGATTATCATGAACCTGTTTTCTATGACCCATAAATAGTATTAACTCGAACCTGTTTTGATACACATATATTGGGGTCAAATTTGACCAAACCTAATGATCCATAATTAAGTTATGAAACTTAGCTTTATACAGACTTATAGTGGGTGTCCCGCTTTTTTGAGTTATAAATGTTTGGGTTATTAACCCGCTTTTATAGTGGGTGACCCACTTTTTTGAGTTATGAACCTGTTATTTTTTAGCTACCCTTTTTTGGGCATTTTACTTTATTTTATTCAAGTAGTCAAGACTTGTATTTTGTGACCCCTGCCTGTATTAATTAACCCATATTTGTTATCTCCCGTGTATTTTTAGGTCAAACCCTACCTGAAGGGTTGAGCCGTAATTAGGCCAAAATATATAAATACTCCCTCCGTCCAGCTCAAACACCCCCAATTTCCTTACTTGGACTTCCCACCTCAAACACTCACCCTGTTTTTGAGACATCGTTAACTCTCTTACTTTTTCCAAATCCACTCACCCTCTCTCACATTCTATCTCCTATTTACTTTTTGTTAATCACTACATTTTTTCTCCTTTTATTTTCTAATTGTTTTCCACTACCACTACTTTTACTTTGTTTACTAATTTTTCATATTCCCCTATAAAAGGTCCATGGGTGTTTAAGTTGGGACGGTGGGAGTAAGAAAAATTAGGTCCGATAATACACTAAAAAGTTAAGATAATAATTATTGATTTTTCCATATATAGTAAAGGGTGCAGGGGCTAAGTTCATATCTCGACTACTCACCAATTTATTATAAATTATTACTGATTTTTTCGTAATATAAAAAGATAATATCTCAAAAAAAATAATACAAAAAGTGCTTTTGATATTAAAAAAAGGTTGCAAAAAAGGAGCGAAGCAATATCATTGACTCATTTCATGATGCAAACCCCGATTTCGACGCGACGGGTCATGTAATGACTTCACCTGATTCGTTTGACGCTTCTAGTTTCCATAGTATGGTGACAGTATAAAAATCTTACTCAGCGTGAATATGTTTTGGTGAACTTTTAGTCTCATATATAGTCGATCATTTACCCGTGCATTTTGCGCGACTATTATACATAAGATTAGAGAGAACAATTTCGGTGGTGTAGTGAAATTATTGTCATCATTAGAGAATTTCAAGTGCTACGTACACAATATTGGTGATATCATACATATTAGTAAACATGTATGAGCAAATAGTAATATTATAAGAAAAAAGGAAGTACGTAAGTGACGATGATGTAATATCATAAGCAAGAGTCAAGAAAAGATATAAGGAAGTACGTAAGTGATGTTCAAAGGAAAATAGAATACTTGTAAGAAACAGAGCAAAATCCTTTTGAAAGCAGTTACATAAATTCTCCTCGCGCCCTTGGAAATGTTGATAAGGAGTGGATAATGCGAGGGGATTGAATTCTTTTGCTGAAACGCAACTACGTTCAGATAAGGCCACAAAGACACATGATAATGGTATACAAAGATGATTCTACAAACCAACGAACATATCGTGAATATAGGTCAAGGATGTCGTAAAATGCTATACAATTTTTGTCATGATAGTTACAACCTATAACTAACATGGGTATTGTAGCACAAAAAAAAATTATTAAAATTGGTGGGAGCTTCACGTTTGATGATACTTATATAAAGTAGTAGCCTAGTAAGGATTGTTGTTAGTACTGGAGTTAAAAACCCTAGAAAATATAAATAATATCACGATATACTGCATATTTTTTCATTTTCGGCAGCACATAGCATTAAGATGCCATTGATTTCGCACAGAAAATAATCTCTTGTCTGCGTAAATGGAGAAAAATGTGGCCTAGAATATTTCTTTTAGAGCAATATATAATTATTATTATTTGATTATTTGATTTTCAAAGATTTGTTCCTTTTTTCTGAAAGAAAACCAATTTGTTTTTGCCCATATTAGTATTACTAATTTATTTATCTAATGTTTATTTTAGTTATTGAGTACAAATTAAAAAATTTGATTCTATTTAAAAATGGAATATGCAATTTACACAAAATATGATTGATTGCAAAATCCTCGTCAAATTGACCTTTTTCCTATTTTTGCGATTTTCTAAAAATTATTCTGAGAATTTTTGAAAGATTTGGAAAGTACACTTATTTCGAATGACTTTAGTAACGTAAATAGTGGGCGGATGACATCAGCTATGACGTGTCGCTGATGTCACTGCTGATGTGGACTGCCCGAGAAAACTGCAAATGTACCGGTAATTATATAATACTAGTTTAATATCCGTGCAAAATTGCACGGGCTACCATTTATATGGTGTGTACAAAGCCATTTAAAAACAAATGTTTGAGACTCGACAAACTGATAATTATGTTATTAATAATCTTTTAGGAAAAATATATGTATGTCTGGTCCCGAACTATAAAAGGATAAAGAGAAAAAGAAAATTATACAAAAAAATACAGCACCACCATAATAGGACAAAGAGACAGTTATAATACTATTTGGGTTTCCAAATTAATAAATGTGTATGATAAAACATTAGTTTGAACATAGTTAGACCGCTTAATTGAAAGCTTAATAAACCTAATTTAATTTCTCAACCCAATACGACCTCGGGGTTTCTAAATCATGAAACCACTATTTAGGACCCGTACATGACCTTTACAGGTGTATATTCAATTTTACCCCCATGTTTTATCTAACTTGACCCGATCTATTTACTCATTTGACCCCTAAATAAGATCAAGTTAGTTGAACCTCTGAAACAAATTGCATTGGTTGTTGTAATAAGACTTTATTTGTATATAAGCAATGTGCCTAAAAATTAAGAATGAAAATTGTTCTTATACTGTAAAATAATAGGAGACATGATCTTTGACGTGTAAAATATCTTTTGGTTTTTGCGCCTTGAACCTACTTTTATGGCCCGTAACCGGCATCACGGGTTATGACCCTGTTATTTTAGGGTCATGAACCCCTTATTTATGACTTGTAAACTGTATTAACTCGGACCGTTTTGATGCACATACTTTTAAGCTTAACTTGACCAAACCAATTGACTTGTATTTGACTTATAAAATTAAACCTTCTTGAGTTTCATGGCTCGAACCAGACCCTGTTTGGATAAACATATTTTTTAGGTCACCATCTGCTTTCATGTCTAGTAACCTAAATTCTTAGTTATGAACCCGCTTTATAAGACCGGTGATCCGTATTAACCCTAACTCATTTAGATGCATGTACATTTGGGTCTAATCTACCGTACATGTTGATCTCTAAGTTAAAAAACATATATATCACTTATTTCTGAATTATTTTGAACCTTATTTCCGAATATCCAGCCCCTATAATTTTCGTAAATTAAAAGATTTGATTTGATTTTATAAGGATTTGATTCAATTAGTTGCTGCTTTTTTTTTCTTTTCAATTGACTGATTATATCACTAATTCGTAAATTGTTTCTTTTTCCCAAATTTTCGATTTTATAATATTAATTTTGGTAACTTTCTGATGTACCCCGTATAACAAGTTGGAATATTTCATGAGGAAAAATGGATATCTTTTAGGATAATTTTAATCCGTTCAAATTATATTATCATTTCCATTGATTTTATTTTAGGATAATACCTTGTGTTACACAATTTTATGGAAATTATATTTTTAAAATTTGCTGCTCAATATAATCACGGAGATTTTCGTGTCTAAAACTTTGCAATGATAAACTCCGTATATGATTGATTGCAAAGAATATGTCAATTGTTTCTTTTCCTAATAACATGAATGGTATATTTCTTAATCTGAGAATTATTCGATTTATCCAGTGTATGACAAGTTGGAATATTCCGTATTACCTTTTATACTATTTGTCTATTCCAGATGGTTAAATATGGAGAGAGATTTCCTTTACTATTCTGTATAATATCATATGATGTTAATTGAAAATGTCACTTTCCTTGACAATTTATACAGTAAAATATTATTTTACATGTGTGAATACATGCAATTAAGTGTGATTTTCTATTTTGAAGTATATTTTATCTGATCTATCCCGTATATGATATGTTGGAATGTTCTTATTTACCCAATGTAATATAGAAAATTTAGAAATTATTTTTTCCTTTTCTAGCAATATATTATTCAGATTTTATTGCCTTAACGTGAAATTGCAGTATATTAATCATATTTTATAACCTTAAAATTAGATTTTATTGCCGTAGGAAATTGTTTCTTTTCCCAAATTTTCGACTTTATATTATTTATTTTGGTAAATTTTCTATTTATCCAATATATATCTTGGAATATTTTAGAAGCATAAATTGATATCTTTTAGGATACTTTTAATTTGTTCAGATTATATTATCATTTCCATTGATTTTATCTTAGGATAATACCATCTGTTACACATTTTTAGGAAAATTATTTTTTTAAAATTTGTTGTTGAATATAATCCCGGAGATTTCGTTTCCTAAAACTTTGAAATGTTCGTTTTTTCACAGCTAATTTTTTAGGGTTCTCAAATGATGAACATATAAGAAATTGACAAATCTATTGTAATTTATGAACATTGATTTTGTGATGAACATGTAGTTTTAAACTAATGGACATGAAAAGTTCGTAGAAGTAGGAATACATACAATTATATATAACTTATAAGTGATGAGGATTGAACACAAATACATTGATTTCATTTCCATTGAAATGGTGCAGAAAAAACAACGACCTTCAATTAATCTTATTACAAAGTTACAGATGGCTAGAATTATGCTAGAATAAATAAAAAAGATATGAACAAAATAAAAGGTATGTCCTTAAAGGATCAATTAGGTTGAGAGTGCAGAGAGAAGAAGATCGAAGTAATAATAAGGATGATACAATTTTTGCTACTATGAAATTATTGTTTGTTGTTTTCCTTTTATATTGGTAGGATAAAGTGTGAAATTGGTATAACCCTAGAATCTTTGCGAAAAATATGTTGCTTGTTATTATTTGTAATTATTAATGGATAGTTGGATTTTTTATACAATTTCTAGTATTCACGGTAAGCTTTTTATTTTCTTTTTTTTTTTTTTTAAAAGTTGAAAAGATTTTACCATTTTATTATTATAATTTCGGTATGATTTGACACAGTTTCTTAAATTATAATTTTGTGTATTTATATTTTATTTTAGATTAAAATTAGCTATGGAAAGTGTCATAGTTAGTGCATATTTTGCTTTTTGTTTATGGTAGTTGATATTATTTGTTTCATTAATTTTAAAGATTTTATTACTTTCCTCACAAATTTCGGTTAATATGGGGATCTATTTTATGATACTTTAGATTTTTTTCCAGATTTTATGAGTATGAATACAATTATCTCGTTATTTTTTTCTTCTTATAACTATATATGATTCCAACATAATTTTTTAATTATGAAATCCGTTAGTTATTGTGGAGATTATCTTTCCTAAATCGTTACATGTTGACATCAACAATGACGTGTCGATGATGTCACTGCTGATGTGGACGGCCTAAAATGCTTCTAAATCTACCGTTATTGTATTTATATACTAGTTTAATACCCGTGCAATTTGCACGGGCTGTTATATGGAATTGTTATAAATTCTATGTTAATAATAATGTTATGATGATGATTATAGTAATTCAGTCAGATTGGTCGATGCTTGTCAATATAAATAAGATACGACACACGATATTAGACTTATCTCAAGTTTTGATCACCAACCTCGTAACTCAAACTTGTTCTAACCCGTACAATTTTTAGGCGCGTTCACCTGTCACTATGGAAACTCATCTCCAATAAAAACTTTTATGACCCGTGGCTATCAAACGTATATCAACCCAATATCTTTCCCTCCGACCTAAAGAGATTTTTCTGTTTATTTTTACATTTTTGAGGTGCCATGTTGGGAGTTATTTTTAGTTAGTCGCTAACATGACAACTCAAAAATGCAAAAAAATATATCATGATAAGATAATTACATTATCCCATTCACATACATTTTATTTTGGGTATATTGTGCCCAAATTGTGTGCATTTCGAGATATTGTTTCCTAAGTTAGAACATTTCTGATATTGCTGGTGAACAATTTGTCCCGTAATAACGTCAATAGTATGGTTTCCTATAAGATTTTCAAAACAAAAAATTTGAAATAAAGTTAATTGTCAATATACTTTCTATCAATAGTCTGTTACCTAGCTTTTCAGAAAAGGGATTTCATAAAACATTTAGAATCTAGTCTAGAGGGTGGAATATTGTGTTTGATATAAGAATGTGAAATCTCAATCACGATTTTCTTCTTCGGTTCACTATGAGCTTGAAATAGTTTGGTTTCATAAAGCTAACTATACGTTAATGGTGTATTTACTTATACAGGAGGTTGTTCTTAGTTCTTACAGTTGATGTTCAATGTGTGGATGTTTCTCCTGCCGGTTTACATATGTATACAGGTACATTCGAATCTCTAATGCATGATGGATTATAAACATTGAAGTTGTAAAAACGCAATACTAAAACGATACCATGGAAAGATTGCGTCAAAGTGTAATGCTTTTGGTACTAATAAAGTCGAACCCATCATATATCACAGTACAATTAAAATCAGAATTCTTTGCTTCAATCAAAGAGTCTTAGTGCTCCTGAATTGTTTAAAGGTGGATGTCCTCGGTGTAGACTTTTTAAGACAATCTCCACCCTTGTTTCCACGTACAATCTATGAATACTCGTGCAAAATTTAAACGAAATTTTGATACATCTTCAATAAGCAAGTCACTACCATCTTACCATGTTCAACCCCGATCACTACTGAGATACATCAGTGACCCTTCAGTCTCGAATTTTACGTGCAACAATCATCAGATCACATGTATCAACCAAATGAAGATCAAAGGCGCCTTTGACCACACATATCACTCTTTCCACTACCCAATTTCACCTTCTGTTTTCAATCTCAATAGACCTTCCAAAGAAAAGAAAAGAAAAAAAGACAATTTATAAATTATGATCGATAATGATTTTTTTTGGTGTTTGAGCTATTACCCAGATCTCATAAGTATCCATCCTTATCCTAACTTTTTTTCCATTGCTTGGTAGTATGACAATGATCGGGGAAATCGATCGAAGACAAAACATAAGTCCATAGTAAGAAAATCGAACACACTTGCGGCAACGACATGCCATAGGCCTACGGTGCTGATGGATAGATGTAGCAAGGCTGCAATTGGGAATTAAATTCGGCACCCAAACTCTGCAAAAGCATATCAGAGTGCAAAATCGAGCAAAAAAGCAAGGGAAAAGAAATGGAAATTATTGCTCAAATTAATAGGATCAGAAATCTACGTTGGTAACATCACAATTTGATCTGCTAAATAATTTCACGCAATTGATCATCTAGTTAATTCTTACAGTATCAATGATAAATTGACGCGATCAAAACATGTTAATCACTCAAATTAATAAAATCAAATTGCAAATTTACAGTGAAAAAAATTATAGACCAGGAGTTTAAATTAGGTGAAAACTTCAATTAGACTTACCGTGAGCACTTCTTTCATAATGATCGGCTCATTAGCGGCCACCTTGGTTGTGAAATCTAAATTGTCAGAGATCAATCTTATATTCGAGAGTATAGCTGATTGCAATTGATTTGTTAGCAAGAGGATAAAATGGTGTGATGATGAAAAACACTCGTTAGATGAAACACTAATTAGAAAATAAATCCATCAAAAAATGACGTGATGATGAAAAACATACGTTCTATATACAAAAATTGTAGCTACATAACGAAAGCGGAGAAGTTTCATATCTATACCACTTTTACAGAATTAACAGTCTCAATATAGCAAAGAATACACAGCTCGTCCCCTAAAAAAACGAATACATAACTCAATGATTAGCTCAAAGGTTAGCTCCAAGGTTTTGGATTCTGCGAGAATGGATATGCAGTGTTGTCCTTTTATATTAGCGGAGAGGTGTGAATTGGGTATAACCCTAGAGTATTTTGATTTTCAGTTGAAATGCATATTATTTAAAATTAGGTAAATCTTATATATTATATCACTATTTTAGGCTATAAAATAAAATATATAATCCTTGATATCATGATTGATTTAAGTTGACTTGTATACCATCGGAAAAATGCAATGCTGTTTTTCTTCTTGATTATAATCATATAATAGCAATATCTTAGGCTATAAATTATCCATTGCGGAATGATATATACGGTGATTGCAAAGAATTTCGTCAATGGTATATTTTCCTTAAAAAACGGATGGTATAATTTTTAATCTGGTTGATTAATGTAGCCCATAATTTCAGAATGATACATACGATTGATTGCAAAGAATATGTCAATTGTGCGACAGAGGTTGAAATATTTCGTATGACCGTTTATAATAATTTTCTATTAGAGATGACTAAATATTGAGAACAATTTCCTTCACTATTCTGTATTATATCATACGATAATATTGTAGGAAATGTAATTTCATCAGGAATATATCTAATATATATTTTCTATTGATAGTGTGAATACACTCAATTAATTGTGTTTTCCATTTTTAAGTAGATCTTTTTAAATTAAAAAGATGGTTTTAATTAATTATGGAATATCTCATTTTTACTGGAGATTTTTATTGCCTAAAATATTGAATGTTGACATCAGCAATGGCGTGGCAATGATGTCACTGCTGATGTGGACGGCTTGACGTGCTTCTAAATCTACCGCTATTGTATTTATATATGATATGATATGATGATATATGATATTCCTTGATTATAAGCTTATTTTTGAATTCTAATGAAACTAAGACGATATTAAGTGTTCGGATTGTCATATAAGTAAACCAAATGTCATTTCTAACCAAACTCATTGCATAAGATTCATACAATTCATTCACACTTTGAAACGAACTATGCATGCTTCAATTCTACTGTTAAGCTTATTCCTTGATTCTAAGCTTATATGAGTTAGGATTGTCATATAAGTTAACCAAATGTCATTTCTAACCACACTCATTGCATAACATTCATACATTTCATTCAAACTTGTGAAACGAACTGTGCAGCCTTCAATTCTACTTTTAAGCTTATTTTCGAATTCTAATGAAATGAACACGATTATATGAGTTAGGATTGTCACATAAGTAAACCAAATGTCATTTCTAACCACACTCATTACATAACATTCATACATTTCATTCAAACTGTTGCAAATAACTGTGCATGCTTCAATTCTACGTTTAACCTTATTTTCGAATTTTAATGAAATGAACACGGCTATATGTGTTGGGATTGTCATATAAGTAAAGCAAATGCATTTCTAACCACACTCATTGCATAAAATTCATACATTTCATTCAAAGTTGTGAAACGAACTGTGTATGCTTCAATTCTACTTTTAAGCTTATTTTCGAATTCTAATGAAATGAACACGATTAGGAGTATTGATTGTCATATAAGTAAAGCAAATGTCATTTCTAACCACACTCATTGCCTAACATTCATCATTTCATTCAAACTTGTGAAACGAACTGTGCATGCTTCAATTCAGCTTTTAAGCTTATTTTCAAATTCTAATGAAATGAACACGATTATATGAGTTTTGATTGCCATATAAGTAAACCAAATGTCATTTCTAACCACCCTCATCGCATAACATTCATACATTTCATTCAATCTTGTAAAACGAACTGTGCATGCTTCAATTCTACTTTTAAGCTTTTAAGATTATTCCTTCATTCTAAACTTATTTTTGAATTCTAATTAAACTAAGACGAATATAAGTGTTAGGATTGTTATATAAGTAAACCAAACATCATTTCTAACCTCACTCATTGCATAACATTGATACAATTCATTCAAACTTGTGAAACGAATTGTGCATTCTTCAATTTTACTTTGAAACTTTTTTTTTTCGAATTCTGATAAAATGCACACGATTATATGAGTTAGGATTGTCATATAAGTAAACTAAATGTCATTACTAACCACACTCATTGCATAACATTCATAGATTTCATTCAAAGTTGTGAAACGAACTATACATGCTTCAATTCTACTTTTAAGCTTAGTTTCGAATTCTAATGAAATGAACACGATTATATCAGTTAGGATTTTCATATAAGTAAACCAAATGTCATTTATAACCACACTCATTGCATAATAATCATACATTTCAATCAATCTTGTGAAACGAACTGTGCATGCTTCAATTCTACTTTTAAGCTAATTTTCGAATTTAAATGAAATGAACACAATTATATCAGTTACAATTGTCATATAAGTAAAGCAAATGTCATTTCTAACCACACTCATTCTACAACATTCACACATTTGAATCAAACTTTGAAACGAACTGTGCATGCTTCAATTCTACAATTAAGTTATTTTCGAATTCAAATGAAATGAACACGGTTATATGTGTTAGGATTGTCATATAAGTAAAGCAAATGTCATTTCTAACCACATTCATTGCATAACATTAATACATTTCATTCAAACTTGTGAATCAAACTGTGCATGCTTCAATTCTATTTTTAAACTTTTTTTTTTTTCGAATTCTTATGAAATGAACACGGTTATATGAGTTAGGATTGTCATATAAGTAAACGAAATGTCATTTCTAACGACACTCATTGCATAACATTCATAGATATCATTCAAAGTTCTTAAACGAACTGTGCATGCTTCACTTCTACTTTTAAGCTTATTTTCGAATTCTAATGAAATTAGCACGATTATATCAGTTAGGATTGTCATATAAGTAAACCAAATGTCATTTCTAACCACACTCATTGGATAACATTCATACATTTCATTCAAAGTTATGAAATGAACTGTGCATGTTTTAATTCTACTTTTAAGCTTATTTTCGAAATCTAATGCAATGGACACAATTATATCAGTTAGGATTGTCATATAAGTAAAGCAAATGTCATTTCTAACCACACTCATTGCATAATATTCATACATTTCAATCAATCTTGTGAATCGAACTGTGCATACTTCAATTCTACTTTTAATCTTATTTTCGAATTCTAATGAAATGGACACGATTATATCATTTAGGATTGTCATATAAGTAAAGCAAATGTCATTTCTAACCACACTCATTGCATAATATTCATACATTTCAATCAATCTTGTGAAACGAACAGTGCATGCTTCAATTCAACTTTTAAGCTTATTTTCGAATTCTAATGAAATGAACACGATTATATGAGTTAGGATTGTCACATAAGTAAACCAAATGTCATTTCTAACCACACTCATTACATAACATTCATACATTTCGTTCAAACTGTTGAAAATAACTGTGCATGCTTCAATTCTACATTTAACCTTATTTTCGAATTTTAATGAAATGAACACGGCTATATGTGTTGGGATTGTCATATAAGTAAAGTAAATGCATTTCTAACCACACTCATTGCATAAAATTCATACATTTCATTCAAAGTTGTGAAGCGAACTGTGTATGCTTCAATTCTACTTTTAAGCTTATTTTCGAATTCTATTGAAATGGACACGATTATATCATTTAGGATTGTCATATAAGTAAAGCAAATGTCATTTCTAACCACACTCATAGCATAATATTCATCCATTTCAATCAATCTTGTAAAACGAACTGTGCATGCTTCAATTCAACTTTTAATCTTATTTTCGAATTCTAATGAAATGAACACGATTATATGAGTTAGGATTGTCACATAAGTAAACCAAATGTCATTTCTAACCACACTCATTACATAACATTCATACATTTCATTCAAACTGTTGAAAATAACTGTGCATGCTTCAATTCTACATTTAACCTTATTTTCGAATTTTAATGAAATAAACACGGCTATATGTGTTGGGATTGTCATATAAGTAAAGCAAATGCATTTCTAACCACACTCATTGCATAAAATTCATATATTTCATTCAAAGTTGTGAAACGAACTATGCATGCTTCAATTCTACTTTTAAGCTTAGTTTCGAATTCTAATGAAATGAACACGATTATATCAAATAGGATTTTCATATAAGTAAACCAAATGTCATTTATAACCACACTCATTGCATAATATTCATACATTTAAATCAATCTTGTGAAACGAACTATGCATGCTTCAATTTTACTTATAAGCTAATTTTCGAATTTAAATGAAATGAACACGATTATATCAGTTACGATTGTCATCTAAGTAAAGGAAATGTCATTTCTAACCACACTCATTGCATAATATTCATACATTTCAATCAATCTTGTGAAACGAACTGTGCATGCTTCAATTCAACTTTTAAGCTTATTTTCGAATTCTAATGAAATGAACACGATTATATGAGTTAGGATTGTCACATAAGTAAACCACATGTCATTTCTAACCACACTCATTACATAACATTCATACATTTCATTCAAACTGTTGAAAATAACTGCACATGCTTCAATTCTACATTTAACCTTATTTTCGAATTTTAATGAAATAAACACGGCTATATGTGTTGGGATTGTCATATAAATAAAGCAAATGCATTTCTAACCACACTCATTGCATAAAATTTATACATTTGAATCAAACTTTGAAACGAACTGTGCATACGTCAATTCTACTTTTAAGTTTATTTTCGAATTCAAATGTAATGAACACGGTTTTATGTGTTAGGATTGTCATATAAGTAAACCAAATGTCATTTCTAACCACATTCATTGCATAACATTAATACATTTCATTTAAACTTGTGAATCAAACTGTGCATGCTTCAATTCTACTTTTAAGCTTTTTTTTTTTCGAATTCTTATGAAATGAACACGATTATATGAGTTAGGATTGTCATATAAGTAAACGAAATGTCATTTCTAACGACACTCATTGCATAACATTCATAGATCTCATTCAAAGTTCTGAAACGAACTGTGCATGCTTCACTTCGACTTTTAAGCTTATTTTCGAATTCTAATGAAATTAACACGATTATATCAGTTAGGATTGTCATATAAGTCAACAAAATGTCATTTCTAACCACACTCATTGCATAACTTTATACAGTTCATTCAAAGTTATGAAACGAACTATGCATGTTTTAATTATACTTTTAAGCTTATTTTCGAATTCTAATGAAATGGACAGAATTATATCAGTTAGGATTGTCATATAAGTAAAGCAAATGTAATTTCTAACCACACTCATTGCATAATATTCATACATTTCAATCAATCTTGTGAATCGAACTGTGCATACTTCAATTCTACTTTTAATCTTATTTTCGAATGCTAATGAAATGGACACGATTATATCATTTAGGATTGTCATATAAGTAAAGCAAATGTCATTTCTAACCACACTCATTGCATAATATTCATACATTTAATTCAATCTTGTGAAACGAACAGTGCCTGCTTCAATTCAACTTTTAAGCTTATTTTCGAATTATAATGAAATGAACACGATTATAAGAGTTAGGATTGTCACATAAGTAAACCACACGTCATTTCTAACCACACTCATTACATAACATTCATACATTTCATTCAAACTGTTGCAAATAACTGTGCATGCTTCAATTCTACATTTAACCTTATTTTCGAATTTTAATGAAATGAACACGGCTATATGTGTTGGGATTGTCATATAAGTAAAGCAAATGCATTTCTAACCACACACATTGCATAAAATTCATACATTTCATTCAAAGTTGTGAAGCGAACTGTGTATGCTTCAATTCTACTTTTAAGCTTATTTTCGAATTCTAATGAAATGAACACGATTATATGAGTTTTGATTGCCGTATATGTAAAGCAAATGTCATTTCTAACCACCCTCATTGCATAATATTCATACATTTCATTCAATCTTGTGAAACGAACTATGCATGATTCAATTGTACTTTTAAACTTATTTTCAAATTCAAATGAAATGAACACGGTTATATGTGTTAGGATTGTCATATAAGTAAATCAAATGTCATTTCTAACCACACCCATTGCATAAAATTCATACATTTCATTCAAACTTGTGAAACGAACTGTGCATGCTTCAATTCTACTTTAAAGCTTATTCCTTGATTCTAAGCTTATTTTTTAATTCTAATGAAACTAAGACGGTTATATGTGTTAGGATTGTCATATAAGTAAACCAAATGTCATTTCTAACCACATTCATTATATAACATTCATACATATCATTCAAAGTTGTGAAACGAACTATGCATGCTTCAATTCTACTTTTGAGCTTATTTTCGAATTCTAATGAAATGAACACGGTTATATGTGTTAGGAGTGTCATATATGTAACCAAATGTAATTTGTAACGACACTCATTGCCTAACATTCATTTCATTCTATCCTGTGAAATGAACTTTCCATGCTTCAATTCTACTTTTTAGATTATTCCTTCATTCTAAGCTTATTTTTGAATTCTAATTAAACTAAGACGAGTATAAGTGTTAGGATTGTTATATAAGTAAACCAAACGTCATTACTAACCACACTAATTGCATAACATTGATACATTTCATTCAAACTTGTGAAACGAACTGTGCATTCCTCAATTCTACTTTGAAGCATTTTTTTTTTCGAATTTTGATGAAATGCACACGATTATATGAGTTAGGATTGTCATATAAGTAAATCAAATGTCATTACTAACCACACTCATTCATAGATTTCATTCAAAGTTGTGAAACGAACTATGCATGCTTCAATTCTACTTTTAAGCTTATTTTCGAATTCTAATGAAATGAACACGATTATATCAGTTACGATTGTCATATAAGTAAAGAAATGTCATTTCTAACCACACTCATTCTAGAACATTCACACATTTGAATCAAACTTTGAAACGAACTGTGCATGGTTCAATTCTACTTTTAAGCTTATTTTCGAATTCAAATGAAATGAACACGGTTTTATGTGTTAGGATTGTCATATAAGTAAACCAAATGTCATTTCTAACCACATTCATTGCATAACATTAATACATTTCATTCAAACTTGAGAAACAAACTGTGCATGCTTCAATTCTACTTTTAAACTTTTTTTTTTCGAATTCTTATGAAATGAACACGATTATATGAGTTAGGATTGTCATATAAGTAAACCAAATGTCATTTCTAACCACACTCATTGCATAACATTCATAGATTTCATTCAAAGTTCTGAAACGAACTGTGCATGCTTCACTTCTACTTTTAAGCTTATTTTCGAATTCTAATGAAATTACCACGATTATATCAGTTAGGATTGTCATATAAGTAAACCAAATGTCATTTCTAACCACACTCATTGCATAACATTCATACATTTCATTCAAAGTTATAAAACAAACTGTGCATGTTACAATTCTACTTTTAAGCTTATTTTCGAATTCTAATGAAATGGACACAATTATATCAGTTAGGATTGTCATATAAGTAAAGGAAATGTCATTTCCAACCACACTCATTGCCAAATATTCATAAATTACAATAAATCTTGTGAATTGAACTGTGCATGCTTCAATTCTACTTTTAAGCTTATTTTCGAATTCTAATGAAATGGACACGATTATATCTGTTAGGATTGTCATATAAGTTAAGCAAATGTCATTTCTAACCACACTCATTGCAAAATATTCATACATTTCAATCAATCTTGTGAAACGAACTGTGCATGCTTCAATTCTACTTTTAAGCTTATTTTCGAATTCAAATGAAATGAACACGATTATATCAGTTACGATTGTCATATAAGTAAAGCAAATGTCATTTCTAAGCACACTTATTGCGTAATATCATACAATTCATTCAAACTTTGAAACGAACCGTGCATGCTTCAATTCTACTTTTAAGCTTATTTTCGAATTCTAATGTAATGAACACGATTATATCGGTTAGGATTGTCATATAAGTAAACAAAATGTCATTTCTAACCACACTGATTGCATAACATTCATATATTTCATTCAAAGTTATGAAACGAACTGTGCATGTTTCAATTTTACTTTTTAGTTTATTTTCGAATTCTAATGAAATGGACACAATTATATCAGTTAGGATTGTCATATAAGTAAAGCAAATGTAATTTCTAACCACACTCATTGCATAATATTCATACATTTCAATCATTCTTGTGAATCGAACTGTGCATACTTAAATTCTACTTTAGGTTAATTCACGTGGTACCCTTATGCTTTGCCGATTCGCACGTGGTACCCAATGTTTTGCAAATTTGTACGAAATACCATCGAGTTTTGACGGTTTGCACATGATACCCTAAACACCGTCAATTTTTTTTAAAAGGAGGATTAATTAACGTGGTACCCTCGTGTTTTGCCACTATGCACGTGGTAACGAGTGTTACAAATTTGTATCAAATATCTTTGAGATTTGTTTACATGGTACCGTTACCTTCAAAATTTTGTTAACGCCGTTTAAAAGTTGAATGCAGTGGAGAAGGAAAAAATGGTGGTTATAGTATTTATTATGGGTGGAAATGATGGTGGCTGTGGAAAAGGATGAAGATGTTGATGACGGTGGTGGAGAATAATGAATATGGTGATAATGAAAGTGGTGGGGGGAAGATAGAGATGGTGATGAAGGAGAAAATTAAAGGGTTTTTTTTTTCCCAATTAATGGTGTTAACAGAATTTTAAAGGTAAGGTACCATGAAAAAGCAGTCAAATCTTGACGGTCACTACGCCAAAAATGCAAATAGACACCGCTATTTATGACACCAGAATGACAAAAACCGGTGTCAGAAACCTTTAAGACACCGGTTTTGTGTTAACCGGTGTCATACATATTAAAAAAAAAAAAAGAAAATTGCCGTCAGTACAAAAAAGAAAAGGAAAAAAAATTAAAAAAAAAGGTGTAGCACCTTTGACACCGGTTGTGGATAAAACCGGTGTCAAAGGTTGATGTAAGACACCGGTTTGGCCTATCACCGGTGTCTAAAGATCTTTTTTTTTTTATTCTGCAAAGTCATTCAGTCTGCGCCTCCTTATTTCATTAATCAACCGCTTATTCACTACGCCAAAAAAAGGATTAGACACCGCTAAATAAGACACCGGAACAGTTAAAACCGGTGTCAAAAACTGGTACAACACCGGTTTTGCTATACCCGGTGTCATAGGTATTAAAAAAAAAAAAACTTGTCGTGTGTACACAAAACAAAAGGAAAAAAAAAGTCTAGGACCTTTGACACCGGTTTGACTCAAAACCGGTGTCAAAGGTGTTAAAAAGAAAGGAAAACTGCCGTGGGTACACAACAAAAAGAAAAAGAAAAGTGTAGGACCTTTGACACCTGTTGGTCCTAAAACCGGTGTCAAAGGTGTTAAAAAAAAGACCTTTGACACCGGTTTTGGGGACAACCGGTGTCATAGAGGTTATACTTTTTTTTTTTGGGAAATAAGTGATTCAATAACACCCAGTACAATCGAATTCGCGTATCATCTTCATCCCAATTCGCAAGCAAATTCAAAACCCAGAAAAAAAAAACACGAAGACCGCCGGCGACTCATTGCTATCGCCGGCGACGTTTGCCCTATTTGATCGTCTTTTGTCGTCGCCTTCGTTCCCTATTCGCGTGGTTGCCGTCGCTCCGTGGTTGCCACTAAGTTTCGTCGCGTTCGTGGTTGCCGTCGCTGCTCGGGGCTTTTTCCGCTCCGTCGCTGCTCGTGGTTGCCGCCGCCGCCGCAACCGCGTCATAGGTTCTTGCTCATCTAGCCGCTGCCCACTTCTTCCTCTTGGTGCATATTCCAACTAATAAGGTTTGTGTTTATTGATTTTTCAATTATTCTTGTTTTGAGTATAGTTAGATTTATATGGTGAATTGCTCTTATTACGTGAATTGCACTTTTTTAGATTCATTGTGTGTATTGGCGTGCTACGTTGAATTGTTCTTATTTGGGTGAAATTGGTCATTAGTTGTCGGGAACAATAGAGTAGTACTACTTATATATAGTTGACAAAGAGACACCGGTTATGCATTTGACCGTTGTCTTATGTGTTTTGTTTGGTTATGAATATTGTATTGTAGTAGTAGCTAGTGGTTTAGTTATTCGATTAAAACAAATACATTTTATATGTTTGAATTAGTAGTTTTAATTATCGTGTTTGATTTTCTTAGAATAATTGGTTACTAAATTTAGTAGTGAGTTTAGTTCGATTATTGAAAGAATAGAATTGTAGATTATTGAATTGATCGTTTTAATTAGTAAGATTTAGACGTTTACTTTTATTAGGTTGTGTTTAGGATAATTTGTTGTTAATTTTGGTTAATATAGACATGGATCGGAAATGGATAACAATGTCAAATCAAGGTGATTGTGATTATGAGGAGGGGATTCGAAAGTTTCTAAAGTTGCCGAGAAAAATTGTGAAGATTTAAAGCGTATGCGGTGCCCGTGTTGTAATTGTTATAATATGAGATTTCACTCTCTTGATACGGTAAAATTTTGATTTGGCTAAGAGTGCTTTTGCTTCAACTTATACAAAATGGATTTTTCATGGGGAGGCAACACATGACTTGGGCATGGATAATGAAAGTAATAGTGAATTTGTCCAAGAAGATATTAGAGAGAATGTTGATGACTATATTGGAGAGGATGGTGAGGACTATATTGGTGAGGATGATGATGACAATAATATTGATGCGATTAGTGGGGAGGGTAGTGGAGAAGAGGGGACTGATGATCCGAATCAAGATGAAATTGATGTAGATGTAAATGGCGATGACCCGAATATGATGGAGAACTTGTTGAATGAAAATGAAGAGGTGTTGTATGAAAATTGCGAAAAGTACACTAGATTGTCCGCCGTTTTAAAGTTGTATAATTTAAAAGCGGCAAATGGTTGGAGTGACAAGAGCTTTACTAGTTTGTTAGAGTTGTTGAATGACATGTTACCAAGTGGTAATACTCTCCCTACTCGGACTTACGAAGCCAAAAAAATGTTAGCTTCAATGGGTCTAGGCTACCAAAAGATTCATGCTTGTCCAAATGATTGTATATTGTATCGCAGAGATTATGAAAATGATGTTGTTTGTTCTATTTGCGGTACCTCTCGATACAAGGAGAATAGGAAGGGCGTTCCGGCTAAGGTTTTGTGGTACTTTCCCATAATACCAAGATTGAGAAGACTCTTTGCCAACCCAAAGGACGTGGAATTATTAACATGGCATAAATCCGGTAAAGATCGAAAGCATGATGGCAAGTTGAGGCATCCGGCCGATGCTTCTCAATGGAGACTTTTTGATGCCAACAACCGTGATTTTAGCAAAGAACCAAGAAATTTGCGGCTTGCGCTATCAACAGATGGAATGAACCCATTCGGTAATATGAGTAGTGCACATAGTACATGGCCTGTTATATTGATTACTTATAATTTGCCTCCTGAGTTGTGCATGAAGAGGAAATACATGATGCTTTCTTTGTTGATTTCTGGCCCACGACAACCGGGTAACGACATAGATGTTTATTTGGCTCCTCTTCTTGATGATTTAAAATTGTTGTGGGATGAAGGAGTACAAGTCTTTGATGCTCATGTTGGTGGTAAATTCAATCTACGTGCTATGTTGTTCAACACTAGCCAAGATTTTCCTGTATATGGCAACTTGTCCGGATATAGTGTTAAAGGAGATAATGCATGTCCAATATGTGAAGAAGATGCAACCAAACTCTATCTTAAAAATTCTCACAAAAATGTCTATCTTGATCATCGTAGATTCTTGCCGTTCAACCACCCTTATCGTAGACTAAGAAAAGCTTTCAATGGAAAACCAGAATTGCGTTCGCGTCCAACGGTTTTGACGGGTGCCCAAGTGTATGAGAAAGTCAAGGATTTGCAAATCACATACTGCAAGAAATGTGGTTCTAAACTTCCATCCAAAGGTTACAAGAAAAGATCTCTATATTTTGATCTCCTTATTGCAAAGAGTTGACAGTTAGACATTCTCTTGATCTCATGCATATAGAGAAGAATTTTTGTGATTCTCTTGTTGGCACATTGTTGGATATTCCGAACAAGACAAAATACACTGCGAAGAGAAGACAAGATATGTTTGATGAATTTGAACTTAGAGAAGAGTTGCTAGCGCAAAAAGTAGGCACACGAACCCAATTACCCCCCGCCGCTCATACGCTCTCTAAAAATGAGAAAAAACAATTTTGTGAGTGTCTTAAGGGAATAAAGGTTCCGGAAGGGTATTCTTCAAACATTAGCACCCGTGTGTCTATGAAGGATTTGAAAATTGTGGGATTGAAGTCTCATGATTGTCATATACTCATGCAACAACTTTTGCCCGTAGCTATTCGTTCAATTTTACCAAAAAAGGTACGATATGCTATTACAAAGGTGTGTTTATTTTTTAATGTCATTTGTAGCAAGGAGATTAATCCGGCTGAGTTGGATAATCTGGAGGAAGGGATTATTTTCACATTATGTCAGTTAGAGATGTATTTTCCTGTTTCTTTTTTCGATATCATGGTTCATTTGCCGGTTCATTTGGTAAGAGAGATCAAAGAATGCGGTCCTATCTTCTTGAGATATCAATATCCGTATGAAAGATGCATGAACATATACAAGGATTATGTGACAAATAGATCTCATCCCGAAGGTTGTATTGCCGAGCGTTATATCATAGAAGAGGCTCTTTCTTTTTGTTATGAATTTATCTTCGATGATGAGCGGGTTGGTCTTCCAAATCCACGTCATGCCGACAAAATGGAAGGCAAGGGTGTTAGGAGTCACAAGATTATCCAACTCAATACCGAAGAAATGGATTCAGTTCACTCATATGTTCTTTACAATGATGATGCTGTCGAATCTTACATTAAGATGCATAAAAGTTTTTTGAGAAATGTGCATAGAAATAAGAGTGGCATGTGGATTGAGAATGAGAACAAAAAGAGATTTGGCACTTGGTTGAAGAACCAAGTGGTAAGTCAACCGATCAACAAATTTTCTGAACATGTAAGGATTCTTTCTTTTGGTCCATCTCTACAAGTTTCCTCTTACAGTGGATATGCGATTGGTGGATATACATTCTATACCAAAGAACAAGATTCAAGAAGCACTATGCAAAATAGTGGAGTTTGTGTTGAGGCCGTTTCATTTCATTTTTCAAGTGCTAAGGATAACAATCCAATTGAAAAAGGAATGCTTTACTATGGGCAAATTGAAGAGATTTGGGAATTGTATTACCAAACTGTTCGGATTCCCATTTTTAAATGCAAGTGGGTTGACAATAACAACGGTGTTAGAAGAGATGAGTTGGATTTTACGTTGGTTAACTTTGATAAGGTTTCACATAAAAATGATCCGTTCTTGTTCGCAAGCCAAGCGAAACAAGTTTTTTATGTGAGTGACCCTTTGGATAAGAAATGGTCAATTGTTTTATCCGCTCGACCTAGACATAAGTTTGATTATTATGTTGAAGATGAGATTCTCGAAGGTTTGGGTGCTCCGACTTCATGTAATGATGAGATAGAAAACAATGATGATTCCTTATTATATGTTAGAGACGATCATGATGAGGGAATTTGGGTGCAAGATGATACAAATGGAGCTTCATCTTCGAAAGTAACTAAAAAACGTTCTCGGACCAACGTTCTCGGACCAACGTTCTCAAACGTCAACCTCATCAATTCAACATACAATAGAGGGGGGGCAGGTTCAGGTATCTAATATAGTTATCCAATTTTTTATATAAAAATCAAGTATATTTAGGAATTGTGGTATATATATAGTTTGGCCAAACTTTCATTATTGCTTTATTAATGTAGGGTTGGCATAAGTGTCAAATGTCACTTCCGAGCAATCCACAAGAGATAGTAGCTTTAGGAGAAGTATATGTGTCGGGCAATTCGGAACTAATCCTTCTACACAATAACATTGTACCTTCCGGTTATAGTAAAGTGAGTATCTCGAAAGATTTGGTGCCAAATGCCGAATTGCCAGTTCCGACCCCAGAAGCTTGTTTTCTCTCTTCGGCCGTTGGTGGTTATGTGTTGTGGCCATCTCCTTTTATATTTCCAGTGACCAATACGGTAGCTTATATTTCATAATAATTGAAATTGTCATATTGTTTTTGATTTATATTCACTTTCTAACAAGTGTTTTATGTTGTTTGTTCACTTAGAATGACACGGACAACTCTACAAATAAGCACAACACACCACCAACCAACACTTCGACCCCTACATCAACTTCCATTTCCTCTTCTAATGACATAACCACAGAGGATAAAATGAAGATGAGGAGAACTGTGTTGATGAGGTGGCTTTGTAAGGAAGCTCGAAAGATGAAGAAATCCGGATCGGGAAAAACTTTACATGTTCCCGAGCATGTGCTCCATAATATACAAGACTTGTATGTGACACCGGAAGAGATGGAGCAATGGTGTTATAAATGGCAAATTCAATCTACTCACATTACGACATTTATCTTGTAAGTCACTAATAACCTTTGTTTAAGTAAAATAATAATTCTAGTTTAGATACTAATCGTATATTGCTTAATTCATACATGTAACACTATTTTTGTTTTGTTTTATGTAATAGGTATTTGAGAAAGGTGTGTGAAAAGAGTCGTGTAGAGGGTTTGTATGGTTTTTTATGCCCGCCATATTTGTCTCCTATAACACCTGTTGATGATGAGGATGATCGTGGGAATTATGTTTATAATGCTTTTACTTGTACAACATGTGCACACGGGCAAAAAATATTTTTTGCACCTTATAATGAAAGGTAACTAGTTTTACCAATTCTTGTACTTTTTTTTTTTTTATATTTCATAACTTATATTTTTTTTATAATGTATAGTGCACATTGGATGTTAGCTGTGATTCATCCACCGTCGGGAATGGGGTTTTGGTTAGATCCATCAAGAGGGACCAAGAAACCACCCGAATTTCTTCTTAATCTAATACAAGAGTATGTGTATATTATATAAGTTATTTTATTTAAACTCATTACTAGTTAATTATACCTTATATATTGGAATTTTGGTTTTATTTTGCTAGCGCCGTCACGAGAATCAGGAGTTTGGATCCTCTAGACAAGTTTACTAACACTTCGACGCTTGTGAAATGGCAAAATATAATGGTACGTTTGAATTTTTGGTTTTATTAAATATAATTTTGATATCCTATTTATACGTTCGAATTTTAGCTAACTTATTTTTTATTTGTTTTATAGTGTCCCCGTCAACCATTAGGAAGTCAAGATTGTGGATTTTATGTTTGCCGTTACATGTTTGAGATAATCCAAAAAAAAGTTACAACTATTCCTATTGCGGTAAATATCAAAACATATATCTTGTTATTTATCAATGTGTAAAATTTGGTAATCTAAATTCATTTTGTTGTTTTAGTATGTTGTGAAAGATTGCAAACAATTTACGGATGAACAAGTGGATCAAATAAGAGATCTTTGGACTACATTTGTCTTTGTGGATGAAGATGAAGAAGAAGATGAAGATTTCTAGCTACTTTGGTTTGCTTGTAAGTGTTCAAATCTAATGTGATTTCTTTTAATTTTAGACTCTCTTTAAGGTAGAATAGAGAAGTTGGTATGTTTTAGTATGAAAATTTAGAACTTGGTAAAGTAGAGAACTCCATTGTTAGTTGTATTTTGGAGGAATGTTGTGGATCGGAGTGATTGAGATTCGATGGTTGAGAATCGGTTTGAAATACTTGATAGTCGAAGAATTCGAGATTGGTATCTCGTGGCTTGTCAATTGTGTGTGTATATATATATATATATATATATATATATATTGTATGTGTAATGTGGGAATTGGCGACTAATCGGATCGTGGTCGCCAATTCCCTGGCCGAGGCAGAAGCAGCCAAAAAAAAAAATTGTTACATACGACACCGGTTATAAGCACACCCGGTGTCAAAGCTCTACGCAGAAAAAAAAAAAATACATCTATGACACTGGTTATAAGAACAACCGGTGTCAAAGCCTTACACAAAAAACAAAAAAAAATACATCTATGACACCGGTTATAAGAACAACCGGTGTCAAAGCCTTACACAAAAAACAAAAAAAAATACATCTATGACACCGGTTATAAGAACAACCGGTGTCAAAGCCTTACACAAAAAACAAAAAAAAATACATCTATGACACCGGTTATAAGAACAACCGGTGTCAAAGCTCTTCTCCAATCGCGCGTCCCACGTACACCTTCGACACCGGTTTGACTGACAACCGGTGTTGTAAGTACTCAAAATGACACCGGGTAAAGTTTGTGCAACCGGTGTCGTATGTAAAGACACCGGCAGCCCAGACACCGGTTACAACCGGTGTCGGGATCAAATTCAACCCGGTGTCTTTCTCTCTTTTTGGCGTAGTGATTCCTCATCTTTCTCAATACAACGCGAGCGAAAACCCTGAAAAAAAAAATCAATCACTACCGGTTATATAGGGTTTCTTATGTGTTCCCAACAATATATATAAAAAAAATAATTGAACACTTTAGACACCGGTTAAGCTTAAAACCGGTGTCTTATGTAAAAAAAAAACTAATAACTATTCTTTGTGTTCTCCGCCACTCCTATTAACTGCACACGCCTTTCTCTCACCTTCATAAGTGCATAGAAAATATAACCTAGACCATCTGCTCTCTCAACTTCTCTCTCCATAAAAATCTCCCGCATAAACTCCATCTTCCCCTGTTTCGCCTCCTTCGTTCATCTTTTAACTTCTTTCACATTATGATACCTCTTCAATTCTTCCTCCACTATTTCAAAAACCAATTATTCTTCCCTAAAAAACCAATTGTTCCTCCACTCTTGAATAAAAAACACAGCAAGGGGCTTTACATAAGGAAAAGAAACAAGATGTGCAAATATGAAATTTTAATAAGCAAGTTTATTATTGTAAATATGTAAGTTTTGTTAGGGTTTTTTAGATCTAGGGTTTCATTTTTCGTTAAGCTCTATAAATTTTTTGATATTGAAATCAAGTGTACTCGAATTCGAGATCTAATTTATTAGTGTAATTTCGGATCGGTCTAAAAACGTGCTCGATGTTCGAGATCTAATTTTTTGTCCAATTTTGGATCTATAAGTGTACGGATCTATCGTAAAGCTGCAATTATTTGTAATATCCATCTTACTTATGCTATTAGTTGTATTGTTAATTGTTCAAGGTAAGTTGCTAAGTACTCTTGTTTGATAACTTTATTTGCCTTTGTTGTTTGTTTCACCTTCTTCTATTATTTCTTGTAGTTGATTAGTTGAATTTTCATTTTTTTTTATTGCAAAATTTTTATAATCAAATTTCTGAACTTGTTCTTGAATTTGTGTCTAATTAATAGATTATACACAAATTTCTGAACTTTTTTCGAATTTGATTCTAGCTAGTAAATGCAAATTTTTGGCAATATAGAATCATTCATTTTATTTTTTTATTATTTTTTTGGTGAACCTAGGACACCGGTTGTAACTAAAACCGGTGTCTAAAGTGTGAACATGATATGCGTTGACCAGGACATAAGACACCGGTTTTAGCCCTAACCGGTGTCTTATATTTAACCTTTGACACCGGGTATTTTTTGCGGCAACCGGTGTCTTAGCCTAAGACACCGGCAGTCCATAACCGGTGTCTGGTTGATTTAAGGCCCGATGTTATATGGTATTTTTGGCGTAGTGGGTATTTGGAACAAATTCGCAAAACACTGGGTACCACGTGCAAATCGACAAAACACGAGGGTACCACGTGAATTAACATTTTTTTAAAAAAGAACAATTGACGGCGTTAATGGGAGGGTTAAGTTTAGGTTATCGTGTGCAAATAGTCAAAACTCGAGGGTATTTTGAACAAATTTGCAAAACATTGGGTACCACGTGCAAATAGGCAAAACACGAGGGTACCACGTGAATTAACCCTTCTACTTTTAATCTTATTTTCGAATTCTAATGAAATGGACACGATTATATCATTAGGATTGTCATATAAGTAAAGCAAATGTCATTTCTAACCACACTCATTGCATAATATTCATATATTTCAATCAATCTTGTGAAACGAACTGTGCATGCTTCAATTCTACTTTTAAGCTTATTTTCGAATTCAAATGAAATGAACACGATTATATCAGTTACGATTGTCATATAAGTGAAGCAAATGTCATTTCTAACCACACTCATTGCGTAATATTCATACAATTCATTCAAACTTTGAAACGAACTTGCATACTTCAATTATACTTTTAAGCTTATTTTCGAATTCTAATGAAATGAACACGATTATATCAGTTAGGATTGTCATATAAGTAAACCAAATGTAATTTCTAACCACACTCATTGCATAATATTCATATATTTCAATCAATCTTGTGATTCGAACTGTGCATGCTTTAATTATAATTTTAAGCTTCGTTTTGAATTCTAATGAAACTAAGACGATTATATGAGTTAGGATTGTCACATAATGAAACCAAATGTCATTTCGAACCACACTCCTTATATAACATTCGTACGTTTCATTCAAAGTTGTGAAACGAACTGTGGAGGCTTCAATTATACTTTTAAGCTTATTTTCGAATTCTAATGAAATGAACACGATTATATGAGTTAGGATTGTCAAATAAGTAAACCAAATGTCATTTCTAACCACACTCATTGCATAACATTCATAGATTTCATTCAAAGTTATGAAACGAATTGTGCATGCTTCAATTGTACTTTTAAGCTTATTTTCAAATTGTAATGAAATGAACACGATTATATCAGTTAAAATTTTCATATAAGTAAAGAAAATGTCATTTTTAATCACACTCATTGCATAATATTCATACATTTCATTCAATCTTGTGAAACGAACTGTGCATGCTTCAATTCTACTTTTAAGCTTATTTTCGAATTCAAATGAAATGAACAGGGTTATATGTGGAAGGATTGTCATATAAGTAAACCAAATGTCATTTGTAACCACACCCATAGCATAACCTTCATACATTTCATTCAAACTTGTGAAACGAACTGTGTATGATTCAATTCTACTTTTAAGCTTATTCCTTCATTCTAAGTTTATTTTTAAATTCTAATGAAACTAAGACGATTATATGTGTTAGGATTGTCATATACGTAAACAAAATGTGTAACAACCCTAAATTTTGACCAGTTCTAATTATACAAAAATCTAGGATTGTTATGTCGCAATTGACTACTGAGTCAACTGCAAGGCTAAAACACTGATAAATTTAAACCAAATAATTTATATAAATGATAACGAGTTGACAGCGGAAGAGTGAAGTCAAGTTTACAAAACCTAATCTCAACTGAAATGACAAGTACAACTGATTAAAGTGACTCAACCGTAGTATCATATATTCCAAGCTAGCCCCATGATATGCACAAACGTCCATGCAACAATTCACTTGAAATAGACCTGCCAACTGCATCACAGAGAATGATACAGGCCCCAAAATAGGGTAGGGACAAACCCAAACATAGAACGTCAGCAAAGGCTGAGTAAGAACTCAAAGGCATACAGAACAATAAGGAAAAGAAGATACGCGCCTTCATGGCGCGTAGCTAATCAAGCAACGCTTTGTCAAAGAAAGCCAAGTACAGAATTACAACAAAAGCTCAATGCTGAGATTCAATTAGTTCAACATATATATAAACAATTATAAGCCCGGTTTCGTGATTGGGTCCTACCCCAACACGCTACTAGAGCCCCAATACCCCGTCCTACAGACTCGAGTGTGCACACCCCTCGCTAGACAGCCAGTAGGATGTAACCGTTCTAGGAGGAAGTCTAATAGGCGCCTGGCAGCTACCCCAGGCTAGATTTCACCTTGATCAGAGGTGTATATGTAACTTCCCGACGGACCAGTGGTCACGCCTGCTCTAGCAGATTGTGATGTAACATTATTCAACATACCCATTTTATCCGTCTTAGAGACATTATTTCATTCATAGAATCCATCTCATATGACAACTCAGGCCAAAGCCAAATATCAAGCAAAGACGAGTAGAAAGATCGAATATATAAAGGAGGGGTCAAACCCCTAGCTTCTCATTTGGTTGAACTTCCATAATCCGACTTCATAATTAATTGAAACAATAAGAGTATATATGAATTGCAATATAGATTATATAATCTGAAAAGTCGGATCGCCAAAAGATATATGAAAACATGCTCGATCTCAAGAAGGGTTAACGTTCTTACCAAACACGCTTAACTTCTCCTTAATAATCTTTCTCACAATCGGCAAACTGAACCTCTTTAAATTCACAAAGCTCTTAGCTATCCCGAACAGCTCCAAACAAATGAAGGCGTTATGACCAATATACCAAAACTGGTCCAAAACAGAACACAGCAGGACACCTTTGATTAAACTAGGTGTTTGATGCTTTAAATGGCAATATATGAACTCGATGCCTTCTACAAACTTGTAGATAACGAAAAGGTGTTGAAGTTTGGCTTTTGTTTCACTCCAATTGATTTCTTAACGAAGGAGAAATATGAGATGGAAAATGAAGCAGCTGCCTGTCCTCTTTAAGCGGCAAGCAGCTCAAGGACTCGGTCCTATAGGAGCATGTCGTGTCTTATGCTTATCTCAAGATTTCTTTCAGGTCTCGACCACTTGGGCTTTAGCATTCTAACTCGTTTTGTAATCCCAACACTACTCACAAACTTCTAAAATTGTGTAGATGAGATTGTGTAAGTTGAGAATGGACCTATAACTTGTGTCATTTGACTTCATATTACCAAGTAAAGCTCCTCAAATGATATAATAAAACAATCACAACTTTGTTCCGGGTTTACGTTAAGAGATTACTTAACGACTAAGAAAACGTTTCTTCACGATTAATAAAGCTATCGAAACGACAATGGATTGAGAATGTAACCGAACATTCCTTAAGTAATAGCTCCTCAATAAACTTAATGGTATCATCTCATTCCACAACCGAGATCACTAATGGATAACAAAACAAACATTCACCCTTTTAAAATCCGAAAATCACTATATAAATTCCAAAGACTAAACCGCAAGATCCTAAATTCAATATAATTAGTAACACCCGAATTAGATAAATTACCAAAAAGTACGGGGTGTTACAAAATGTCATTTCTAACCACACTCTTTTCATAACATTCATACAATCCATTCAAACTTGTGAAATGAACTGCGCAAGCTTCAATTCTACTTTTAAGCTTATTCCTTGATTCTAAGCTTATTTTTGAATTCTAATGACATGGACACGATTATATGTGTTAGGGTGGTCATAAAAGTAAACCAAATGTCATTTCTAACCACACTCATTCCACAACATTAACACATTTCAATCAAACTGTGCAGGCTTGTATTCAACTTTTAAGCTTATTCTTTGTATCTACGCTTATTTTTGAATTCTAATGACATGGAGACGATTATATGTGTTAGGGTTTTCATAAAAGTAAACCAAATGTCATTTCTAACCACACTCATTATATAATATTCATACATTTCATTCAAAGTTGTGAAACGAACTATGGAGGCTTCAATTATACTTTTAAGCGTATTTTAAAATTCTAATGAAATGAACACGATTATATGAGTAAGGATTGTCAAACAAGTAAACAAAATGTCATTTCTAACCATACTCATTATATAACAGTCATACGTTTCATTCAAAATTGTGAAACGAACTGTGGAGGCTTCAATTATAATTTTAAGCTTATTTTCGAATTCTAATGAAATGAACACGATTATATGAGTTAGGATTGTCAAATAAGTAAACCAAATGTCATTTCTAACTACACTCATTGCATAACATTCATACTATTCATTCGAACTTTGAAACGAACTGTGCATGCTTCAATTCTATTTTTAAGCTTATTTTCGAATTCTAACGAAATGAACACGATTATATCAGTTAGGATTGTCATATATGTAAACCAAATGTCATTTCTAAACACACTCATTGCACAACATTCATAGATTAAATTTAATTTTCTGAAACGAACTGTGCATGCTTCACTTCAACTTTTAATCTTATTTTCGAATTCTAATGAAATGAACACGATTATATCATTTAGGATTGTCATATAAGTAAACCAAATGTCATTTCTAAGCACACCCATTGCATAATATTCATACATTTCAATCAATCTTGTGAAAGGAACTGTGCATGCTTCAATTCTACTTTTAAGTTTATTTTCGAATTCTAATGAAATGAACACGATTATATCAGTTAGGATTGTCATATAAGTAAAGAAAATGTCATTTCTAACAACACTCATTGCATAATATTCATACATTTCAGTCAATCTTGTGAAACGAACTGAGCATGCTTCAATTCCACTTTTAAGCTTATTTTCGAATTCAAATGAAATGAACACGGTTATATGTGTTAGGATTTCCATATAAGTAAACCAAATGTCATTTCTAACCACACTCATTGCATAACATTGATACATTTCATTCAAACTTGTGAAACAATCTGTGCATACTTCAATTCTAGTTTTAAGCTTTTTTTTTTCGAATTCTGATGACATGAACACGATTATATGAGTTAGGATTGTCATATAAGTAACCAAATGTCATTTCTAACCACACTCATTGCATAACATTCATAGATTTCATTCAAAGTTCTGAAACGAACTGTGCATGCTTCACTTCTAATTTTAAGCTTATTTTCGAATTCTAATGAAATGAACACGATTATATGAGTTAGGATTGTCATTTCCAACCACACTCATTGCATAACATTCATACATTTCATTCAAAGTTATGAAACGAACTGTGCATGTTTCAATTTTACTTTTAAGTTTATTTTCGAATTCTAATGAAATGAACACAATTATATCAGTTAGGATAGTCATATAAGTAAAGCAAATGTCATTTCTAACCACACTCATTGCATAATATTCATACATTTGAATTAAATTTGTAAAATTGTGCATGCTTCACTTCTAGTTTTAAGCTTATTTTCGAATTCAAATAAAATGAATACGGTTATATGTGTTAGGATTGTCATATAAGTAAACCAAATGTCATTTCAAACCACACTCATTGCATAACAATGATACATTTCATTCAAACTTGTGAAACTAATTGTGCATGCTTCACTTCTACTTAAAAGCTTATTTTCGAATTCTAATGAAACGAACACGATTATATCAGTTAGGATTGTCATATAAGTAAATAAAATGTCATTTCTAACCACACTCATTGCATAACATTCATACATTTCATTCAAAGTTATAAAACAAACTATGCATGCTTCAATTCAACTTTTAAGCTTATTTTCGAATTCTGATGAAATGAACATGATTATATCAGTTAGGATTGTCATATAAGTAAAGAAAATGTCATTTCTAACCACACTCATTGCATAATATTCATACATTTCAGTCAATCTTGTGAAACGAACTGAGCATGCTTCAATTGTACTTTTAAGCTTATTTTCGAATTCAAATGAAATGAACACGGTTATATGTCATTTCTAACCACATTCATTGCATAACATTCATACTATTCATTCAAACTTGTAAAACGAACTGTGCATGCTTGTATTTTAGTTTTAAGCTAATTCTTTGATTCTAAGCTTATTTTTGAACTCTAATGACATGGCGACGATTATATGTGTTAGGGTTGTCATAAAAGTAAACCAAATGTCATTTTTATGCACACTCATTCCACAACATTCACAGATTTGAATCAAACTTGTAAAATGAACTATGCAGGCTTGTATTCTACTTTTATGCTTATTATTTGATTCTAAGCTTATCTCTGAATTCTAATGACATGGAGACGATTATATGTGTTAGGGTTGTCATAAATGTAAACCAAATGTCATTTCTAAGCACATTTATTCAACAACATTCACATTTGAATCAAACTTGTAAAACGAACTGTGCATGCTTGTATTCTAGTTTTAAGCATATTCTTTGCTTCTAAGCTTATTTTTGAATTCTAATGACATGGAGACGATTATATGTGTTATGGTTGTCATAAAAGTAAACCAAATGTCACTTCTAACTGCACTCATTCCACAACATTCATACATTTGAATCAAACTTGTAAAACGAACTATGCAGGCTTGTATTCTACTTTTAAACTTATTCTTTGATTGTACGCTTATCTTTGAATTCTAATGACATGGAGACGATTATATGTGTTACGTTGACATAAATGTAAACCAAATGTCATTTCTATGCACACTTATTCCACAACATTTACACATTTGAATCAAACTTGTAAAACGAACAATGCATGCTTGTATTCTAGTTTTAAGCTTATTCTTTGATTCTAAACTTATTTTTGAATTCTAATGACATGGAGACGATTATATGTGTCAAGGTTTTCATAAAATTAAACCAAATGTCATTTCTAACCACACTCATTCCACAAGATTCACACATTGAATCAAACTTGTAAAACGAACTGTGCATGCTTGTATTATACATTTAAGCTTATTCGTTAATTCTAAGCTTATTTTTTAATTTTAATGACATGGAGATGATTATATGTGTTAGGGTAGTCATAAAAGTAAATTAAATGTCATTTTTAACCACACTTATTCCACAACATTCACACATTAGAATCAAACTTGTAAAACGAACTGTGCATACATGTATTCTACTTTTAAGCTTACTCTTTAATTCTAAGCTTATTTTTGAATTCTAATGACATGGAGACGATTATATGTGTTAGGGTTGTCTTAAAAGTAAACAAAATATCATTTTTCACCACACTTATTCCACAACATTCACACATTTGAATCAAACTTGTACAAAAAAATAGTGCAGGCTTTTATTGTACTTTTAAGCTTATTCTTGGATTCTAAGCTTATTTTTGAATTCTAATGACATGGAGACGATTATATATGTTAGGGTTGTCATAAAACTAAACCAAAAGTCACTTCTAACCACACTCATTCAAAATCATTCACACATTTGAATCAAACTGGTAAAACGAACTGTGCAGGCTTGTATTCTACTTTTAAGCTTATTCTTTGATTTTAAGCTCGATTTTGAATTCTAATGACATGGAAACGATTATATGTGTTACGGTTGTCATTAAATTAAACCAAGTGTCATTTCTAACCACACTCATTCCACAACTTTCACACATTTGAATCAAACTTGTAAAGCGATTTGTGCATGCTTGTATTATACTTTTAAGCTTATTCTTTGATTCTAAGCTCATTTTTGAAATCTAATGACATGGAGACGATTATATGTGTTAGGGTTGTCATAAAAGTAAATTAAGTGTCATTTCTAACCACACTCATTCCACAACATTCACACATTTGAATCAAATTTGTAAAACGAATTGTGCATGCTTGTATTCTACTTTCAAGCTTATTTTTTGATTCTAAGCTTATTTTTGAATTATAATAACATGGAGGCGATTATATGGGTTCGGGTTGTCATAAAAGTAAACCAAGTGTCATTTCTAACCACTCTCATTCCACAACATTCACATATTTGAATCAAACTTGCAAAACGAACTGTGCATGCTTCCATTCTACTTTTTAATCTTATTCTTCGATTCTAAGCTTATTTTTGAATTCTAATGACATGGAGACGATTATATGGGTTCGGGTTGTCATAAAATTAAACCAAGTGTCATTTCTAACCACTTTCATTCCACAACAATCACATATTTGAATCAAACATGTAAAACGAACTGTGCATGCTGGTATTCAGCTTATTCTTTGATTTTAAGGTTATTTTTGAATTCTAATGACATGGAAACGATTATATGTGTTAGGGTTGTCACAAAAGTAAACCAAATATCATTTCTAACCACACTCCTTCCACAACATTCACACATTTGAATCAAACTTGAAAAACGAACTATGTATGCTTCTATTCTACTTTTAAGCTTATTCTTTGATTCTAAGATTATTCTTGAATTTTAAGGACATGAAGACGATTATATGTGTTAGGGTTGTCATAAAAGCAAACCAAATGTCATTTCTAACCACACTCATTCCACAACATTCACACATTTGAATCAAACTTGTAAAACGAACTCTGCATGCTTGTATTATACTTTTAAGCTTATTCTTTGATTCTAAGCTTATTCTTGAATTCTAATGACATGGAGACGATTATATGTGTTAGAATTGTCAGAAAAGTAAAACAAATGTTATTTCTAACCACACTCATTCCACAACATTCACACATTTGAATCAAACTGGTAAATCGAAATGTGCATGCTTGTATTGTACTTTTAAGATTATTCTTTGATTCTAAGCTTATTTTTGAATTCTAATGACATGGAGACGATTATATGTGTTAGGGTTGTCAGAAAATTAAACCAAGAGTCATTTCTAACCACACTCATTCCACAACATTCACACATTTGAATCAAACTTGTAAAAGGAACTGTGCATGCATGTATTCTACTTTTAAGCTTATTCTTTGATTCTAAGGTTATTTTTGAATTCTAATGACATGGAGACGATTATATGTGTTAGGGTTGTCACAAAAGTAAACTAAATATCATTTCTAACCACACTCATTCCACAACATTTACACATTTGAATCAAACTTGAAAAACGAACTATGCATTCTTCTATTCTACTTTTAAGCTTATTCTTTGATTCTAAGATTATTCTTGAATTTTAATGACATGGAGACGATTATATGTGTTAGGGTTGTCATAAAAGTAAACCAAACGTCATTTCTAACCACACTCATTCCACAAGATTCACACATTTGAATCAAACTTGAAAAACGAACTATGCATGCTTGTATTCTACTTTTAAGCTTATTATTTGATTCTAAGCTTATTCTTGAATTCTAATAACATAGAGACGATTATATGTGTTAGGGTTGTCATAAAAGTAAACCAAATGTCATTTCTAACCACAGTCATTCCACAACATTCATACATTTGAATCAAACTTGTAAAACGAACTATGCATGCTTGTATTATACTTTTAAGCTTATTCTTTGATTCTAAGCTTATTTTTGAATTCTAATGACATGGAGACGATTATATGTGTTAGGGTTGTCATAAAAGTAAACCAAGTGTCACTTCTAACTGCACTCATTCCACAACATTCACATATTTGAATCAAACATGTAAACGAACTGTGCATGCTGGTATTCAGGTTATTCTTTGATTTTAAGCTTATTTTTGAATTCTAATGACATAGAGACGATTATATGTGTTAGGGTAGTCATAAAAGTAAACCAAATATCATTTCGAACCACACTCATTCCACAACATTCACACATTTGAATCAAACTTGTAAAACGAACTATGCATGCTGGTATTCAGCTTATTCTTTGATTTTAAACTTATTTTGGAATTCTAATGACATGGAGACGATTATATGTGTTAGGGTTATCATAAAAGTAAACCAAATGTCATTTCTAACCACACTCATTCCACAACATTCACACATTTGAATCAAACTTGTAAAGTGATTTGTGCATGCTTGTATTCTACTTTTAAGCTTATTTTTTGATTCTAAGCTTATTTTTGAATTCTAATAACATGGAGACGATTATATGGGTTAGAGTTGTCATAAAATTAAACCAAGTGTCATTTCTAACCACTTTCATTCCACAACATTCACATATTTGAATCAAACTTATCAAACGAAATGTGCATGCTTGTATTCTACTTTTAAGCTTATTTTTTGATTCTAAGCTTATTTTTGAATTCTAATAACATGGAGACGATTATATGGGTTAGAGTTGTCATAAAATTAAACCAAGTGTCATTTCTAACCACTTTCATTCCACAACATTCACATATTTGAATCAAACTTATCAAACGAAATGTGCATGCTTGTATTCTACTTTTAAGCTTATTATTTGATTCTAAGCTTATTTTTGAATTCTAATGACATGGAGACGATTATATGTGTTAGGGTTGTCACAAAAGTAAACCAAATGTGATTTCTAAGCACACTCATTCCACAACATTCACACATTTGAATCAAACTTGAAAAACGAAGTATTCATGCTTGTATTCTCCTTTTAAGCTTATTCTTTGATTCTAAGCTTATTCTTGAATTCTAATGGCATGGAGACGATTATATGTGTTAGGGTTGTCATAAAAGTAAACCAAGTGTCATTTCTAACCACACTCATTCCACATCATTCACACATTTGAATCCAACTGGTAAATCGAAATGTGCATGCTTGTATTGTACTTTTAAGATTATTCTTTGATTCTAAGCTTATTTTTGAATTCTAATGACATGGAGACGATTATATGTGTTTGGGTTTTCAGAAAATTAAACCAAGTGTCATTTCTAACCACACTCATTCCACAACATTCACACATTTGAATCAAACTTGTAAAAGGAACTGTGCATGCTTGTATTCTACTTTTAAGCTTATTCTTTGATTCTAAGCTTATTTTTGAATTCTAATGACATGGAGACGATTATATGTGTTAGGGTTGTCATAAAATTAAACCAAGTGTCATTTCTAACCACTTTCATTCCAAAACATTCACATATTTGAATCAAACTTGCAAAACGAACTGTGCATGCTTGTATTCTACGTTTAAGCTTATTCTTTGATTCTAAACTTATTTTTGAATTCTAATGACAAGGAGATGATTATATGTGTTTGGTGTGTCATAAATGTAAACCAAATGTCATTTCTAAGCACACTCATTCCACAACATTCACACATTTGAATCAAACTTGTAAAAGGAACTGTGCATGCTTGTATTCTACTTTTAAGCTTATTCTTTGATTCTAAGCTTATTTTTGAATTTTAATGACATGGAGACGATTATATGTGTTAGGGTTGTCATAAAATTAAACAAAGTGTCATTTCTAACCACACTCATTCCACAACATTCACACATTTGAATCAAACATGTAAAACGAACTATGCATGCTCGTATTATACTTTTAAGCTTATTCTTTGATTCTAAGCTTATTTTTGAATTCTAATGACATGGAGACGATTATATGTGTTAGGGTTGTCATAAAATTAAACCTAGTGTCATTTCTAACCACACTCATTCCACAACATTCACACATTTGAATCAAACTTGTAAAGCGATTTGTGCATGCTTGTATTGTACTTTTAAGCTTATTCTTTGATTCTAAGCTTATTTTTGAATTCTAATAACATGGAAACGATTATATGGGTTAGGGTTGTCATAAAAATAAACCAAGTGTCATTTCTAACCACTTTCATTCCACATAATTCACATATTTGAATCAAACTTGCAAAATGAACTGTGCATGCTTGTATTCTACGTTTAAGCTTATTCTTTGATTCTAAGCTTATTTTTGAATTCTAATGACATGGAGATGCCTATATGTGTTTGGGTTGTCACAAATGGAAACCAAATGTCATTTCTAACCACACTCATTCCACATCATTCACACATTTGAATCAAACTGGTAAATCGAAATGTGCATGCGTGTATTGTACTTTTAAGATTATTCTTTGATTCTAAGCTTATTTTTGAATTCTAATGACATGGAGACGATTATATGTGTTTGGGTTGTCAGAAAATTAAACCAAGTGTCATTTCTAACCACACTCATTCCACAACATTCACACAGTTGAATCAAACTTGTAAAAGGAATTGTGCATGCTTGTATTCTACTTTTAAGCTTATTCTTTGATTCTAAGCTTATTTTTGAATTCTAATGACATGGAGACGATTATATGTGTTAGGGTTGTCACAAAAGTAAACCAAATATAATTTCTAACCACACTCATTCCACAACATTCACACATTTGAATCAAACTTCAAAAACGAACTATGCATGCTTGTATTCTACTTTTAAGCTTATTCTTTGATTCTAAGCTTATTTTTAAATTCTAATAACATGGAGACGATTATATGTGTTAGGGTTGTCATAAACGTAAACCAAATGTCATTTCTAACCACACTTATTCCACAACATTCATACATTTGAATCAAACTTGTAAAACAAACTATGCATGCTTGTATTATACTTTTAAGCTTATTCTTTGATTCTAAGCTTATTTTTGAATTCTAATGACATGGAGACGATTATATGTGTTAGGGTTGTCATAAAAGTAAACCAAATGTGATTTCTAACCACAATCATTCCACAACAATCACATATTTGAATCAAACATGTAAAACGAACTGTGCATGCTGGTATTCAGCTTATTCTTTGATTTTAAGGTTATTTTTGAATTCTAATGACATGGAGACGATTATATGTGTTAGGGTTGTCACAAAAGTAAACTAAATATCATTTCTAACCACACTCATTCCACAACATTTACACATTTGAATCAAACTTGAAAAACGAACTATGCATTCTTCTATTCTACTTTTAAGCTTATTCTTTGATTCTAAGATTATTCTTGAATTTTAATGACATGGAGACGATTATATGTGTTAGGGTTGTCATAAAAGTAAACCAAACGTCATTTCTAACCACACTCATACCACAAGATTCACACATTTGAATCAAACTTGAAAAACGAACTATGCATGCTTGTATTCTACTTTTAAGCTTATTATTTGATTCTAAGCTTATTCTTGAATTCTAATAACATAGAGACGATTATATGTGTTAGGGTTGTCATAAAAGTAAACCAAATGTCATTTCTAACCACACTCATTCCACAACATTCATACATTTGAATCAAACTTGTAAAACGAACTATGCATGCTTGTATTATACTTTTAAGCTTATTCTTTGATTCTAAGCTTATTTTTGAATTCTAATGACATGGAGACGATTATATGTGTTAGGGTTGTCATAAAAGTAAACCAAGTGTCACTTCTAACTGCACTCATTCCACAACATTCACATATTTGAATCAAACATGTAAACGAACTGTGCATGCTGGTATTCAGGTTATTCTTTGATTTTAAGCTTATTTTTGAATTCTAATGACATAGAGACGATTATATGTGTTAGGGTAGTCATAAAAGTAAACCAAATATCATTTCGAACCACACTCATTCCACAACATTCACACATTTGAATCAAACTTGTAAAACGAACTATGCATGCTGGTATTCAGCTTATTCTTTGATTTTAAACTTATTTTGGAATTCTAATGACATGGAGACGATTATATGTGTTAGGGTTATCATAAAAGTAAACCAAATGTCATTTCTAACCACACTCATTCCACAACATTCACACATTTGAATCAAACTTGTAAAGTGATTTGTGCATGCTTGTATTCTACTTTTAAGCTTATTTTTTGATTCTAAGCTTATTTTTGAATTCTAATAACATGGAGACGATTATATGGGTTAGAGTTGTCATAAAATTAAACCAAGTGTCATTTCTAACCACTTTCATTCCACAACATTCACATATTTGAATCAAACTTATCAAACGAAATGTGCATGCTTGTATTCTACTTTTAAGCTTATTTTTTGATTCTAAGCTTATTTTTGAATTCTAATAACATGGAGACGATTATATGGGTTAGAGTTGTCATAAAATTAAACCAAGTGTCATTTCTAACCACTTTCATTCCACAACATTCACATATTTGAATCAAACTTATCAAACGAAATGTGCATGCTTGTATTCTACTTTTAAGCTTATTATTTGATTCTAAGCTTATTTTTGAATTCTAATGACATGGAGACGATTATATGTGTTAGGGTTGTCACAAAAGTAAACCAAATGTGATTTCTAAGCACACTCATTCCACAACATTCACACATTTGAATCAAACTTGAAAAACGAAGTATTCATGCTTGTATTCTCCTTTTAAGCTTATTCTTTGATTCTAAGCTTATTCTTGAATTCTAATGGCATGGAGACGATTATATGTGTTAGGGTTGTCATAAAAGTAAACCAAGTGTCATTTCTAACCACACTCATTCCACATCATTCACACATTTGAATCCAACTGGTAAATCGAAATGTGCATGCTTGTATTGTACTTTTAAGATTATTCTTTGATTCTAAGCTTATTTTTGAATTCTAATGACATGGAGACGATTATATGTGTTTGGGTTGTCAGAAAATTAAACCAAGTGTCATTTCTAACCACACTCATTCCACAACATTCACACATTTGAATCAAACTTGTAAAAGGAACTGTGCATGCTTGTATTCTACTTTTAAGCTTATTCTTTGATTCTAAGCTTATTTTTGAATTCTAATGACATGGAGACGATTATATGTGTTAGGGTTGTCATAAAATTAAACCAAGTGTCATTTCTAACCACTTTCATTCCAAAACATTCACATATTTGAATCAAACTTGCAAAACGAACTGTGCATGCTTGTATTCTACGTTTAAGCTTATTCTTTGATTCTAAACTTATTTTTGAATTCTAATGACAAGGAGATGATTATATGTGTTTGGTGTGTCATAAATGTAAACCAAATGTCATTTCTAAGCACACTCATTCCACAACATTCACACATTTGAATCAAACTTGTAAAAGGAACTGTGCATGCTTGTATTCTACTTTTAAGCTTATTCTTTGATTCTAAGCTTATTTTTGAATTTTAATGACATGGAGACGATTATATGTGTTAGGGTTGTCATAAAATTAAACAAAGTGTCATTTCTAACCACACTCATTCCACAACATTCACACATTTGAATCAAACATGTAAAACGAACTATGCATGCTCGTATTATACTTTTAAGCTTATTCTTTGATTCTAAGCTTATTTTTGAATTCTAATGACATGGAGACGATTATATGTGTTAGGGTTGTCATAAAATTAAACCTAGTGTCATTTCTAACCACACTCATTCCACAACATTCACACATTTGAATCAAACTTGTAAAGCGATTTGTGCATGCTTGTATTGTACTTTTAAGCTTATTCTTTGATTCTAAGCTTATTTTTGAATTCTAATAACATGGAAACGATTATATGGGTTAGGGTTGTCATAAAAATAAACCAAGTGTCATTTCTAACCACTTTCATTCCACATAATTCACATATTTGAATCAAACTTGCAAAATGAACTGTGCATGCTTGTATTCTACGTTTAAGCTTATTCTTTGATTCTAAGCTTATTTTTGAATTCTAATGACATGGAGATGCCTATATGTGTTTGGGTTGTCACAAATGGAAACCAAATGTCATTTCTAACCACACTCATTCCACATCATTCACACATTTGAATCAAACTGGTAAATCGAAATGTGCATGCGTGTATTGTACTTTTAAGATTATTCTTTGATTCTAAGCTTATTTTTGAATTCTAATGACATGGAGACGATTATATGTGTTTGGGTTGTCAGAAAATTAAACCAAGTGTCATTTCTAACCACACTCATTCCACAACATTCACACAGTTGAATCAAACTTGTAAAAGGAACTGTGCATGCTTGTATTCTACTTTTAAGCTTATTCTTTGATTCTAAGCTTATTTTTGAATTCTAATGACATGGAGACGATTATATGTGTTAGGGTTGTCACAAAAGTAAACCAAATATAATTTCTAACCACACTCATTCCACAACATTCACACATTTGAATCAAACTTCAAAAACGAACTATGCATGCTTGTATTCTACTTTTAAGCTTATTCTTTGATTCTAAGCTTATTTTTAAATTCTAATAACATGGAGACGATTATATGTGTTAGGGTTGTCATAAACGTAAACCAAATGTCATTTCTAACCACACTTATTCCACAACATTCATACATTTGAATCAAACTTGTAAAACAAACTATGCATGCTTGTATTATACTTTTAAGCTTATTCTTTGATTCTAAGCTTATTTTTGAATTCTAATGACATGGAGACGATTATATGTGTTAGGGTTGTCATAAAAGTAAACCAAATGTGATTTCTAACCACAATCATTCCACAACAATCACATATTTGAATCAAACATGTAAAACGAACTGTGCATGCTGGTATTCAGCTTATTCTTTGATTTTAAGGTTATTTTTGAATTCTAATGACATGGAGACGATTATATGTGTTAGGGTTGTCACAAAAGTAAACTAAATATCATTTCTAACCACACTCATTCCACAACATTTACACATTTGAATCAAACTTGAAAAACGAACTATGCATTCTTCTATTCTACTTTTAAGCTTATTCTTTGATTCTAAGATTATTCTTGAATTTTAATGACATGGAGACGATTATATGTGTTAGGGTTGTCATAAAAGTAAACCAAACGTCATTTCTAACCACACTCATTCCACAAGATTCACACATTTGAATCAAACTTGAAAAACGAACTATGCATGCTTGTATTCTACTTTTAAGCTTATTATTTGATTCTAAGCTTATTCTTGAATTCTAATAACATAGAGACGATTATATGTGTTAGGGTTGTCATAAAAGTAAACCAAATGTCATTTCTAACCACACTCATTCCACAACATTCATACATTTGAATCAAACTTGTAAAACGAACTATGCATGCTTGTATTATACTTTTAAGCTTATTCTTTGATTCTAAGCTTATTTTTGAATTCTAATGACATGGAGACGATTATATGTGTTAGGGTTGTCATAAAAGTAAACCAAGTGTCACTTCTAACTGCACTCATTCCACAACATTCACATATTTGAATCAAACATGTAAACGAACTGTGCATGCTGGTATTCAGGTTATTCTTTGATTTTAAGCTTATTTTTGAATTCTAATGACATAGAGACGATTATATGTGTTAGGGTAGTCATAAAAGTAAACCAAATATCATTTCGAACCACACTCATTCCACAACATTCACACATTTGAATCAAACTTGTAAAACGAACTATGCATGCTGGTATTCAGCTTATTCTTTGATTTTAAACTTATTTTGGAATTCTAATGACATGGAGACGATTATATGTGTTAGGGTTATCATAAAAGTAAACCAAATGTCATTTCTAACCACACTCATTCCACAACATTCACACATTTGAATCAAACTTGTAAAGTGATTTGTGCATGCTTGTATTCTACTTTTAAGCTTATTTTTTGATTCTAAGCTTATTTTTGAATTCTAATAACATGGAGACGATTATATGGGTTAGAGTTGTCATAAAATTAAACCAAGTGTCATTTCTAACCACTTTCATTCCACAACATTCACATATTTGAATCAAACTTATCAAACGAAATGTGCATGCTTGTATTCTACTTTTAAGCTTATTTTTTGATTCTAAGCTTATTTTTGAATTCTAATAACATGGAGACGATTATATGGGTTAGAGTTGTCATAAAATTAAACCAAGTGTCATTTCTAACCACTTTCATTCCACAACATTCACATATTTGAATCAAACTTATCAAACGAAATGTGCATGCTTGTATTCTACTTTTAAGCTTATTATTTGATTCTAAGCTTATTTTTGAATTCTAATGACATGGAGACGATTATATGTGTTAGGGTTGTCACAAAAGTAAACCAAATGTGATTTCTAAGCACACTCATTCCACAACATTCACACATTTGAATCAAACTTGAAAAACGAAGTATTCATGCTTGTATTCTCCTTTTAAGCTTATTCTTTGATTCTAAGCTTATTCTTGAATTCTAATGGCATGGAGACGATTATATGTGTTAGGGTTGTCATAAAAGTAAACCAAGTGTCATTTCTAACCACACTCATTCCACATCATTCACACATTTGAATCCAACTGGTAAATCGAAATGTGCATGCTTGTATTGTACTTTTAAGATTATTCTTTGATTCTAAGCTTATTTTTGAATTCTAATGACATGGAGACGATTATATGTGTTTGGGTTGTCAGAAAATTAAACCAAGTGTCATTTCTAACCACACTCATTCCACAACATTCACACATTTGAATCAAACTTGTAAAAGGAACTGTGCATGCTTGTATTCTACTTTTAAGCTTATTCTTTGATTCTAAGCTTATTTTTGAATTCTAATGACATGGAGACGATTATATGTGTTAGGGTTGTCATAAAATTAAACCAAGTGTCATTTCTAACCACTTTCATTCCAAAACATTCACATATTTGAATCAAACTTGCAAAACGAACTGTGCATGCTTGTATTCTACGTTTAAGCTTATTCTTTGATTCTAAACTTATTTTTGAATTCTAATGACAAGGAGATGATTATATGTGTTTGGTGTGTCATAAATGTAAACCAAATGTCATTTCTAAGCACACTCATTCCACAACATTCACACATTTGAATCAAACTTGTAAAAGGAACTGTGCATGCTTGTATTCTACTTTTAAGCTTATTCTTTGATTCTAAGCTTATTTTTGAATTTTAATGACATGGAGACGATTATATGTGTTAGGGTTGTCATAAAATTAAACAAAGTGTCATTTCTAACCACACTCATTCCACAACATTCACACATTTGAATCAAACATGTAAAACGAACTATGCATGCTCGTATTATACTTTTAAGCTTATTCTTTGATTCTAAGCTTATTTTTGAATTCTAATGACATGGAGACGATTATATGTGTTAGGGTTGTCATAAAATTAAACCTAGTGTCATTTCTAACCACACTCATTCCACAACATTCACACATTTGAATCAAACTTGTAAAGCGATTTGTGCATGCTTGTATTGTACTTTTAAGCTTATTCTTTGATTCTAAGCTTATTTTTGAATTCTAATAACATGGAAACGATTATATGGGTTAGGGTTGTCATAAAAATAAACCAAGTGTCATTTCTAACCACTTTCATTCCACATAATTCACATATTTGAATCAAACTTGCAAAATGAACTGTGCATGCTTGTATTCTACGTTTAAGCTTATTCTTTGATTCTAAGCTTATTTTTGAATTCTAATGACATGGAGATGCCTATATGTGTTTGGGTTGTCACAAATGGAAACCAAATGTCATTTCTAACCACACTCATTCCACATCATTCACACATTTGAATCAAACTGGTAAATCGAAATGTGCATGCGTGTATTGTACTTTTAAGATTATTCTTTGATTCTAAGCTTATTTTTGAATTCTAATGACATGGAGACGATTATATGTGTTTGGGTTGTCAGAAAATTAAACCAAGTGTCATTTCTAACCACACTCATTCCACAACATTCACACAGTTGAATCAAACTTGTAAAAGGAACTGTGCATGCTTGTATTCTACTTTTAAGCTTATTCTTTGATTCTAAGCTTATTTTTGAATTCTAATGACATGGAGACGATTATATGTGTTAGGGTTGTCACAAAAGTAAACCAAATATAATTTCTAACCACACTCATTCCACAACATTCACACATTTGAATCAAACTTCAAAAACGAACTATGCATGCTTGTATTCTACTTTTAAGCTTATTCTTTGATTCTAAGCTTATTTTTAAATTCTAATAACATGGAGACGATTATATGTGTTAGGGTTGTCATAAACGTAAACCAAATGTCATTTCTAACCACACTTATTCCACAACATTCATACATTTGAATCAAACTTGTAAAACAAACTATGCATGCTTGTATTATACTTTTAAGCTTATTCTTTGATTCTAAGCTTATTTTTGAATTCTAATGACATGGAGACGATTATATGTGTTAGGGTTGTCATAAAAGTAAACCAAATGTGATTTCTAACCACAATCATTCCACAACATTCACATATTTGAATCAAACATGTAAAACGAACTGTGCATGCTGGTATTCAGCTTATTCTTTGATTTTAAGCTTATTTTTAAATTCTAATGACATGGAGACGATTATATGTGTTAGGGTTGTCATAAAAGTAAACCAAATGTCATTTTTAACCACACTCATTCCACAATATTCACACATTTAAATCAAACTTGTAAAACGAACTGTGCATGCTGGTATTCAGCTTATTCTTTGATTCTAAGCTTATTCTTGAATTCTAATGACATGGAGACGATTATATGTGTTAGGGTTGTCATAAAAGTAAACCAAATGTCATTTCTAACCACACTCATTCCATAACATTCACACATTCGAATCAAACTTGTAAAACAAACTATGCATGCTTGTATTCTACTTTTAAGCTTATTGTTTGATTCTAACCTTATTCTTGAATTCTAATGACATGGAGACAATTATATGTGTTAGGTTTGTCATAAAAGTAAACCAAATGTCATTTCTAACCACACTTATTCCACAACATTCACACATTTGAATTAAACTTGTAAAACGATCTATGCATGCTTGTATTCTACTTTCGAGCTTATTCTTTGATTCTAAGCTTATTTTTGAATTCTAATGACATGGAGACGATTATATGTGTTAGGGTTGTCATAAAAGTAAACCAAATGTGATTTCTAACCACAATCATTCCACAACATTCACATATTTGAATCAAACATGTAAAACGAACTGTGCATGCTGGTATTCAGCTTATTCTTTGATTTTAAGCTTATTTTTAAATTCTAATGACATGGAGACGATTATATGTGTTAGGGTTGTCATAAAAGTAAACCAAATGTCATTTTTAACCACACTCATTCCACAATATTCACACATTTAAATCAAACTTGTAAAACGAACTGTGCATGCTGGTATTCAGCTTATTCTTTGATTCTAAGCTTATTCTTGAATTCTAATGACATGGAGACGATTATATGTGTTAGGGTTGTCATAAAAGTAAACCAAATGTCATTTCTAACCACACTCATTCCATAACATTCACACATTCGAATCAAACTTGTAAAACAAACTATGCATGCTTGTATTCTACTTTTAAGCTTATTGTTTGATTCTAACCTTATTCTTGAATTCTAATGACATGGAGACAATTATATGTGTTAGGTTTGTCATAAAAGTAAACCAAATGTCATTTCTAACCACACTTATTCCACAACATTCACACATTTGAATTAAACTTGTAAAACGATCTATGCATGCTTGTATTCTACTTTCGAGCTTATTCTTTGATTCTAAGCTTATTTTTGAATTCTAATGACATGGAGACGATTATATGTGTTAGGGTTGTCATAAAATTAAACCAAGTGTCATTTCTAACCACTTTCATTCCAAAACATTCACATATTTGAATCAAACTTGCAAAACGAACTGTGCATGCTTGTATTCTACGTTTAAGTTTATTCTTTGATTCTAAGCTTATTCTTGAATTCTAATGACATGGAGACGATTATATGTGTTAGGGTTGTCATAAAAGTAAACCAAATGTCATTTCTAACCACACTTATTCCACAACATTCACACATTTGAATCAAACTTGTAAAACGAACTATGCATGTTTGTATTCTACTTTTAAGCTTATTCTTTGATTCTAAGCTTATTTTTGATTTCTAATGACATGGAGACGATTATATGTGTTAGGGTTGTCATAAAAGTAAACCAAGTGTCATTTCTAACCACACTCATTCCACATCATTCACACATTTGAATCAAACTTGTAAAACGAACTGTGCATGCTTGTATTCTACTTTTGAGCTTATTCTTTGATTCTAAGCTTATTTTTGAATTCTAATGACATGGAGACGATTATATGTGTTAGGGTTGTCATAAAAGTAAACCAAATGTCATTTCTAACCACACTCATTCCACAACATTCACACATTTGAATCAAACTTGTAAAGCGATTTGTGCATGCTTGTATTCCAATTTTAAGCTTATTTTTTTTATTCTAAGCTTACTTTTGAATTCTAATAATATGGAGACGATTATATGTGTTAGGGTTGTCATAAAATTAAACCAAGTGTCATTTCTAACCACACTCATTCCACATCATTCACACATTTGAATCAAACTTGTAAAACGAACTGTGCATGCTTGTATTATACTTTTAAGCTTATTCTTTGATTCTAAGCTTATTTTTTAATTTTAATGACATGGAGACGATTATATGTGTTAGGTTTGTCATCAAATAAAATTAAATGTCATTTTTAACCACACTTATTGCACAACATTCACACATTTGAATCAAACTTGTAAAACGAACTGTGCATGCTTGTATTCTACTTTTAAGCTTATTCTTTGATTCTAAGATTATTTTTGAATTCTAATGACATGGAGACGATTATATGTGTTAGGGGTGTCACAAAAGTAAACCAAATGTCATTTCTAACCACACTCATTCCACAACATTCACACATTTGAATCAAACTTGAAAAACGAAATATGCATGCTTGTATTCTACTTTTAAGCTTATTCTTTGATTCTAAGCTTATTCTTAAATTCTAATGACATGGAGACGATTATATGTGTTAGGATTGTCATAAATGTAAACCAAATGTCATTTCTAACCACACTCATTCCACAACATTCACACATTTGAATCAAACTTCTAAAACAAACTATGCATGTTTGTATTCTACTTTTAAGCGTATTCTTTGATTCTAAGCTTATTTTTTATTTATAATGACATGGAGACGATTATATGTGTTAGGGTTGTCACAAAAGTAAACCAAATGTCATTTTTAACCACACATTCCACAACATTCACACATTTGAATCAAACTTGAAAAATGAACTATGCATGCTTGTATTCTACTTTTAAGCTTATTCTTTGATTCTAAGCTTATTTTTTATTTCTAATGACATGGAGACAATTATATGTGTTAGGGTTGTCATAAAAGTAAACCAAGTGTCATTTCTATCCACAGTCATTCCACAACATTCACATATTTGAATCAAGCATGTAAAACGATGTGTGCATGCTTGTATTCAGATTATTCTTTGATTTTAAGCTTATTTTTGAATTCTAAGGACATGGAGACGATTATATGTGTTAGGGTTGTCATAAAAGTAAACCAAATGTCATTTCTAACCACACTCATTCCACAACATTCACACATTTGAATCAAACTTGTAAAGCGATTTGTGCATGCTTGTATTCGACTTTTAAGCTTATTCTTTGATTCTAAACTTATTTTTGAATTCTAATAACATGGAGACGATTATATGGGTTAGGGTTGTCATAAAAGTAAACCAAGTGTCATTTCTAACCGCTTTCATTCCACAACATTCACATATTTGAATCAAACTTTCAAAACGAACTGTGCATGCTTGTATTCTACGATTAAGCTTTTCTTTGATTCTAAGCTTATTTTTAAATTCTAATGACATGGAGATGCTTATATGTGTTTGGGTTGTCATAAATGTAAACCAAATGTCATTTCTAAGCACACTCCTTCCATAAGATTCACACATTTGAATCAAACTTGTAAAACGAACTGTGCATGCTTCAATTCTACTTTTAAGCTTATTCTTTCATTCTAAGCTTATTTTTTAATTCTAATGACATGGAGACGATTATATGTATTAGGTTTGTCATCAAAGAAATCTAAATGTCATTTCTAAGCACACTTATTCGACAACATTCACACATTTGAATCAAACTTGTAAAACAAACTGTGCATGCTTGTATTCTACTTTTGAGCTTATTCTTTGATTCTAAGCTTATTTTTGAATTCTAATGACATGGAGACGATTATATGTGTTAGGGTTGTCATAAAAGTAAACCAAATATAATTTCTAACCACACTCATTCCACAAAATTCACACATTTGAATCAAACTTGTAAAAGCAACTGTGCATGCTTGTATTCTACTTTTAAGCTTATTCTTTGATTCTAAGCTTATTTTTGAATTCTAATGACATGGAGACGATTATATGTGTTAGGGTTGTCACAAAAGTAAACCAAATGTCATTTCTAACCACACTCATTCCACAACATTCACACATTTGAATCAAACTTGAAAAACGAACTCTGCATGCTTGTATTCTACTTTTAAGCTTATTCTTTGATTCTAAGCTTATTCTTGAATTCTAATGACCTGGAGACGATTATATGTGTTAGGGTTGTCATAAAAGTAAACCAAATGTCATTTCTAACCACACTCATTCAACAACATTCACACATTTGAATCAAACTTGTAAAACGAACTGTGCATGCTTGTATTCTACTTTTAAGCTTATTATTTGATTCTAAGCTTATTGTTAAATTCTAATGACATGGACACGATTATATGTGTTTGGGTTGTCACAAAAGTAAACCAAATGTGATTTCTAACCACACTCATTCCACAACATTCACACATTTGAATCAAACTTGAAAAACGAACTCTGCATGGTTCTATTCTACTTTTAAGCTTATTGTTTGATTCTAAACTTATTCTTGAATTCTAATGACATGGAGACAATTATATGTGTTAGGTTTGTCATAAAAGTAAACCAAATGTCATTTCTAACCACACTCATTCTACAACATTCACACATTTGAATTAAACTTGTAAAACGATCTATGCATGCTTGTATTCTACTTTTGAGCTTATTCTTTGATTCTAAGCTTATTTTTGAATTCTAATCACATGGAGACGATTATATGTGTTAGGGTTGTCATAAAAGTAAACCAAGTGTCATTTCTAACCACACTCATTCCACATCATTCACACATTTGAATCAAACTTGTAAAACGAACTGTGCATGTTTGTATTCTACTTTTAAGCTTATTCTTTGATTCTAAGGTTATTTTTTAATTCTAAGGACATGGAGACGATTATATGTGTTAGGTTTGTCATCAAATAAAATTAAATGTCATTTTTAACCACACTTATTGCACAACATTCACACATTTGAATCAAACTTGTAAAACGAACTGTGCATGCTTGTATTCTACTTTTGAGCTTATTCTTTGATTCTAAGCTTATTCTTGAATTCTAATGACATCGAGACGATTATATGTGTTAGGGTTGTCATAAAAGTAAACCAAATGTCATTTCTAACCACACTCATTCCACAACATTCACACATTTGAATCAAACTTGTAAAACGAACTATACATGTTTGTATTCTACTTTTAAGCTTATTCTTTGATTTTAAGCTTATTTTTGAATTCTAATGACATGGAGACGATTATATGTGTTAGGGTTGTCATAAAAGTAAACCAAATATCATTTCTAACCACACTCATTCCACAACATTCACACATTTGAATCAAACTTGTAAAGCGATTTGTGTATGCTTGTATTCTAATTTTAAGCTTATTTTTTTATTCTAAGCTTATTTTTGAATTCTAATAACATGGAGACGATTATATTAGTTAGGGTTGTCATAAAATTAAACCAAGTGTCATTTCTAACTACTTTCATTCCACATAATTCACATATTTGAATCAAACTTGCAAAGCGAAGTGTGCATGCTTGTATTCTACTTTTAAGCTTATTCTTTGATTCTAAGCTTATTTTTTAATTCTAATAATATGGAGACGATTATATTAGTTAGAGTTGTCATAAAATTAAACCAAGTGTCATTTCTAACCACTTTCATTCCACAACATTCACATATTTGAATCAAACTTATCAAACGAAATGTGCATGCTTGTATTCTACTTTTAAGCTTATTTTTTGATTCTAAGCTTATTTTTGAATTCTAATAACATGGAGACGATTATATGGGTTAGAGTTGTCATAAAATTAAACCAAGTGTCATTTCTAACCACTTTCATTCCACAACATTCACATATTTGAATCAAACTTATCAAACGAAATGTGCATGCTTGTATTCTACTTTTAAGCTTATTATTTGATTCTAAGTTTATTTTTGAATTCTAATGACATGGAGACGATTATATGTGTTAGGGTTGTCACAAAAGTAAACCAAATGTGATTTCTAAGCACACTCATTCCACAACATTCACACATTTGAATCAAACTTGAAAAACGAAGTATTCATGCTTGTATTCTCCTTTTAAGCTTATTCTTTGATTCTAAGCTTATTCTTGAATTCTAATGGCATGGAGACGATTATATGTGTTAGGGTTGTCATAAAAGTAAACCAAGTGTCATTTCTAACCACACTCATTCCACATCATTCACACATTTGAATCAAACTGGTAAATCGAAATGTGCATGCTTGTATTGTACTTTTAAGATTATTCTTTGATTCTAAGCTTATTTTTGAATTCTAAGGACATGGAGAGGATTATATGTGTTTGGGTTGTCAGAAAATTAAACCAAGTGTCATTTCTAACCACACTCATTCCACAACATTCACACATTTGAATCAAACTTGTAAAAGGAACTGTGCATTCTTGTATTCTACTTTTAAGCTTATTCTTTGATTCTAAGCTTATTTTTGAATTCTAATGACATGGAGACGATTATATGTGTTAGGGTTGTCATAAAATTAAACCAAGTGTCATTTCTAACCACTTTCATTCCAAAACATTCACATATTTGAATCAAACTTGCAAAACGAACTGTGCATGCTTGTATTCTACGTTTAAGCTTATTCTTTGATTCTAAGCTTATTTTTGAATTCTAATGACAAGGAGATGATTATATGTGTTTGGTTTGTCATAAAGGTAAACCAAATGTCATTTCTAAGCACACTCATTCCACAACATTCACACATTTGAATCAAACTTGTAAAAGGAACTGTGCATGCTTGTATTCTACTTTTAAGCTTATTCTTTGATTCTAAGCTTATTTTTGAATTTTAATAACATGGAGACGATTATATGTATTAGGTTTGTCATAAAATTAAACCAAGTGTCATTTTTAACCACACTTATTGCACAACATTCACACATTTGAATCAAACTTGTAAAACGAACTGTGCATGCTTGTATTCTACTTTTGAGCTTATTCTTTGATTCTAAGCTTATTCTTGAATTCTAATGACATCGAGACGATTATATGTGTTAGGGTTGTCATAAAAGTAAACCAAATGTCATTTCTAACCACACTCATTCCACAACATTCACACATTTGAATCAAACTTGTAAAACGAACTATACATGTTTGTATTCTACTTTTAAGCTTATTCTTTGATTTTAAGCTTATTTTTGAATTCTAATGACATGGAGACGATTATATGTGTTAGGGTTGTCATAAAAGTAAACCAAATATCATTTCTAACCACACTCATTCCACAACATTCACACATTTGAATCAAACTTGTAAAGCGATTTGTGTATGCTTGTATTCTAATTTTAAGCTTATTTTTTTATTCTAAGCTTATTTTTGAATTCTAATAATATGGAGACGATTATATTAGTTAGGGTTGTCATAAAATTAAACCAAGTGTCATTTCTAACTACTTTCATTCCACATAATTCACATATTTGAATCAAACTTGCAAAGCGAAGTGTGCATGCTTGTATTCTACTTTTAAGCTTATTCTTTGATTCTAAGCTTATTTTTTAATTCTAATAATATGGAGACGATTATATTAGTTAGAGTTGTCATAAAATTAAACCAAGTGTCATTTCTAACCACTTTCATTCCACAACATTCACATATTTGAATCAAACTTATCAAACGAAATGTGCATGCTTGTATTCTACTTTTAAGCTTATTTTTTGATTCTAAGCTTATTTTTGAATTCTAATAACATGGAGACGATTATATGGGTTAGAGTTGTCATAAAATTAAACCAAGTGTCATTTCTAACCACTTTCATTCCACAACATTCACATATTTGAATCAAACTTATCAAACGAAATGTGCATGCTTGTATTCTACTTTTAAGCTTATTATTTGATTCTAAGTTTATTTTTGAATTCTAATGACATGGAGACGATTATATGTGTTAGGGTTGTCACAAAAGTAAACCAAATGTGATTTCTAAGCACACTCATTCCACAACATTCACACATTTGAATCAAACTTGAAAAACGAAGTATTCATGCTTGTATTCTCCTTTTAAGCTTATTCTTTGATTCTAAGCTTATTCTTGAATTCTAATGGCATGGAGACGATTATATGTGTTAGGGTTGTCATAAAAGTAAACCAAGTGTCATTTCTAACCACACTCATTCCACATCATTCACACATTTGAATCAAACTGGTAAATCGAAATGTGCATGCTTGTATTGTACTTTTAAGATTATTCTTTGATTCTAAGCTTATTTTTGAATTCTAAGGACATGGAGAGGATTATATGTGTTTGGGTTGTCAGAAAATTAAACCAAGTGTCATTTCTAACCACACTCATTCCACAACATTCACACATTTGAATCAAACTTGTAAAAGGAACTGTGCATTCTTGTATTCTACTTTTAAGCTTATTCTTTGATTCTAAGCTTATTTTTGAATTCTAATGACATGGAGACGATTATATGTGTTAGGGTTGTCATAAAATTAAACCAAGTGTCATTTCTAACCACTTTCATTCCAAAACATTCACATATTTGAATCAAACTTGCAAAACGAACTGTGCATGCTTGTATTCTACGTTTAAGCTTATTCTTTGATTCTAAGCTTATTTTTGAATTCTAATGACAAGGAGATGATTATATGTGTTTGGTTTGTCATAAATGTAAACCAAATGTCATTTCTAAGCACACTCATTCCACAACATTCACACATTTGAATCAAACTTGTAAAAGGAACTGTGCATGCTTGTATTCTACTTTTAAGCTTATTCTTTGATTCTAAGCTTATTTTTGAATTTTAATAACATGGAGACGATTATATGTATTAGGGTTGTCATAAAATTAAACCAAGTGTCATTTCTAACCACACTCATTCCACAACATTCACACATTTGAATCAAACTTGTAAAACGAACTATGCATGCTCGTATTATACTTTTAAGCTTATTCTTTGATTCTAAGCTTATTTTTGAATTCTAATGACATGGAGACGATTATATGTGTTAGGGTTGTCATAAAATTAAACCTAGTGTCATTTCTAACCACACTCATTCCACAACATTCACACATTTGAATCAAACTTGTAAAGCGATTTGTGCATGCTTGTATTGTACTTTTAAGCTTATTCTTTGATTCTAAGCCTATTTTTGAATTCTAATGACATGGAGACGATTATATGTGTTAGGGTTGTTACAAAAGTAAACCAAATGTCATTTCTAACCACACTCATTCCACAACATTCACACATTTGAATCAAACTTGAAAAACGAACTCTGCATGCTTGTATTCTACTTTTAAGCTTATTCTTTGATTCTAAGCTTATTCTTGAATTCTAATGACCTGGAGACGATTATATGTGTTAGGGTTGTCATAAAAGTAAACCAAATGTCATTTCTAACCACACTCATTCAACAACATTCACACATTTGAATCAAACTTGTAAAACGAACTGTGCATGCTTGTATTCTACTTTTAAGCTTATTATTTGATTCTAAGCTTATTTTTAAATTCTAATGACATGGACACGATTATATGTGTTTGGGTTGTCACAAAAGTAAACCAAATGTGATTTCTAACCACACTCATTCCACAACATTCACACATTTGAATCAAACTTGAAAAACAAACTATGCATGGTTGTATTCTACTTTTAAGCTTATTGTTTGATTCTAACCTTATTCTTGAATTCTAATGACATGGAGACAATTATATGTGTTAGTTTTGTCATAAAAGTAAACAAAATGTCATTTCTAACCACACTCATTCTACAACATTCACACATTTGAATTAAACTTGTAAAACGATCTATGCATGCTTGTATTCTACTTTTGAGCTTATTCTTTGATTCTAAGCTTATTTTTGAATTCTAATCACATGGAGACGATTATATGTGTTAGGGTTGTCATCAAAGTAAACCAAGTGTCATTTTTAACCACACTCATTCCACATCATTCACACATTTGAATTAAACTTGTAAAACGAACTGTGCATGTTTGTATTCTACTTTTAAGCTTATTCTTTGATTCTAAGCTTATTTTTTAATTCTAAGGACATGGAGACGATTATATGTGTTAGGTTTGTCATCAAATAAAATTAAATGTCATTTTTAACCACACTTATTGCACAACATTCACACATTTGAATCAAACTTGTAAAACGAACTGTGCATGCTTGTATTCTACTTTTGAGCTTATTCTTTGATTCTAAGCTTATTCTTGAATTCTAATGACATCGAGACGATTATATGTGTTAGGGTTGTCATAAAAGTAAACCAAATGTCATTTCTAACCACACTCATTCCACAACATTCACACATTTGAATCAAACTTGTAAAACGAACTATGCATGTTTGTATTCTACTTTTAAGCTTATTCTTTGATTCTAAGCTTATTTTTAAATTCTAATGACATGGAGACGATTATATGTGTTAGGGTTGTCATAAAAGTAAACCAAATGCATTTCTAACCACACTCATTCCACAACATTCACACATTTGAATCAAACTTGTAAACCGATTTGTGCATGCTTGTATTCTAATTTTAAGCTTATTTTTTTATTCTAAGCTTACTTTTAAATTCTAATAATATGGAGACAATTATATGGGTTAGGGTTGTCATAAAATTAAACCAAGTGTCATTTCTAACCACACTCATTCCACAACATTCACACATTTGAATCAAACTTGAAAAACAAACTATGCATGCTTGTATTCTACTTTTAAGCTTATTGTTTGATTCTAAGCTTAATCTTGAATTCTAATGACATGGAGACGATTATATGTGTTAGGGTTGTCATAAAAGTAAACCAAATGTCATTTCTAACCACACTCATTCCACAACATTCACACATTTGAATCAAACTTGTAAAGCGATTTGTGTATGCTTGTATTCTAATTTTAAGCTTATTTTTTTATTCTAAGCTTATTTTTGAATTCTAATAATATGGAGACGATTATATTAGTTAGGGTTGTCATAAAATTAAACCAAGTGTCATTTCTAACTACTTTCATTCCACATAATTCACATATTTGAATCAAACTTGCAAAGCGAAGTGTGCATGCTTGTATTCTACTTTTAACCTTATTCTTTGATTCTAAGCTTATTTTTTAATTCTAATAATATGGAGACGATTATATTAGTTAGAGTTGTCATAAAATTAAACCAAGTGTCATTTCTAACCACTTTCATTCCACAACATTCACATATTTGAATCAAACTTATCAAACGAAATGTGCATGCTTGTATTCTACTTTTAAGCTTATTTTTTGATTCTAAGGTTATTTTTGAATTCTAATAACATGGAGACGATTATATGGGTTAAAGTTGTCATAAAATTAAACCAAGTGTCATTTCTAACCACTTTCATTCCACAACATTCACATATTTGAATCAAACTTATCAAACGAAATGTGCATGCTTGTATTCTACTTTTAAGCTTATTTTTTGATTCTAAGCTTATTTTTGAATTCTAATAACATGGAGACGATTATATGGGTTAAAGTTGTCATAAAATTAAACCAAGTGTCATTTCTAACCACTTTCATTCCACAACATTCACATATTTGAATCAAACTTATCAAACGAAATGTGCATGCTTGTATTCTACTTTTAAGCTTATTATTTGATTCTAAGCTTATTTTTGAATTCTAATGACATGGAGACGATTATATGTGTTTGGGTTGTCACAAAAGTAAACCAAATGTGATTTCTAAGCACACTCATTCCACAACATTCACACATTTGAATCAAACTTGAAAAACGAAGTATTCATGCTTGTATTCTCCTTTTAAGCTTATTCTTTGATTCTAAGCTTATTCTTGAATTCTAATGGCATGGAGACGATTATATGTGTTAGGGTTGTCATAAAAGTAAACCAAGTGTCATTTCTAACCACACTCATTCCACATCATTCACACATTTGAATCAAACTTGTAAATCGAAATGTGCATGCTTGTATTGTACTTTTAAGATTATTCTTTGATTCTAAGCTTATTTTTGAATTCTAATGACATGGAGACGATTATATGTGTTTGGGTTGTCAGAAAATTAAACCAAGTGTCATTTCTAACCACACTCATTCCACAACATTCACACATTTGAATCAAACTTGTAAAAGGAACTGTGCATGCTTGTATTCTACTTTTAAGCTTATTCTTTGATTCTAAGCTTATTTTTGAATTCTAATGACATGGAGACGATTATATGTGTTAGGGTTGTCATAAAATTAAACCAAGTGTCATTTCTAACCACTTTCATTCCAAAACATTCACATATTTGAATCAAACTTGCAAAACGAACTGTGCATGCTTGTATTCTACGTTTAAGCTTATTCTTTGATTCTAAGCTTATTTTTGAATTCTAATGACATGGAGATGCCTATATGTGTTTGGGTTGTCATAAAATTAAACCAAGTGTCATTTCTAACCACTTTCATTCCACAACATTCACACATTTGAATCAAACTGGTAAATTGAAATGTGCATGCTTGTATTGTACTTTTAAGATTATTCTTTGATTCTAAGCTTATTTTTGAATTCTAATGACATGGAGACGATTATATGTGTTTGGGTTGTCAGAAAATTAAACCAAGTGTCATTTCTAACCACACTCATTCCACAACATTCACACATTTGAATCAAATTTGTAAAAGGAACTGTGCATGCTTGTATTCTACTTTTAAGCTTATTCTTTGATTCTAAGCTTATTTTTGAATTCTAATGACATGGAGACGATTATATGTGTTAGGGTTGTCACAAAAGTAAACCAAATATCATTTCTAACCACACTCATTCCACAACATTCACACATTTGAATCAAACTTCAAAAACGAACTATGAATGCTTGTATTCTACTTTTAAGCTTATTCTTTGATTCTAAGCTTATTCTTAAATTCTAATAACATGGAGACGATTATATGTGTTAGGGTTGTCATAAAAGTAAACCAAATGTCATTTCTAACCACACTTATTCCACAACATTCATACATTTGAATCAAACTTGTAAAACAAACTATACATGCTTGTATTATACTTTTAAGCTTATTCTTTGATTCTAAGCTTATTTTTGAATTCTAATGACATGGAGACGATTATATGTGTTAGGGTTGTCATAAAAGTAAACCAATTGTCATTTCTAACCACAATCATTCCACAACATTCACATATTTGAATCAAACATGTAAAACGAACTGTGCATGCTTGTATTCAGCTTATTCTTTGATTTTAAGCTTATTTTAAAATTCTAATGACATGGAGACGATTATATGTGTTAGGGTTGTCATAAAAGTAAACCAAATGTCATTTTTAACCACACTCATTCCACAATATTCACACATTTAAATCAAACTTGTAAAACGAACTGTGCATGCTGGTATTCAGCTTATTCTTTGATTCTAAGCTTATTCTTGAATTCTAATGACATGGAGACGATTATATGTGTTAGGGTTGTCATAAAAGTAAACCAAATGTCATTTCTAACCACACTCATTCCATAACATTCACACATTCGAATCAAACTTGTAAAACAAACTATGCATGCTTGTATTCTACTTTTGAGCTTATTGTTTGATTCTAACCTTATTCTTGAATTCTAATGACATGGAGACAATTATATGTGTTAGGTTTGTCATAAAAGTAAACCAAATGTCATTTCTAACCACACTTATTCCACAACATTCACACATTTGAATTAAACTTGTAAAACGATCTATGCATGCTTGTATTCTACTTTCGAGCTTATTCTTTGATTCTAAGCTTATTTTTGAATTCTAATCACATGGAGACGATTATATGTGTTAGGGTTGTCATAAAAGTAAACCAAATGTCATTTCTAACCACACTCATTCCACAACATTCACACATTTGAATCAAACTTGTAAAGCGATTTGTGTATGCTTGTATTCTAATTTTAAGCTTATTTTTTTATTCTAAGCTTATTTTTGAATACTAATAATATGGAGACGATTATATTAGTTAGGGTTGTCATAAAATTAAACCAAGTGTCATTTCTAACTACTTTCATTCCACATAATTCACATATTTGAATCAAACTTGCAAAGCGAAGTGTACATGCTTGTATTCTACTTTTAAGCTTATTCTTTGATTCTAAGCTTATTTTTGAATTCTAATAACATGGAGACGATTATATGTGTTAGGGTTGTCACAAAAGTAAACCAAATGTCATTTCTAACCACACTAATTCCACAACATTCACACATTTGAATCAAACTTGAAAAACGAACTATGCATGCTTGTATTGTACTTTTAAGCTTATTCTTTGATTCTAAGCTTATTCTTAAATTCTAATGACATGGAGACGATTATATGTGTTAGGGTTGTCAAAAAAGTAAACCAAATGTCATTTCTAACCACACTCATTCCACAACATTCACACATTTGAATCAAACTTGTAAAACGAACTATGCATGTTTGTATTCTACTTTTAAGCTTATTCTTTGATTCTAAGCTTATTTTTGATTTCTAATGACATGGAGACGATTATATGTGTTAGGGTTGTCATAAAAGTAAACCAAGTGTCATTTCTAACCACACTCATTCCACATCATTCACATATTTGAATCAAACTTGTAAAACGAACTGTGCATGCTTGTATTATACTTTTAAGCTTATTCTTTGATTCTAAGCTTATTTTTTAATTTTAATGACATGGAGACGATTATATGTGTTAGGTTTGTCATCAAATAAAATTAAATGTCATTTTTAACCACACTTATTGCACATCATTCACACATTTGAATCAAACTTGTAAAACGAACTGTGCATGCTTGTATTCTACTTTTGAGCTTATTCTTTGATTCTAAGCTTATTTTTGAATTCTAATGACATGGAGACGATTATATGTGTTTGGGTTGTCATAAATGTAAACCAAATGTCATTTCTAACCACACTCATTCCACAACATTCACACATTTGAATCAAACTTGTAAAGCGATTTGTGCATGCTTGTATTCCAATTTTAAGCTTATTTTTTTTATTCTAAGCTTACTTTTGAATTCTAATAATATGGAGACGATTATATGGGTTAGGGTTGTCATAAAATTAAACCAAGTGTCATTTCTAACCACACTCATTCCACATCATTCACACATTTGAATCAAACTTGTAAAACGAACTGTGCATGCTTGTATTATACTTTTAAGCTTATTTTTTGATTCTAAGCTTATTTTTTAATTTTAATGACATGGAGACGATTATATGTGTTAGGTTTGTCATCAAATAAAATTAAATGTCATTTTTAACCACACTTATTGCACATCATTCACACATTTGAATCAAACTTGTAAAACGAACTGTGCATGCTTGTATTCTACTTTTAAGCTTATTCTTTGATTCTAAGATTATTTTTGAATTCTAATGACATGGAGACGATTATATGTGTTAGGGGTGTCATAAATGTAAACCAAATGTCATTTCTAACCACACTCATTCCACAACATTCACACATTTGAATCAAACTTGAAAAACGAAATATGCATGCTTGTATTCTACTTTTAAGCTTATTCTTTGATTCTAGGCTTATTCTTAAATTCTAATGACATGGAGACGATTATATGTGTTAGGATTGTCATAAATGTAAACCAAATGTCATTTCTAACCACACTCATTCCACAACATTCACACATTTGAATCAAAGTTCTAAAACAAACTATGCATGTTTGTATTCTACTTTTAAGCGTATTCTTTGATTCTAAGCTTATTTTTTATTTATAATGACATGGAGACGATTATATGTGTTAGGGTTGTCACAAAAGTAAACCAAATGTCATTTTTAACCACACATTCCACAACATTCACACATTTGAATCAAACTTGAAAAATGAACTATGCATGCTTGTATTCTACTTTTAAGCTTATTCTTTGATTCTAAGCTTATATTTGAATTCTAATGACATGGAGATGATTATATGTGTTTGGGTTGTCATAAAAGTAAACCAAATGTCATTTCTAACCACACTCATTGAACAACATTCACACATTTGAATCAAACTTGAAAAACGAACTATGCATGCTTGTATTCTACTTTTAAGCTTATTGTTTGATTCTAAGCTTAATCTTGAATTCTAATGACATGGAGACGATTATATGTGTTAGGGTTGTCATAAAAGTAAACCAAATGTCATTTCTAACCACACTCATTCCACAACATTCACACATTTGAATCAAACTTGTAAAGCGATTTGTGTATGCTTGTATTCTAATTTTAAGCTTATTTTTTTATTCTAAGCTTATTTTTGAATTCTAATAATATGGAGACGATTATATTAGTTAGGGTTGTCATAAAATTAAACCAAGTGTCATTTCTAACTACTTTCATTCCACATAATTCTCATATTTGAATCAAACTTGCAAAGCGAAGTGTGCATGCTTGTATTCTACTTTTAAGCTTATTCTTTGATTCTAAGCTTATTTTTTAATTCTAATAATATGGAGACGATTATATTAGTTAGAGTTGTCATAAAATTAAACCAAGTGTCATTTCTAACCACTTTCATTCCACAACATTCACATATTTGAATCAAACTTATCAAACGAAATGTGCATGCTTGTATTCTACTTTTAAGCTTATTTTTTGATTCTAAGCTTATTTTTGAATTCTAATAACATGGAGACGATTATATGGGTTAAAGTTGTCATAAAATTAAACCAAGTGTCATTTCTAACCACTTTCATTCCACAACATTCACATATTTGAATCAAACTTATCAAACGAAATGTGCATGCTTGTATTCTACTTTTAAGCTTATTATTTGATTCTAAGCTTATTTTTGAATTCTAATGACATGGAGACGATTATATGTGTTAGGGTTGTCACAAAAGTAAACCAAATGTGATTTCTAAGCACACTCATTCCACAACATTCACACATTTGAATCAAACTTGAAAAACGAAGTATTCATGCTTGTATTCTCCTTTTAAGCTTATTCTTTGATTCTAAGCTTATTCTTGAATTCTAATGGCATGGAGACGATTATATGTGTTAGGGTTGTCATAAAAGTAAACCAAGTGTCATTTCTAACCACACTCATTCCACATCATTCACACATTTGAATCAAACTTGTAAATCGAAATGTGCATGCTTGTATTGTACTTTTAAGATTATTCTTTGATTCTAAGCTTATTTTTGAATTCTAATGACATGGAGACGATTATATGTGTTTGGGTTGTCAGAAAATTAAACCAAGTGTCATTTCTAACCACACTCATTCCACAACATTCACACATTTGAATCAAACTTGTAAAAGGAACTGTGCATGCTTGTATTCTACTTTTAAGCTTATTCTTTGATTCTAAGCTTATTTTTGAATTCTAATGACATGGAGACGATTATATGTGTTAGGGTTGTCATAAAATTAAACCAAGTGTCATTTCTAACCACTTTCATTCCAAAACATTCACATATTTGAATCAAACTTGCAAAACGAACTGTGCATGCTTGTATTCTACGTTTAAGCTTATTCTTTGATTCTAAGCTTATTTTTGAATTCTAATGACAAGGAGATGATTATATGTGTTTGGTTTGTCATAAATGTAAACCAAATGTCATTTCTAAGCACACTCATTCCACAACATTCACACATTTGAATCAAACTTGTAAAAGGAACTGTGCATGCTTGTATTCTACTTTTAAGCTTATTCTTTGATTCTAAGCTTATTTTTGAATTTTAATGACATGGAGACGATTATATGTGTTAGGGTTGTCATAAAATTAAACCAAGTGTCATTTCTAACCACACTCATTCCACAACATTCACACATTTGAATCAAACTTGTAAAACGAACTATGCATGCTCGTATTATACTTTTAAGCTTATTCTTTGATTCTAAGCTTATTTTTGAATTCTAATGACATGGAGACGATTATATGTGTTAGGGTTGTCATAAAAGTAAACCAAATGTCATTTCTTACCACACTCATTCCACAACATTCACACATTTGAATCAAACTTGTAAAACGATTTGTGCATGCTTGTATTGTACTTTTAAGCTTATTCTTTGATTCTAAGCTTATTTTTGAATTCTAATGACATGGAGACGATTATATGTGTTAGGGTTGTCATAAAAATAAACCAAGTGTCATTTCTAACCACTTTCATTCCACATAATTCACATATTTGAATCAAACTTGCAAAATGAACTGTGCATGCTTGTATTCTACGTTTAAGCTTATTCTTTGATTCTAAGCTTATTTTTGAATTCTAATGACATGGAGATGCCTATATGTGTTTGGGTTGTCACAAATGGAAAGCAAATGTCATTTCTAACCACACTCATTCCACATCATTCACACATTTGAATCAAACTGGTAAATCGAAATGTGCATGCTTGTATTGTACTTTTAAGATTATTCTTTGATTCTAAGCTTATTTTTGAATTCTAATGACATGGAGACGATTATATGTGTTTGGGTTGTCAGAAAATTAAACCAAGTGTCATTTCTAACCACACTCATTCCACAACATTCACACATTTGAATCAAATTTGTAAAAGGAACTGTGCATGCTTGTATTCTACTTTTAAGCTTATTCTTTGATTCTAAGCTTATTTTTGAATTCTAATGACATGGAGACGATTATATGTGTTAGGGTTGTCACAAAAGTAAATCAAATATCATTTCTAACCACACTCATTCCACAACATTCACACATTTGAATCAAACTTCAAAAACGAACTATGAATGCTTGTATTCTACTTTTAAGCTTATTCTTTGATTCTAAGCTTATTCTTAAATTCTAATAACATGGAGACGATTATATGTGTTAGGGTTGTCATAAAAGTAAACCAAATGTCATTTCTTACCACACTTATTCCACAACATTCATACATTTGAATCAAACTTGTAAAACAAACTATGCATGCTTGTATTATACTTTTAAGCTTATTCTTTGATTCTAAGATTATTTTTGAATTCTAATGACATGGAGACGATTACATGTGTTAGGGGTGTCATAAATGTAAACCAAATGTCATTTCTAACCACACTCATTCCACAACATTCACACATTTGAATCAAACTTGAAAAACGAAATATGCATGCTTGTATTCTACTTTTAAGCTTATTCTTTGATTCTAGGCTTATTCTTAAATTCTAATGACATGGAGACGATTATATGTGTTAGGATTGTCATAAATGTAAACCAAATGTCATTTCTAACCACACTCATTCCACAACATTCACACATTTGAATCAAACTTCTAAAACAAACTATGCATGTTTGTATTCTACTTTTAAGCGTATTCTTTGATTCTAAGCTTATTTTTTATTTATAATGACATGGAGACGATTATATGTGTTAGGGTTGTCACAAAAGTAAACCAAATGTCATTTTTAACCACACATTCCACAACATTCACACATTTGAATCAAACTTGAAAAATGAACTATGCATGCTTGTATTCTACTTTTAAGCTTATTCTTTGATTCTAAGCTTATTTTTTATTTCTAATGACATGGAGACGATTATATGTGTTAGGGTTGTCATAAAAGTAAACCAAGTGTCATTTCTATCCACACTCATTCCACAACATTCACATATTTGAATCAAACATGTAAAACGATGTGTGCATGCTTGTATTCAGATTATTCTTTTATTTTAAGCTTATTTTTGAATTCTAAGGACATGGAGACGATTATATGTGTTAGGGTTGTCATAAAAGTAAACCAAATGTCATTTCTAACCACACTCATTCCACAACATTCACACATTTGAATCAAACTTGTAAAGCGATTTGTGCATGCTTGTATTCGACTTTTAAGCTTATTCTTTGATTCTAAACTTATTTTTGAATTCTAATAACATGGAGACGATTATATGGGTTAGGGTTGTCATAAAAGTAAACCAAGTGTCATTTCTAACCGCTTTCATTCCACAACATTCACATATTTGAATCAAACTTTCAAAACGAACTGTGCATGCTTGTATTCTACGATTAAGCTTTTCTTTGATTCTAAGCTTATTTTTAAATTCTAATGACATGGAGATGCTTATATGTGTTTGGGTTGTCATAAATGTAAACCAAATGTCATTTCTAAGCACACTCCTTCCACAAGATTCACACATTTGAATCAAACTTGTAAAACGAACTGTGCATGCTTCTATTCTACTTTTAAGCTTATTCTTTCATTCTAAGCTTATTTTTTAATTCTAATGACATGGAGACGATTATATGTATTAGGTTTGTCATCAAAGAAATCTAAATCTCATTTCTAAGCACACTTATTCCACAACATTCACACATTTGAATCAAACTTGTAAAACAAACTGTGCATGCTTGTATTCTACTTTTGAGCTTATTCTTTGATTCTAAGCTTATTTTTGAATTCTAATGACATGGAGACAATTATATGTGTTAGGGTTGTCATAAAAGTAAACCAAATGTAATTTCTAACCACACTTATTCCACAAAATTCACACATTTGAATCAAACTTGTAAAAGCAACTGTGCATGCTTGTATTCTACTTTTAAGCTTATTCTTTGATTCTAAGCTTATTTTTGAATTCTAATGACATGGAGACGATTATATGTGTTAGGGTTGTCACAAAAGTAAACCAAATGTCATTTCTAACCACACTCATTCCACAACATTCACGCATTTGAATCAAACTTGAAAAACGAACTCTGCAGGCTTGTATTCTACTTTTAAGCTTATTCTTTGATTCTAAGCTTATTCTTGAATTCTAATGTCTGGAGACGATTATATGTGTTAGGGTTGTCATAAAAGTAAACCAAATGTCATTTCTAACCACACTCATTCAACAAGATTCACACATTTGAATCAAACTTGTAAAACGAACTATGCATGCTTGTATTCTACTTTTAAGCTTATTATTTGATTCTAAGCTTATTTTTAAATTCTAATGACATGGACACGATTATATATGTTTGGGTTGTCACAAAAGTAAACCAAATGTGATTTCTAACCACACTCATTCCACAACATTCACACATTTGAATCAAACTTGAAAAACGAACTATGCATGGTTGTATTCTACTTTTAAGCTTATTGTTTGATTCTAACCTTATTCTTGAATTCTAATGACATGGAGACAATTATATGTGTTAGGTTTGTCATAAAAGTAAACCAAATGTCATTTCTAACCACACTCATTCTACAACATTCACACATTTGAATTAAACTTGTAAAACGATCTATGCATGCTTGTATTCTACTTTTGAGCTTATTCTTTGATTCTAAGCTTATTTTTGAATTCTAATCACATGGAGATGATTATATGTGTTAGGGTTGTCATAAAAGTAAACCAAGTGTCATTTCTAACCACACTCATTCCACATCATTCACACATTTGAATCAAACTTGTAAAACGAACTGTGCATGTTTGTATTCTACTTTTAAGCTTATTCTTTGATTCTAAGCTTATTTTTTAATTCTAAGGACATGGAGACGATTATATGTGTTAGGTTTGTCATCAAATAAAATTAAATGTCATTTTTAACCACACTTATTGCACAACATTCACACATTTGAATCAACCTTGTAAAACGAACTGTGCATGCTTGTATTCTACTTTTGAGCTTATTCTTTGATTCTAAGCTTATTCTTGAATTCTAATGACATCGAGACGATTATATGTGTTAGGGTTGTCATAAAAGTAAACCAAATGTCATTTCTAACCACACTCATTCCACAACATTCACACATTTGAATCAAACTTGTAAAACGAACTATGCATGTTTGTATTCTACTTTTAAGCTTATTCTTTGATTTTAAGCTTATTTTTGAATTCTAATGACATGGAGACGATTATATGTGTTAGGGTTGTCATAAAAGTAAACCAAATGTCATTTCTAACCACACTCATTCCACAACATTCACACATTTGAATCAAACTTGTAAACCGATTTGTGCATGCTTGTATTCTAATTTTAAGCTTATTTTTTTATTCTAAGCTTACTTTTAAATTCTAATAATATGGAGACAATTATATGGGTTAGGGTTGTCATAAAATTAAACCAAGTGTCATTTCTAACCACACTCATTCCACAACATTCACACATTTGAATCAAACTTGAAAAACGAACTATGCATGCTTGTATTCTACTTTTAAGCTTATTGTTTGATTCTAAGCTTAATCTTGAATTCTAATGACATGGAGACGATTATATGTGTTAGGGTTGTCATAAAAGTAAACCAAATGTCATTTCTAACCACACTCATTCCACAACATTCACACATTTGAATCAAACTTGTAAAGCGATTTGTGCATGCTTGTATTCCAATTTTAAGCTTCTTTTTTTTATTCTAAGCTTACTTTTGAATTCTAATAATATGGAGACGATTATATGGGTTAGGGTTGTCATAAAATTAAACCAAGTGTCATTTCTAACCACACTCATTCCACATCATTCACACATTTGAATCAAACTTGTAAAACGAACTGTGCATGCTTGTATTATAATTTTAAGCTTATTCTTTGATTCTAAGCTTATTTTTTAATTTTAATGACATGGAGACGATTATATGTGTTAGGTTTGTCATCAAATAAAATTAAATGTCATTTTTAACCACACTTATTGCACATCATTCACACATTTGAATCAAACTTGTAAAACGAACTGTGCATGCTTGTATTCTACTTTTAAGCTTATTCTTTGATTCTAAGATTATTTTTGAATTCTAATGACATGGAGACGATTATATGTGTTAGGGGTGTCACAAAAGTAAACCAAATGTGATTTCTAACCACACTCATTCCACAACATTCACACATTTGAATCAAACTTGAAAAACGAAATATGCATGCTTGTATTCTACTTTTAAGCTTATTCTTTGATTCTAAGCTTATTCTTAAATTCTAATGACATGGAGACGATTATATGTGTTAGGATTGTCATAAATGTAAACCAAATGTCATTTCTAACCACACTCATTCCACAACATTCACACATTTGAATCAAACTTCTAAAACAAACTATGCATGTTTGTATTCTACTTTTGAGCGTATTCTTTGATTCTAAGCTTATTTTTTATTTATAATGACATGGAGACGATTATATGTGTTAGGGTTGTCATAAAAGTAAACCAAGTGTCATTTCTAACCACACTCATTCCACATCATTCACACATTTGAATCAAACTTGTAAAACGAACTGTGCATGTTTGTATTCTACTTTTAAGCTTATTCTTTGATTCTAAGCTTATTTTTTAATTCTAAGGACATGGAGACGATTATATGTGTTAGGTTTGTCATCAAATAAAATTAAATGTCATTTTTAACCACACTTATTGCACAACATTCACACATTTGAATCAAACTTGTAAAACGAACTGTGCATGCTTGTATTCTACTTTTGAGCTTATTCTTTGATTCTAAGCTTATTCTTGAATTCTAATGACATGGAGACGATTATATGTGTTTGGGTTGTCATAAATGTAAACCAAATGTCATTTCTAACCACACTCATTCCACAACATTCACACATTTGAATCAAACTTGTAAAGCGATTTGTGCATGCTTCTATTCTACTTTTAAGCTTATTCTTTCATTCTAAGCTTATTTTTTAATTCTAATGACATGGAGACGATTATATGTATTAGGTTTGTCATCAAAGAAATCTAAATGTCATTTCTAAGCACACTTATTCCACAACATTCACACATTTGAATCAAACTTGTAAAACAAACTGTGCATGCTTGTATTCTACTTTTGAGCTTATTCTTTGATTCTAAGCTTATTTTTGAATTCTAATGACATGGAGACGATTATATGTGTTAGGGTTGTCATAAAAGTAAACCAAATGTAATTTCTAACCACACTCATTCCACAAAATTCACACATTTGAATCAAACTTGTAAAAGCAACTGTGCATGCTTGTATTCTACTTTTAAGCTTATTCTTTGATTCTAAGCTTATTTTTGAATTCTAATGACATGGAGACGATTATATGTGTTAGGGTTGTCACAAAAGTAAACCAAATGTCATTTCTAACCACACTCATTCCACAACATTCACACATTTGAATCAAACTTGAAAAACGAACTCTGCATGCTTGTATTCTACTTTTAAGCTTATTCTTTGATTCTAAGCTTATTCTTGAATTCTAATGACCTGGAGACGATTATATGTGTTAGGGTTGTCATAAAAGTAAACCAAATGTCATTTCTAACCACACTCATTCAACAACATTCACACATTTGAATCAAACTTGTAAAGCGATTTGTGCATGCTTGTATTCTACTTTTAAGCTTATTCTTTGATTCTAAACTTATTTTTGAATTCTAATAACATGGAGACGATTATATGGGTTAGGGTTGTCATAAAAGTAAACCAAGTGTCATTTCTAACCACACTCATTCCACAACATTCACACATTTGAATCAAACTTCTAAAACAAACTATGCATGTTTGTATTCTACTTTTAAGCGTATTCTTTGATTCTAAGCTTATTTTTTATTTATAATGACATGGAGACGATTATATGTGTTAGGGTTGTCACAAAAGTAAACCAAATGTCATTTTTAACCACACATTCCACAACATTCACACATTTGAATCAAACTTGAAAAATGAACTATGCATGCTTGTATTCTACTTTTAAGCTTATTCTTTGATTCTAAGCTTATTTTTTATTTCTAATGACATGGAGACGATTATATGTGTTAGGGTTGTCATAAAAGTAAACCAAGTGTCATTTCTATCCACACTCATTCCACAACATTCACATATTTGAATCAAACATGTAAAACGATGTGTGCATGCTTGTATTCAGATTATTCTTTTATTTTAAGCTTATTTTTGAATTCTAAGGACATGGAGACGATTATATGTGTTAGGGTTGTCATAAAAGTAAACCAAATGTCATTTCTAACCACACTCATTCCACAACATTCACACATTTGAATCAAACTTGTAAAGCGATTTGTGCATGCTTGTATTCGACTTTTAAGCTTATTCTTTGATTCTAAACTTATTTTTGAATTCTAATAACATGGAGACGATTATATGGGTTAGGGTTGTCATAAAAGTAAACCAAGTGTCATTTCTAACCGCTTTCATTCCACAACATTCACATATTTGAATCAAACTTTCAAAACGAACTGTGCATGCTTGTATTCTACGATTAAGCTTTTCTTTGATTCTAAGCTTATTTTTAAATTCTAATGACATGGAGATGCTTATATGTGTTTGGGTTGTCACAAAAGTAAACCAAATGTGATTTCTAACCACACTCATTCCACAACATTCACACATTTGAATCAAACTTGAAAAACGATTTGTGCATGCTTGTATTCGACTTTTAAGCTTATTCTTTGATTCTAAACTTATTTTTGAATTCTAATAACATGGAGACGATTATATGGGTTAGGGTTGTCATAAAAGTAAACCAAGTGTCATTTCTAACCGCTTTCATTCCACAACATTCACATATTTGAATCAAACTTTCAAAACGAACTGTGCATGCTTGTATTCTACGATTAAGCTTTTCTTTGATTCTAAGCTTATTTTTAAATTCTAATGACATGGAGATGCTTATATGTGTTTGGGTTGTCATAAATGTAAACCAAATGTCATTTCTAAGCACACTCCTTCCACAAGATTCACACATTTGAATCAAACTTGTAAAACGAACTGTGCATGCTTCTATTCTACTTTTAAGCTTATTCTTTCATTCTAAGCTTATTTTTTAATTCTAATGACATGGAGACGATTATATGTATTAGGTTTGTCATCAAAGAAATCTAAATCTCATTTCTAAGCACACTTATTCCACAACATTCACACATTTGAATCAAACTTGTAAAACAAACTGTGCATGCTTGTATTCTACTTTTGAGCTTATTCTTTGATTCTAAGCTTATTTTTGAATTCTAATGACATGGAGACGATTATATGTGTTAGGGTTGTCATAAAAGTAAACCAAATGTAATTTCTAACCACACTCATTCCACAAAATTCACACATTTGAATCAAACTTGTAAAAGCAACTGTGCATGCTTGTATTCTACTTTTAAGCTTATTCTTTGATTCTAAGCTTATTTTTGAATTCTAATGACATGGAGACGATTATATGTGTTAGGGTTGTCACAAAAGTAAACCAAATGTCATTTCTAACCACACTCATTCCACAACATTCACACATTTGAATCAAACTTGAAAAACGAACTCTGCATGCTTGTATTCTACTTTTAAGCTTATTCTTTGATTCTAAGCTTATTCTTGAATTCTAATGACCTGGAGACGATTATATGTGTTAGGGTTGTCATAAAAGTAAACCAAATGTCATTTCTAACCACACTCATTCAACAACATTCACACATTTGAATCAAACTTGTAAAGCGATTTGTGCATGCTTGTATTCTACTTTTAAGCTTATTCTTTGATTCTAAACTTATTTTTGAATTCTAATAACATGGAGACGATTATATGGGTTAGGGTTGTCATAAAAGTAAACCAAGTGTCATTTCTAACCACACTCATTCCACAACATTCACACATTTGAATCAAACTTGTAAAGCGATTTGTGCATGCTTGTATTCCAATTTTAAGCTTATTTTTTTTATCCTAAGCTTACTTTTGAATTCTAATAATATGGAGACGATTATATGGGTTAGGGTTGTCATCAAAGAAATCTAAATGTCATTTCTAAGCACACTTATTCCACAACATTCACACATTTGAATCAAACTTGTAAAACAAACTGTGCATGCTTGTATTCTACTTTTGAGCTTATTCTTTGATTCTAAGCTTATTTTTGAATTCTAATGACATGGAGACAATTATATGTGTTAGGGTTGTCATAAAAGTAAACCAAATGTAATTTCTAACCACACTTATTCCACAAAATTCACACATTTGAATCAAACTTGTAAAAGCAACTGTGCATGCTTGTATTCTACTTTTAAGCTTATTCTTTGATTCTAAGCTTATTTTTGAATTCTAATGACATGGAGACGATTATATGTGTTAGGGTTGTCATAAAAGTAAACCAAATGTCATTTCTAACCACACTCATTCCACAACATTCACACATTTGAATCAAACTTGTAAAACGAACTATGCATGTTTGTATTCTACTTTTAAGCTTATTCTTTGATTTTAAGCTTATTTTTGAATTCTAATGACATGGAGACGATTATATGTGTTAGGGTTGTCATAAAAGTAAACCAAATGTCATTTCTAACCACACTCATTCCACAACATTCACACATTTGAATCAAACTTGTAAACCGATTTGTGCATGCTTGTATTCTAATTTTAAGCTTATTTTTTTATTCTAAGCTTACTTTTAAATTCTAATAATATGGAGACAATTATATGGGTTAGGGTTGTCATAAAATTAAACCAAGTGTCATTTCTAACCACACTCATTCCACAACATTCACACATTTGAATCAAACTTGAAAAACGAACTATGCATGCTTGTATTCTACTTTTAAGCTTATTGTTTGATTCTAAGCTTAATCTTGAATTCTAATGACATGGAGACGATTATATGTGTTAGGGTTGTCATAAAAGTAAACCAAATGTCATTTCTAACCACACTCATTCCACAACATTCACACATTTGAATCAAACTTGTAAAGCGATTTGTGCATGCTTGTATTCCAATTTTAAGCTTCTTTTTTTTATTCTAAGCTTACTTTTGAATTCTAATAATATGGAGACGATTATATGGGTTAGGGTTGTCATAAAATTAAACCAAGTGTCATTTCTAACCACACTCATTCCACATCATTCACACATTTGAATCAAACTTGTAAAACGAACTGTGCATGCTTGTATTATAATTTTAAGCTTATTCTTTGATTCTAAGCTTATTTTTTAATTTTAATGACATGGAGACGATTATATGTGTTAGGTTTGTCATCAAATAAAATTAAATGTCATTTTTAACCACACTTATTGCACATCATTCACACATTTGAATCAAACTTGTAAAACGAACTGTGCATGCTTGTATTCTACTTTTAAGCTTATTCTTTGATTCTAAGATTATTTTTGAATTCTAATGACATGGAGACGATTATATGTGTTAGGGGTGTCACAAAAGTAAACCAAATGTGATTTCTAACCACACTCATTCCACAACATTCACACATTTGAATCAAACTTGAAAAACGAAATATGCATGCTTGTATTCTACTTTTAAGCTTATTCTTTGATTCTAAGCTTATTCTTAAATTCTAATGACATGGAGACGATTATATGTGTTAGGATTGTCATAAATGTAAACCAAATGTCATTTCTAACCACACTCATTCCACAACATTCACACATTTGAATCAAACTTCTAAAACAAACTATGCATGTTTGTATTCTACTTTTGAGCGTATTCTTTGATTCTAAGCTTATTTTTTATTTATAATGACATGGAGACGATTATATGTGTTAGGGTTGTCATAAAAGTAAACCAAGTGTCATTTCTAACCACACTCATTCCACATCATTCACACATTTGAATCAAACTTGTAAAACGAACTGTGCATGTTTGTATTCTACTTTTAAGCTTATTCTTTGATTCTAAGCTTATTTTTTAATTCTAAGGACATGGAGACGATTATATGTGTTAGGTTTGTCATCAAATAAAATTAAATGTCATTTTTAACCACACTTATTGCACATCATTCACACATTTGAATCAAACTTGTAAAACGAACTGTGCATGCTTGTATTCTACTTTTAAGCTTATTTTTTGATTCTAAGATTATTTTTGAATTCTAATGACATGGAGACGATTATATGTGTTAGGGGTGTCACAAATGTAAACCAAATGTCATTTCTAACCACACTCATTCCACAACATTCACACATTTGAATCAAACTTGAAAAACGAAATATGCATGCTTGTATTCTACTTTTAAGCTTATTCTTTGATTCTAGGCTTATTCTTAAATTCTAATGACATGGAGACGATTATATGTGTTAGGATTGTCATAAATGTAAACCAAATGTCATTTCTAACCACACTCATTCCACAACATTCACACATTTGAATCAAACTTCTAAAACAAACTATGCATGTTTGTATTCTACTTTTAAGCGTATTCTTTGATTCTAAGCTTATTTTTTATTTATAATGACATGGAGACGATTATATGTGTTAGGGTTGTCACAAAAGTAAACCAAATGTCATTTTTAACCACACATTCCACAACATTCACATATTTGAATCAAACTTGAAAAATGAACTATGCATGCTTGTATTCTACTTTTAAGCTTATTCTTTGATTCTAAGCTTATTTTTTATTTCTAATGACATGGAGACGATTATATGTGTTAGGGTTGTCATAAAAGTAAACCAAGTGTCATTTCTATCCACAGTCATTCCACAACATTCACATATTTGAATCAAACATGTAAAACGATGTGTGCATGCTTGTATTCAGATTATTCTTTGATTTTAAGCTTATTTCTGAATTCTAAGGACATGGAGACGATTATATGTGTTAGGGTTGTCATAAAAGTAAACCAAATGTCATTTCTAACCACACTCATTCCACAACATTCACACATTTGAATCAAACTTGTAAAGCGATTTGTGCATGCTTGTATTCGACTTTTAAGCTTATTCTTTGATTCTAAACTTATTTTTGAATTCTAATAACATGGAGACGATTATATGGGTTAGGGTTGTCATAAAAGTAAACCAAGTGTCATTTCTAACCGCTTTCATTCCACAACATTCACATATTTGAATCAAACTTTCAAAACGAACTGTGCATGCTTGTATTCTACGATTAAGCTTTTCTTTGATTCTAAGCTTATTTTTAAATTCTAATGACATGGAGATGCTTATATGTGTTTGGGTTGTCATAAATGTAAACCAAATGTCATTTCTAAGCACACTCCTTCCACAAGATTCACACATTTGAATCAAACTTGTAAAACGAACTGTGCATGCTTCTATTCTACTTTTAAGCTTATTCTTTCATTCTAAGCTTATTTTTTAATTCTAATGACATGGAGACGATTATATGTATTAGGTTTGTCATCAAAGAAATCTAAATCTCATTTCTAAGCACACTTATTCCACAACATTCACACATTTGAATCAAACTTGTAAAACAAACTGTGCATGCTTGTATTCTACTTTTGAGCTTATTCTTTGATTCTAAGCTTATTTTTGAATTCTAATGACATGGAGACGATTATATGTGTTAGGGTTGTCATAAAAGTAAACCAAATGTAATTTCTAACCACACTCATTCCACAAAATTCACACATTTGAATCAAACTTGTAAAAGCAACTGTGCATGCTTGTATTCTACTTTTAAGCTTATTCTTTGATTCTAAGCTTATTTTTGAATTCTAATGACATGGAGACGATTATATGTGTTAGGGTTGTCACAAAAGTAAACCAAATGTCATTTCTAACCACACTCATTCCACAACATTCACACATTTGAATCAAACTTGAAAAACGAACTCTGCATGCTTGTATTCTACTTTTAAGCTTATTCTTTGATTCTAAGCTTATTCTTGAATTCTAATGACCTGGAGACGGTTATATGTGTTAGGGTTGTCATAAAAGTAAACCAAATGTCATTTCTAACCACACTCATTCAACAACATTCACACATTTGAATCAAACTTGTAAAGCGATTTGTGCATGCTTGTATTCTACTTTTAAGCTTATTCTTTGATTCTAAACTTATTTTTGAATTCTAATAACATGGAGACGATTATATGGGTTAGGGTTGTCATAAAAGTAAACCAAGTGTCATTTCTAACCACACTCATTCCACAACATTCACACATTTGAATCAAACTTCTAAAACAAACTATGCATGTTTGTATTCTACTTTTAAGCGTATTCTTTGATTCTAAGCTTATTTTTTATTTATAATGACATGGAGACGATTATATGTGTTAGGGTTGTCACAAAAGTAAACCAAATGTCATTTTTAACCACACATTCCACAACATTCACACATTTGAATCAAACTTGAAAAATGAACTATGCATGCTTGTATTCTACTTTTAAGCTTATTCTTTGATTCTAAGCTTATTTTTTATTTCTAATGACATGGAGACGATTATATGTGTTAGGGTTGTCATAAAAGTAAACCAAGTGTCATTTCTATCCACACTCATTCCACAACATTCACATATTTGAATCAAACATGTAAAACGATGTGTGCATGCTTGTATTCAGATTATTCTTTTATTTTAAGCTTATTTTTGAATTCTAAGGACATGGAGACGATTATATGTGTTAGGGTTGTCATAAAAGTAAACCAAATGTCATTTCTAACCACACTCATTCCACAACATTCACACATTTGAATCAAACTTGTAAAGCGATTTGTGCATGCTTGTATTCGACTTTTAAGCTTATTCTTTGATTCTAAACTTATTTTTGAATTCTAATAACATGGAGACGATTATATGGGTTAGGGTTGTCATAAAAGTAAACCAAGTGTCATTTCTAACCGCTTTCATTCCACAACATTCACATATTTGAATCAAACTTTCAAAACGAACTGTGCATGCTTGTATTCTACGATTAAGCTTTTCTTTGATTCTAAGCTTATTTTTAAATTCTAATGACATGGAGATGCTTATATGTGTTTGGGTTGTCACAAAAGTAAACCAAATGTGATTTCTAACCACACTCATTCCACAACATTCACACATTTGAATCAAACTTGAAAAACGAACTATGCATGGTTGTATTCTACTTTTAAGCTTATTGTTTGATTCTAACCTTATTCTTGAATTCTAATGACATGGAGACAATTATATGTGTTAGGTTTGTCATAAAAGTAAACCAAATGTCATTTCTAACCACACTCATTCTACAACATTCACACATTTGAATTAAACTTGTAAAACGATCTATGCATGCTTGTATTCTACTTTTGAGCTTATTCTTTGATTCTAAGCTTATTTTTGAATTCTAATCACATAGAGACGATTATATGTGTTAGGGTTGTCATAAAAGTAAACCAAGTGTCATTTCTAACCACACTCATTCCACATCATTCACACATTTGAATCAAACTTGTAAAACGAACTGTGCATGTTTGTATTCTACTTTTAAGCTTATTCTTTGATTCTAAGCTTATTTTTTAATTCTAAGGACATGGAGACGATTATATGTGTTAGGTTTGTCATCAAATAAAATTAAATGTCATTTTTAACCACACTTATTGCACAACATTCACACATTTGAATCAACCTTGTAAAACGAACTGTGCATGCTTGTATTCTACTTTTGAGCTTATTCTTTGATTCTAAGCTTATTCTTGAATTCTAATGACATCGAGACGATTATATGTGTTAGGGTTGTCATAAAAGTAAACCAAATGTCATTTCTAACCACACTCATTCCACAACATTCACACATTTGAATCAAACTTGTAAAACGAACTATACATGTTTGTATTCTACTTTTAAGCTTATTCTTTGATTTTAAGCTTATTTTTGAATTCTAATGACATGGAGACGATTATATGTGTTAGGGTTGTCATAAAAGTAAACCAAATGTCATTTCTAGCCACACTCATTCCACAACATTCACACATTTGAATCAAACTTGTAAACCGATTTGTGCATGCTTGTATTCTAATTTTAAGCTTATTTTTTTATTCTAAGCTTACTTTTAAATTCTAATAATATGGAGACAATTATATGGGTTAGGGTTGTCATAAAATTAAACCAAGTGTCATTTCTAACCACACTCATTCCACAACATTCACACATTTGAATCAAACTTGAAAAACGAACTATGCATGCTTGTATTCTACTTTTAAGCTTATTGTTTGATTCTAAGCTTAATCTTGAATTCTAATGACATGGAGACGATTATATGTGTTAGGGTTGTCATAAAAGTAAACCAAATGTCATTTCTAACCACACTCATTCCACAACATTCACACATTTGAATCAAACTTGTAAAGCGATTTGTGCATGCTTGTATTCCAATTTTAAGCTTATTTTTTTTATTCTAAGCTTACTTTTGAATTCTAATAATATGGAGACGATTATATGGGTTAGGGTTGTCATAAAATTAAACCAAGTGTCATTTCTAACCACACTCATTCCACATCATTCACACATTTGAATCAAACTTGTAAAACGAACTGTGCATGCTTGTATTATAATTTTAAGCTTATTCTTTGATTCTAAGCTTATTTTTTAATTTTAATGACATGGAGACGATTATATGTGTTAGGTTTGTCATCAAATAAAATTAAATGTCATTTTTAACCACACTTATTGCACATCATTCACACATTTGAATCAAACTTGTAAAACGAACTGTGCATGCTTGTATTCTACTTTTAAGCTTATTCTTTGATTCTAAGATTATTTTTGAATTCTAATGACATGGAGACGATTATATGTGTTAGGGGTGTCACAAAAGTAAACCAAATGTGATTTCTAACCACACTCATTCCACAACATTCACACATTTGAATCAAACTTGAAAAACGAAATATGCATGCTTGTATTCTACTTTTAAGCTTATTCTTTGATTCTAAGCTTATTCTTAAATTCTAATGACATGGAGACGATTATATGTGTTAGGATTGTCATAAATGTAAACCAAATGTCATTTCTAACCACACTCATTCCACAACATTCACACATTTGAATCAAACTTCTAAAACAAACTATGCATGTTTGTATTCTACTTTTAAGCGTATTCTTTGATTCTAAGCTTATTTTTTATTTATAATGACATGGAGACGATTATATGTGTTAGGGTTGTCACAAAAGTAAACCAAATGTCATTTTTAACCACACATTCCACAACATTCACACATTTGAATCAAACTTGAAAAATGAACTATGCATGCTTGTATTCTACTTTTAAGCTTATTCTTTGATTCTAAGCTTATTTTTTATTTCTAATGACATGGAGACGATTATATGTGTTAGGGTTGTCATAAAAGTAAACCAAGTGTCATTTCTATCCACACTCATTCCACAACATTCACATATTTGAATCAAACATGTAAAACGATGTGTGCATGCTTGTATTCAGATTATTCTTTTATTTTAAGCTTATTTTTGAATTCTAAGGACATGGAGACGATTATATGTGTTAGGGTTGTCATAAAAGTAAACCAAATGTCATTTCTAACCACACTCATTCCACAACATTCACACATTTGAATTAAACTTGTAAAGCGATTTGTGCATGCTTGTATTCGACTTTTAAGCTTATTCTTTGATTCTAAACTTATTTTTGAATTCTAATAACATGGAGACGATTATATGGGTTAGGGTTGTCATAAAAGTAAACCAAGTGTCATTTCTAACCGCTTTCATTCCACAACATTCACATATTTGAATCAAACTTTCAAAACGAACTGTGCATGCTTGTATTCTACGATTAAGCTTTTCTTTGATTCTAAGCTTATTTTTAAATTCTAATGACATGGAGATGCTTATATGTGTTTGGGTTGTCATAAATGTAAACCAAATGTCATTTCTAAGCACACTCCTTCCACACGATTCACACATTTGAATCAAACTTGTAAAACGAACTGTGCATGCTTCTATTCTACTTTTAAGCTTATTCTTTCATTCTAAGCCTATTTTTTAATTCTAATGACATGGAGACGATTATATGTATTAGGTTTGTCTTCAAAGAAATCTAAATGTCATTTCTAAGCACACTTATTCCACAACATTCACACATTTGAATCAAACTTGTAAAACAAACTGTGCATGCTTGTATTCTACTTTTGAGCTTATTCTTTGATTCTAAGCTTATTTTTGAATTCTAATGACATGGAGACGATTATATGTGTTAGGGTTGTCATAAAAGTAAACCAAATGTAATTTCTAACCACACTCATTCCACAAAATTCACACATTTGAATCAAACTTGTAAAAGCAACTGTGCATGCTTGTATTCTACTTTTAAGCTTATTCTTTGATTCTAAGCTTATTTTTGAATTCTAATGACATGGAGACGATTATATGTGTTAGGGTTGTCACAAAAGTAAACCAAATGTCATTTCTAACCACACTCATTCCACAACATTCACACATTTGAATCAAACTTGAAAAACGAACTCTGCATGCTTGTATTCTACTATTAAGCTTATTCTTTGATTCTAAGCTTATTCTTGAATTCTAATGAACTGGAGACGATTATATGTCTTAGGGTTGTCATAAAAGTAAACCAAATGTCATTTCTAACCACACTCATTCAACAACATTCACACATTTGAATCAAACTTGTAAAACGAACTGTACATGCTTGTATTCTACTTTTAAGCTTATTATTTGATTCTAAGCTTATTTTTAAATTCTAATGACATGGACACGATTATATGTGTTTGGGTTGTCACAAAAGTAAACCAAATGTGATTTCTAACCACACTCATTCCACAACATTCACACATTTGAATCAAACTTGAAAAACGAACTATGCATGGTTCTATTCTACTTTTAAGCTTATTGTTTGATTCTAACCTTATTCTTGAATTCTAATGACATGGAGACAATTATATGTGTTAGGTTTGTCATAAAAGTAAACCAAATGTCATTTCTAACCACACTCATTCTACAACATTCACACATTTGAATTAAACTTGTAAAACGATCTATGCATGCTTGTATTCTACTTTTGAGCTTATTCTTTGATTCTAAGCTTATTTTTGAATTCTAATCACATGGAGACGATTATATGTGTTAGGGTTGTCATAAAAGTAAACCAAGTGTCATTTCTAACCACACTCATTCCACATCATTCACACATTTGAATCAAACTTGTAAAACGAACTGTGCATGTTTGTATTCTACTTTTAAGCTTATTCTTTGATTCTAAGCTTATTTTTTAATTCTAAGGACATGGAGACGATTATATGTGTTAGTTTTGTCATCAAATAAAATTAAATGTCATTTTTAACCACACTTATTGCACAACATTCACACATTTGAATCAAACTTGTAAAACGAACTGTGCATGCTTGTATTCTACTTTTGAGCTTATTCTTTGATTCTAAGCTTATTCTTGAATTCTAATGACATCGAGACGATTATATGTGTTAGGGTTGTCATAAAAGTAAACCAAATGTCATTTCTAACCACACTCATTCCACAACATTCACACATTTGAATCAAACTTGTAAAACGAACTATGCATGTTTGTATTCTACTTTTAAGCTTATTCTTTGATTCTAAGCTTATTTTTGAATTCTAATGACATGGAGACGATTATATGTGTTAGGGTTGTCATAAAAGTAAACCAAATGTCATTTCTAACCACACTCATTCCACAACATTCACACATTTGAATCAAACTTGTAAACCGATTTGTGCATGCTTGTATTCTAATTTTAAGCTTATTTTTTTATTCTAAGCTTACTTTTAAATTCTAATAATATGGGGACAATTATATGGGTTAGGGTTGTCATAAAATTAAACCAAGTGTCATTTCTAACCACACTCATTCCACAACATTCACACATTTGAATCAAACTTGAAAAACGAACTATGCATGCTTGTATTCTACTTTTAAGCTTATTGTTTGATTCTAAGCTTAATCTTGAATTCTAATGACATGGAGACGATTATATGTGTTAGGGTTGTCATAAAAGTAAACCAAATGTCATTTCTAACCACACTCATTCCACAACATTCACACATTTGAATCAAACTTGTAAAGCGATTTGTGCATGCTTGTATTCCAATTTTAAGCTTCTTTTTTTTATTCTAAGCTTACTTTTGAATTCTAATAATATGGAGACGATTATATGGGTTAGGGTTGTCATAAAATTAAACCAAGTGTCATTTATAACCACACTTATTCCACATCATTCACACATTTGAATCAAACTTGTAAAACGAACTGTGCATGCTTGTATTATACTTTTAAGCTTATTCTTTGATTCTAAGCTTATTCTTAAATTCTAATGACATGGAGACGATTATATGTGTTAGGATTGTCATAAATGTAAACCAAATGTCATTTCTAACCACACTCATTCCACAACATTCACACATTTGAATCAAACTTGAAAAACGAACTCTGCATGCTTGTATTCTACTTTTAAGCTTATTCTTTGATTCTAAGCTTATTCTTGAATTCTAATGAACTGGAGACGATTATATGTCTTAGGGTTGTCATAAAAGTAAACCAAATGTCATTTCTAACCACACTCATTCAACAACATTCACACATTTGAATCAAACTTGTAAAACGAACTGTGCATGCTTGTATTCTACTTTTAAGCTTATTATTTGATTCTAAGCTTATTTTTAAATTCTAATGACATGGACACGATTATATGTGTTTGGGTTGTCACAAAAGTAAACCAAATGTGATTTCTAACCACACTCATTCCACAACATTCACACATTTGAATCAAACTTGAAAAACGAACTATGCATGGTTGTATTCTACTTTTAAGCTTATTGTTTGATTCTAACCTTATTCTTGAATTCTAATGACATGGAGACAATTATATGTATGGTTGAATCAAACTTGAAAAACGAACTATGCATGGTTGTATTCTACTTTTAAGCTTATTGTTTGATTCTAACCTTATTCTTGAATTCTAATGACATGGAGACAATTATATGTGTTAGGTTTGTCATAAAAGTAAACCAAATGTCATTTCTAACCACACTCATTCTACAACATTCACACATTTGAATTAAACTTGTAAAACGATCTATGCATGCTTGTATTCTACTTTTGAGCTTATTCTTTGATTCTAAGCTTATTTTTGAATTCTAATCACATGGAGACGATTATATGTGTTAGGGTTGTCATAAAAGTAAACCAAGTGTCATTTCTAACCACACTCATTCCACATCATTCACACATTTGAATCAAACTTGTAAAACGAACTGTGCATGTTTGTATTCTACTTTTAAGCTTATTCTTTGATTCTAAGCTTATTTTTTAATTCTAAGGACATGGAGACGATTATATGTGTTAGGTTTGTCATCAAATAAAATTAAATGTCATTTTTAACCACACTTATTGCACAACATTCACACATTTGAATCAAACTTGTAAAACGAACTGTGCATGCTTGTATTCTACTTTTGAGCTTATTCTTTGATTCTAAGCTTATTCTTGAATTCTAATGACATCGAGACGATTATATGTGTTAGGGTTGTCATAAAAGTAAACCAAATGTCATTTCTAACCACACTCATTCCACAACATTCACACATTTGAATCAAACTTGTAAAACGAACTATGCATGTTTGTATTCTACTTTTAAGCTTATTCTTTGATTCTAAGCTTATTTTTGAATTCTAATGACATGGAGACGATTATATGTGTTAGGGTTGTCATAAAAGTAAACCAAATGTCATTTCTAACCACACTCATTCCACAACATTCACACATTTGAATCAAACTTGTAAACCGATTTGTGCATGCTTGTATTCTAATTTTAAGCTTATTTTTTTATTCTAAGCTTACTTTTAAATTCTAATAATATGGGGACAATTATATGGGTTAGGGTTGTCATAAAATTAAACCAAGTGTCATTTCTAACCACACTCATTCCACAACATTCACACATTTGAATCAAACTTGTAAAACGAACTATGCATGCTTGTATTCTACTTTTAAGCTTATTGTTTGATTCTAAGCTTAATCTTGAATTCTAATGACATGGAGACGATTATATGTGTTAGGGTTGTCATAAAAGTAAACCAAATGTCATTTCTAACCACACTCATTCCACAACATTCACACATTTGAATCAAACTTGTAAAGCGATTTGTGCATGCTTGTATTCCAATTTTAAGCTTCTTTTTTTTATTCTAAGCTTACTTTTGAATTCTAATAATATGGAGACGATTATATGGGTTAGGGTTGTCATAAAATTAAACCAAGTGTCATTTATAACCACACTCATTCCACATCATTCACACATTTGAATCAAACTTGTAAAACAAACTGTGCATGCTTGTATTCTACTTTTGAGCTTATTCTTTGATTCTAAGCTTATTTTTGAATTCTAATGACATGGAGACGATTATATGTGTTAGGGTTGTCATAAAAGTAAACCAAATGTAATTTCTAACCACACTCATTCCACAAAATTCACACATTTGAATCAAACTTGTAAAAGCAACTGTGCATGCTTGTATTCTACTTTTAAGCTTATTCTTTGATTCTAAGCTTATTTTTGAATTCTAATGACATGGAGACGATTATATGTGTTAGGGTTGTCACAAAAGTAAACCAAATGTCATTTCTAACCACACTCATTCCACAACATTCACACATTTGAATCAAACTTGAAAAACGAACTCTGCATGCTTGTATTCTACTTTTAAGCTTATTCTTTGATTCTAAGCTTATTCTTGAATTCTAATGAACTGGAGACGATTATATGTGTTAGGGTTGTCATAAAAGTAAACCAAATGTCATTTCTAACCACACTCATTCAACAACATTCACACATTTGAATCAAACTTGTAAAACGAACTGTGCATGCTTGTATTCTACTTTTAAGCTTATTATTTGATTCTAAGCTTATTTTTAAATTCTAATGACATGGACACGATTATATGTGTTTGGGTTGTCACAAAAGTAAACCAAATGTGATTTCTAACCACACTCATTCCACAACATTCACACATTTGAATCAAACTTGAAAAACGAACTATGCATGGTTGTATTCTACTTTTAAGCTTATTGTTTGATTCTAACCTTATTCTTGAATTCTAATGACATGGAGACAATTATATGTGTTAGGTTTGTCATAAAAGTAAACCAAATGTCATTTCTAACCACACTCATTCTACAACATTCAAACATTTGAATTAAACTTGTAAAACGATCTATGCATGCTTGTATTCTACTTTTGAGCTTATTCTTTGATTCTAAGCTTATTTTTGAATTCTAATCACATGGAGACGATTATATGTGTTAGGGTTGTCATAAAAGTAAACCAAGTGTCATTTCTAACCACACTCATTCCACATCATTCACACATTTGAATCAAACTTGTAAAACGAACTGTGCATGTTTGTATTCTACTTTTAAGCTTATTCTTTGATTCTAAGCTTATTTTTTAATTCTAAGGACATGGAGACGATTATATGTGTTAGGTTTGTCATCAAATAAAATTAAATGTCATTTTTAACCACACTTATTGCACAACATTCACACATTTGAATCAAACTTGTAAAACGAACTGTGCATGCTTGTATTCTACTTTTGAGCTTATTCTATGATTCTAAGCTTATTCTTGAATTCTAATGACATCGAGACGATTATATGTGTTAGGGTTGTCATAAAAGTAAATCAAATGTCATTTCTAACCACACTCATTCCACAACATTCACACATTTGAATCAAACTTGTAAAACGAACTATGCATGTTTGTATTCTACTTTTAAGCTTATTCTTTGATTCTAAGCTTATTTTTGAATTCTAATGACATGGAGACGATTATATGTGTTAGGGTTGTCATAAAAGTAAACCAAATGTCATTTCTAACCACACTCATTCCACAACATTCACACATTTGAATCAAACTTGTAAACCGATTTGTGCATGCTTGTATTCTAATTTTAAGCTTATTTTTTTATTCTAAGCTTACTTTTAAATTCTAATAATATGGAGACAATTATATGGGTTAGGGTTGTCATAAAATTAAACCAAGTGTCATTTCTAACCACACTCATTCCACAACATTCACACATTTGAATCAAACTTGAAAAACGAACTATGCATGCTTGTATTCTACTTTTAAGCTTATTGTTTGATTCTAAGCTTAATCTTGAATTCTAATGACATGGAGACGATTATATGTGTTAGGTTTGTCATAAAAGTAAACCAAATGTCATTTCTAACCACACTCATTCCACAACATTCACACATTTGAATCAAATTTGTAAAGCGATTTGTGCATGCTTGTATTCCAATTTTAAGCTTCTTTTTTTTATTCTAAGCTTACTTTTGAATTCTAATAATATGGAGACGATTATATGGGTTAGGGTTGTCATAAAATTAAACCAAGTGTCATTTCTAACCACACTCATTCCACATCATTCACACATTTGAATCAAACTTGTAAAACGAACTGTGCATGCTTGTATTATACTTTTAAGCTTATTCTTTGATTCTAAGCTTATTTTTTAATTTTAATGACATGGAGACGATTATATGTGTTAGGTTTGTCATCAAATAAAATTAAATGTCATTTTTAACCACACTTATTGCACATCATTCACACATTTGAATCAAACTTGTAAAACGAACTGTGCATGCTTGTATTCTACTTTTAAGCTTATTCTTTGATTCTAAGATTATTTTTGAATTCTAATGACATGAAGACGATTATATGTGTTAGGGGTGTCACAAAAGTAAACCAAATGTCATTTCTAACCACACTCATTCCACAACATTCACACATTTGAATCAAACTTGAAAAACGAAATATGCATGCTTGTATTCTACTTTTAAGCTTATTCTTTGATTCTAAGCTTATTCTTAAATTCTAATGACATGGAGACGATTATATGTGTTAGGATTGTCATAAATGTAAACCAAATGTCATTTCTAACCACACTCATTCCACAACATTCACACATTTGAATCAAACTTCTAAAACAAACTATGCATGTTTGTATTCTACTTTTAAGCGTATTCTTTGATTCTAAGCTTATTTTTTATTTATAATGACATGGAGACGATTATATGTGTTAGGGTTGTCACAAAAGTAAACCAAATGTCATTTTTAACCACACATTCCACAACATTCACACATTTGAATCAAACTTGAAAAATGAACTATGCATGCTTGTATTCTACTTTTAAGCTTATTCTTTGATTCTAAGCTTATTTTTTATTTCTAATGACATGGAGACGATTATATGTGTTAGGGTTGTCATAAAAGTAAACCAAGTGTCATTTCTATCCACAGTCATTCCACAACATTCACATATTTGAATCAAACATGTAAAACGATGTGTGCATGCTTGTATTCAGATTATTCTTTGATTTTAAGCTTATTTTTGAATTCTAAGGACATGGAGACGATTATATGTGTTAGGGTTGTCATAAAAGTAAACCAATTGTCATTTCTAACCACACTCATTCCACAACATTCACACATTTGAATCAAACTTGTAAAGCGATTTGTGCATGCTTGTATTCGACTTTTAAGCTTATTCTTTGATTCTAAACTTATTTTTGAATTCTAATAACATGGAGACGATTATATGGGTTAGGGTTGTCATAAAAGTAAACCAAGTGTCATTTCTAACCGCTTTCATTCCACAACATTCACATATTTTATTCAAACTTTCAAAACGAACTGTGCATGCTTGTATTCTACGATTAAGCTTTTCTTTGATTCTAAGCTTATTTTTAAATTCTAATGACATGGAGATGCTTATATGTGTTTGGGTTGTCATAAATGTAAACCAAATGTCATTTCTAAGCACACTCCTTCCGCAAGATTCACACATTTGAATCAAACTTGTAAAACGAACTGTGCATGCATCTATTCTACTTTTAAGCTTATTCTTTCATTCTAAGCTTATTTTTTAATTCTAATGACATGGAGACGATTATATGTATTAGGTTTGTCATCAAAGAAATCTAAATGTCATTTCTAAGCACACTTATTCCACAACATTCACACATTTGAATCAAACTTGTAAAACAAACTGTGCATGCTTGTATTCTACTTTTGAGCTTATTCTTTGATTCTAAGCTTATTTTTGAATTCTAATGACATGGAGACGATTATATGTGTTAGGGTTGTCATAAAAGTAAACCAAATGTAATTTCTAACCACACTCATTCCACAAAATTCACACATTTGAATCAAACTTGTAAAAGCAACTGTGCATGCTTGTATTCTACTTTTAAGCTTATTCTTTGATTCTAGGCTTATTTTTGAATTCTAATGACATGGAGACGATTTTATGTGTTAGGGTTGTCACAAAAGTAAACCAAATGTCATTTCTAACCACACTCATTCCACATCATTCACACATTTGAATCAAACTTGTAAAACGAACTATGCATGTTTGTATTCTACTTTTAAGCTTATTCTTTGATTCTAAGCTTATTTTTTAATTCTAAGGACATGGAGACGATTATATGTGTTAGGTTTGTCATCAAATAAAATTAAATGTCATTTTTAACCACACTTATTGCACAACATTCACACATTTGAATCAAACTTGTAAAACGAACTGTGCATGCTTGTATTCTACTTTTGAGCTTATTCTTTGATTCTAAGCTTATTCTTGAATTCTAATGACATCGAGACGATTATATGTGTTAGGGTTGTCATAAAAGTAAACCAAATGTCATTTCTAACCACACTCATTCCACAACATTCACACATTTGAATCAAACTTGTAAAACGAACTATGCATGTTTGTATTCTACTTTTAAGCTTATTCTTTGATTCTAAGCTTATTTTTGAATTCTAATGACATGGAGACGATTATATGTGTTAGGGTTGTCATAAAAGTAAACCAAATGTCATTTCTAACCACACTCATTCCACAACATTCACACATTTGAATCAAACTTGTAAACCGATTTGTGCATGCTTGTATTCTAATTTTAAGCTTATTTTTTTATTCTAAGCTTACTTTTAAATTCTAATAATATGGAGACAATTATATGGGTTAGGGTTGTCATAAAATTAAACCAAGTGTCATTTCTAACCACACTCATTCCACAACATTCACACATTTGAATCAAACTTGAAAAACGAACTATGCATGCTTGTATTCTACTTTTAAGCTTATTCTTTGATTCTAAGCTTAATCTTGAATTCTAATGACATGGAAACGATTATATGTGTTACGGTTGTCATAAAAGTAAACCAAATGTCATTTCTAACCACACTCATTCCCCAACATTCACACATTTGAATCAAACTTGTAAAGCAATTTGTGCATGCTTGTATTCCAATTTTAAGCTTATTTTTTTTATTCTAAGCTTACTTTTGAATTCTAATAATATGGAGACGATTATATGGGTTAGGGTTGTCATAAAATTAAACC